>CM059791.1:9060911-9460911 GCA_030435695.1 Brachymystax lenok tsinlingensis
ACAACAATATTTAAAGAGGAGCCAAGGTTTAGGTTCAAAGACAGATATTCTAATTGCTGAGGTTTAGTAACAGAAGTCAGAACGACCGCTGAGAACTTGTGTTTTACGTTTTAAAGAAACACCACCACCCTTACATTCACCATCTGCAATAAAAACATTCTCACCATTTATGACAATATTTATGTCTGTAGTAGTTTATTGGAGCCAGGTTTCAGAAAGGGTGGGCAGTTTTTATCCATCATATATCCACAAAATCAGGCTTTGGCAGAAGACTTCTTACATCCGTATGCAGAAACTTCAGGCCGCTCTGACTATTTAATTGGGCAGGGGGAAGAACGTCAGGACCTGGGTCAGATTGCACATTTCCAGACAGTAGATGCAGCAAGATAATGGCCAGTCTAGATTGGAGGTTACAACATGTGGATTTATAGACAGCACTTGAACGACAAGCCAAAGTCACCAGAGTCTATAACGCCACATATTTCAGGAGATGTGTTGAGTCCTGAGACATGGTTAAGTACCAAGAAAACAGTCCTGACATGTAAGCGCAAGAGTCTGTTTTCTCCCATGTTGTTTGGGAGAAATGTGCATAGATCTCACGTGCATTTACGGAGCAAGCGTGTGGTTTCTACCAAAACTCAAGGGAGAAACAGTCATATATTTCCTCATTCACAGAGCAAGTGTGTGGTTTCTCTAAAAACTCGAGGGAGAAACAGTCATATATTTCCTCATTCACAGAGCAAGCGTGTGGTTTCTCCCAAAACTCAAGGGAGAAACAGTCATATATTTCCTCATTCACAGAGCAAGTGTGTGGTTTCTCTCAAAACTCGAGGGAGAAACAGTCATATATTTCCTCATTCACAGAGAAACGGGCTCTAAAATTATCTCCAACATTGTGAAAGCCAAGGGTAGACAACAGCAACATGAACAACAGCAACATGAACAACAGCAACATGGACAACAGCAACATGAACAACAGCAACATGAACAACAGCAACATGAACAACAGCAACATGTTCCTTAATTGCCTACTAAAGGACACCAATAATAAGAAGAGACTTGATTGGGCCAAGAAACACAAGCAATGGACATTAGACCGGTGGAAATCTGTCCTTTGGTCTGATGAGTCCAAATGTAAGATTTCTGGTTCCAACCGCCGTGTCTTTATGAGACGCAGAGTAGGTGAACGGATGATCTCTGCATGTGTATTTTCCACCGTGAAGCATGGAGGAAGAGGTGTGATGGTGCTTTGCTGGTGACACAGTCAGTAATTTATTTAGAATTCAAGGCACACTTAACCAGCATGACTACAACAGCATTATGCAGTGATACACCATCTCATCTGGTTTGGCTTAGTGGGACTATCATTTGTTTTTCAACAGGACAATGACCCAACACACCTCCAGGCTGTGTAAGTTCAATTTAACCAAGAAGGAGAGTGATGGAGTGCTGCATCAGATGACCTGGCCTCCACTTGATTTGTTTAACACGTGTTTGGTTACTACAGGATTCCATGTGTTATTTCATAGTTTTGATGTCTTCACTATTATTCTACAAAGTAGAAAATAGTAAAATAAAGAAAAACCTGGTACTGTATGTTAAGGGGATTGTTCACCCCAATATAAAGGTTCATATCTCTAAATACCATCTTATTAGATGGAGCCATTTCCCCCCATTAGTTTGGGATTCAGACCTGCAGTCATCTTGATTTCAGACACTGTGGAGAAGTGTTCCACAGCAGTAAATCTATTGTAGAATAAACGGAACCTTGATCCATTTCGTTCTATTAACATGGTTTATGTGTGTTATAGCAGTAATGGGGTTCAACTGATATTAAAATGACAACTCCATAGGTGGTACCAGGTCAGGGGAGTTCATCTCTGCTCCCAGCATCCCTGGGACAGTACTGATCAACATAGCTGACCTGATGCAGAGGTGGACCAGTGATGTTTTTCTCTCAGTGGTGAGACCTGCCCTTCCATTAGAAACACCTTTACCTGATAAGATCATACAAGATGTTACAGGCTGATTGTATATGGAAACAGACCTGAGTTCAAATACTATTTAAAATAATGTTGAATCCTTAATAAGCAGTGGTTGATTGAGTTTGTTGAAATGGAACCAATAGAAAAGTCCTAAAAGTAAAAACATCTGTCTGATATATCTGTCCATTTCCCTCCCCCTCCCCTCCTCCCTTTTCATTCATTCAGTCCAGTCCAACCATTCCCTCTCTCCTCTTTCACATCCCTCTATCATCACTCCATGGGGGCGTCCCAATAATCTCTCCTTCCTCCTGAAGTGGAGCATTCCTTCACTACTCCTCACAAATGGAAAAGCATTGGATTGGTGTTGACATGGGGTAGAGGGAGTTTACATATACCAGTAATTTCCTTTAAATCCATGGAGGGAAGTGGACAAGTTCACACTTAGAAAGGAGAGATAACTAGGACACACCCCATGTGTCCTGATAACTACAGGAATGAAACCATATTGAGGTTGTCTGCTTTCTATACGGTTTAGAGAGACAGAGAGAGAACATCAGGTAAAGTTGTGGAGATGAGGGAACATGTGATCAGAACCCCTCCAGTCTGGTTAAACACAGTTAGGTCCAGTATGGACTATCAATACAAGTGACCATTTAGAATGTGACCCAGTTCAATGGGTCTGAACAGAACTGGGGGATGTCAGACATGAAGATGTCTAAACACAACTGGAATATCATTAGTTTGTGATTCATTGTTAATGGATTTTCAATGAGGAACACAGAGGAACAACCTGACAACACACAGAACAAAATGCCAATAAAAACAAAGGGGAGGAAACCACTAAAGTCATGACCATATTGTCCTGTTCTAATGACAGGGAGAAACAATCTAACATCTACAACACTACTTTAGATCTGGTCAAAAGAAGCCTAGTGCACTACGCAGGGAATAGGGAGCTATTTGGAACAGAGACACTAACTTTCTGGATGAAAATCTCTCTCTCCCTCATCTGTCTGATATATCTGTCCATTTCCCCTCCCCTCCTCCCTTTTCATTCTATTCTATCAGCCACACCACCAGCTCACCTCCACACAATCCATTTACAAGTTAAAGACACACCTTGGAATAAATAACAAAGGAAAACTATTACTAGATGAAGTTTAGTGTTGTATTTTTTATTTCCCATCACCATAAATCATATTTAATCACTGAACAGTAGCAGACCTAACTTCATCTGTTCCTGACTCTGGATAGTGGATTAAACACACCATCAATCTCCAATGATATTAAAGTACTATTCTGAACATTACTGATATACTGAGTGGCAAGTCCAGATATCTGCTGGTTTTATTGTTTGGTCAATAGCACCACATGCTGGACAGGTTTAATGTTGCTGGACTGAGCAGTATGGGAGGATGAAAGATGACACAATTAGGGCCGGTTTCCTGGACATCTACATTGAACATAGTTTTTAGTCCAGGACTAGGATTAATCTGTGTCCGTCCCATATAGTTTAGTTAGTTAGTAAGTGATACTACCTGTTCCATGATACTGAGGAGAATTACATAGAGACAGAGAACCAACTGAGAAAACATATCAATGGTTCTGAATGACAACCAATATACATCAACACCACACATCATGATTCATGGAAATGTACAAGATTAAAACATTGTATTTGATAAAAATAGGTACATTACATTTTAATTCAACTATACAGTCAGACAAATTATTGCACAGGAAAACAGACCATTATATCTGGGGACCATCACCACCAGCATGACTAGTATCTATGTGGACCCTACTACAGTTTAACCAGCTCAGCTATAGACTACACCAGCATGACTAGTATCTATGTGGACCCTACTACAGTTTAACCAGCTCAGCTATAGACTACACCAGCATGACTAGTATCTATGTGGACCCTACTACAGTTTAACCAGCTCAGCTATAGACTACACCAGCATGACTAGTATCTATGTGGACCCTACTACAGTTTAACCAGCTCAGCTATAGACTACACCAGCATGACTAGTATCTATGTGGACCCTACTACAGTTTAACCAGCTCAGCTATAGACTACACCAGCATGACTAGTATCTATGTGGACCCTACTACAGTTTAACCAGCTCAGCTATAGACTACACCAGCATGACTAGTATCTATGTGGACCCTACTACAGTTTAACCAGCTCAGCTATAGACTACACCAGCATGACTAGTATCTATGTGGACCCTACTACAGTTTAACCAGCTCAGCTATAGACTACACCAGCATGACTAGTATCTATGTGGACCCTACTACAGTTTAACCAGCTCAGCTATAGACTACACCAGCATGACTAGTATCTATGTGGACCCTACTACAGTTTAACCAGCTCAGCTATAGACTACACCAGCATGACTAGTATCTATGTGGACCCTACTACAGTTTAACCAGCTCAGCTATAGACTACACCAGCATGACTAGTATCTATGTGGACCCTACTACAGTTTAACCAGCTCAGCTATAGACTACACCAGCATGACTAGTATCTATGTGGACCCTACGACAGTTTAACCAGCTCAGCTATAGACTACACCAGCATGACTAGTATCTATGTGGACCCTACTACAGTTTAACCAGCTCAGCTATAGACTACACCACCATGACTAGTATCTATGTGGACCCTACTACAGTTTAACCAGCTCAGCTATAGACTACACCAGCATGACTAGTATCTATGTGGACCCTACTACAGTTTAACCAGCTCAGCTATAGACTACACCAGCATGACTAGTATCTTTGTGGACCCTACTACAGTTTAACCAGCTCAGCTATAGACTACACCAGCATGACTAGTATCTATGTGGACCCTACTACAGTTTAACCAGCTCAGCTATAGACTACACCAGCATGACTAGTATCTATGTGGACCCTACTACAGTTTAACCAGCTCAGCAGTACCACAGAGACAAAACCCAGGATAGAGGGGCTGAGTGAATGTGGTCTGGACTCTGTGGAGGAGGGTCATTGTGTCAGAGACACTGTAGAAGGACAGAGTACCTGCCTTGTGATCCAGGCACACTCCTACTCTGGAGGACTGAGGGCCTGATACTTTAGCATCAACATTATTGTGGCTGAAGTAATAACCACCTCTATAGCACTGTAAACCCCAGGACTTGTTATTGTCTCCAAATGTATTATTTGTCTCTGTTCTGCTGATGTCTTTATATGAGACTGCTATAAAAACATTTCCACTCCACTTCACCTCCCAGTAACAGCATCCACACAGACGCTCTCTACACAGAACCTGCCACTGGTTATTGAATCTGTCTGGATGGTCAGGATATGGTTGGACTTGACGTGTAGTGGTCACCTTTCTGTTCCCTTCAGACAGAGAGAGGCGTCTGCCTGCTGTGTTTGGGTCCAGTGTGAGCTGACAGGAATCTGGGAGAAGAGCAGAGCAGAGACCAATGAGGGGAGTTAGGACAATAAGTTAAGTCAGATACTGTATCTACCCTGTCTTTGATTAGAGCACAGCAGAGATCAAATCAGAGAAATATGAGGAGTCAGATAGATACCCAGTCTTTGATTAGATCTACTATTGCTATATATTTCTAGAGGGATTGTTAGGAGTGGCAGTAAAAATAGACTGTTAGGTACTTCACAATAAAGAGACTCACATTGTAACAACTGTTCTCTGGTCTTGGGCTCTGGAGGTTGTACAACATCCACTATATTCACTACAGACACACAAACACATTGACAGAGAGAGGGAATGTTATCATCATACCATATTCCACATGTATATGACTAGTAGGGAACTTTCAATGGTCTAAAGTTGATGTTGTTATTATTTTCAACACACCTGTAGTGGAGATCTTGGTCCATTCTCCTTTAAGGAAGTCTTCTAGTTTCTCTCTCAGTTCAGACACAGTCTTACTCACATCTCCAAAGTACTGAAGAGGACGGACAACGATGCTGGGTAAGTCTGAAGATACACTGATACTGGAGAGAGACTGATAACTCTGGAGAGAGCGACAGAGAGAGAGAGAGAGAGAGAACAGAACCAAATGATTGAGAGTGTCAAATTTTATTTCATATCACAGGCAGTTTAGTTACCTGGAGGAAATGGATGTGATCCTCTGTGTGTGAGAGCTGCTCCAGCTCAGTGCTTCTCTTCCTCAGCTCAGCTATCTCCTGCTTCAGTTGCTCCAGGAGTCCTTCAGCTTGACTCACTTGAGCCTTCTCTTGGGCTCTGATCAGCTCCTTCACCTCAGAGCGCCTTCTCTCAATGGAGCAGATCAGCTCAGTAAAGATCTGATCACTGTCCTCCACTGCTGCCTGTGCAGAGATCTGTAGAGAGAGAGAGAGAGAGAGAGAGAGAGAGAGAGAGAGAGAGAAAAAGAGGGAGAGCGAGAGACTGACTTGTCTTACTTTAATGATCCATCCTCATTACACTAACACCCTAAAAACACATTAAGTGCCACCACAACCTCCACACAATCACATTATACAGTACCCAACACCCTGCTATGCTCTCATCCCCCACAACCCCCTGCCACTGATGCCCCTTCACTCCCACTAAGCTCCTGATGTGTCTAACCTTGACACTGAGGGTGTACAGCACCTTACCCCCCACCTCTGAAAACTCCCCCAGGATCAGAGTGTTAAAAGTCAGTAAGTCCTCTGGTCTCTCCTGCCAGTCCCCAGTCTCTGCTGTCACTTGCAGTGGTGGAAACGGTGGTGGCCCCTCCTCAGACTGCTCCAGCCCCCTCCTCACTGGGTCTGACAGAGCCTCCTGGACCTCCTCCGTGACTCTCCAGCAGCCTAAGAGACGTTAGTCCCGCCTGCTGTGCCAACACTTGGGGGGTTTTCCACCCACCACCCCCGGCAGGTCTGCTAGTCTCTTGATTCCTGCTGCCATTAAAGGTCCCTGCAGGGTGGCTTAATCTTTTATTATTATTATATTTTTGTACCTTTATTTTACTAGGCAAGTCAGTTAAGAACAAATTCTTATTTTCAATGACAGCCTAGGAACAGTGGGTTAACTGCCTGTTCAGGGGCAGAACAACAGATTTGTACCTTGTCAGCTCGGGGAATTGAACTTGCAACCTTTCGGTTACTAGTCTAACGCTCTAACCATTAGGCTACCTGCTGAATGAGCGGACCTCAACATGATCAATGGGTTGTGGAAGATGGGCTCCTCCCATACCCACGGCCCTGGCACCACACCTCCCTCTGGTGTGGGTCTCAGCAGCTGCCAGGCCCTCAGTACTGCAGCATTGAAATCAGAGACCCCTGCTGTATTGAGTCTCTCCAGCCGCATGATGAAGAGCTGCTGATCCAGACACAAACCCCCAGCCCTCCTCAACAGACCACATGCTGGTTCCCTCCAGCCCACCTCCGTATGGTACAGTAGCCTCTGAGCTGCTTTGAGTCAGAACGCTGCCACTCTGCTCTCCAGGTCCACCAGGCCTTGTCCCCCCTCCTGGACAGACAGGTACAGCACCACCGCCCTCAGCATAAATTATTGCGCTCCAGGTCCGCAAGCAGACCACCAGGGGGGTTGAGAATGGCCAGTTTCTGCCAGAGGGAGGATGCTACCAAGTTGTTGATGATCAGCGCCCTCCCTCTGTATGACACTTCGTCATCCTCGACAGCACCACTTGTGACACTCTATCCCACTTCTTCCTAACCCACCACTCCGAGCCCAGAGACACACCAAGCATCTTGAGCCACTCACTGCCCCACTGCAACCCCCCTGGAAGCTGCAGAGGTGCCCTGTCCCTCCATTCCCCACATAACAGTCTTACTCTTGCCCCAGTTTACCTAAGCAGGAGACGCCCCCTCGTACACCCTCAAACTATTCTCCAGGGCCCGTAGGTCCTGCTCATCCCTGACCAACACAGACGTCATGTTATGACTTCCACCAAAGTCGGTCCCTCTCCTTGTTCGGGCGGCGTTCGTCGGTCGACGTCACCGTTCTTCTAGCCACCGCCGATCCACTTTTCAATTTCCATTGGTTTTGTCTTCATTATACACCCCTGGTTTCTATTCCCATAATGACATGTTCCTTATTTAACCCCTCTGTTTCCCCCTTGGTTTTGTGTGTGTTTGTTTTATGTCAGATGGTCTGTTTTGTGAGCTTGTATTTTACTACTTATTGGTAGTTTGATTTTTTTGTAAAATTATGCGTGATTACTCATCTCTGTTGTCCTGCGCCTGACTCTGCTACCTGCTACACTGAGATCCCTTGACACGTCATCAACGGATGCTGGCACTGCTATGCCTGTCCCCAACCCTATGCCTGGCTACCACACTCCCTGTAGCCTCCTGTGTAGCAGACCCAGAAAGGGCTCAATAACAAGAGTGTATAGCTGCCCTGACAGAGGGCATCCCTGGTGAATGCCCCATCCTACCCAGCCTGGCCTACTGAGCCCTCCCCCCACCTTGACCATACATGAAGCCCCAGCATACAACATTTGAACACAGGCCACAAATTTCTCCCCACAACCAAAACAACACATTGAACAGATATTCATGGTCCACCTATCAAAGGTTTTCTCCTGATTATGAACAGATTGTCTGTGATTGAGGGTCCTGGTACGCAGTTAGTTTGGTACTTGTGTACAGTAGAGTCCAGGTGGGTCTTCAGCTTAGCAGCAGCTCCCCCACCACGACACACTCACGCAACATGCAAAACAAGTGATTCCCAATAATTACCCAGAACATTTTATGAAAATCCACAGGCAGACAGTCAGCGACGGCAGCTGAGAAAGGCCAGGGAAATGTCAATTTGATTTCTCTGTGACAGAGAGAGTTTGGAAAGGTCTATGAGCAGAACCTGAGAAAACCCAGGATCACAGAGATCTGCCCTCTATAAATCAGAGTACAACTCCACAGCCTGCTGCCTCATATCCCCACAACAGAAGTTACCCACCCATCAGACTCCCTCATCTCCCCCACAACAGAAGTTACCCACCTATCAGACTCCCTCATCTCCCCACAACAGAAGTTACCCACCCATCAGACTCCCTCATCTCCCCACAACAGAAGTTACCCACCCATCAGACTCCCTCATCTCCCCCACAACAGAAGTTACCCACCTATCAGACTCCCTCATCTCCCCACAACAGAAGTTACCCATCCATCAGACTCCCTCATCTCCCCACAACAGAAGTTACCCATCCATCAGACTCCCTCATCTCCCCCACAACAGAAGTTACCCATCCATCAGACTCCTCATCTCCCCACAACAGAAGTTACCCACCTATCAGACTCCCTCATCTCCCCCACAACAGAAGTTACCCATCTATCAGACTCCCTCATCTCCCCCACAACAGAAGTTACCCATCCATCAGACTCCTCATCTCCCCACAACAGAAGTTACCCATCCATCAGACTCCCTCATCTCCCCCACAACAGAAGTTACCCATCCATCAGACTCCCTCATCTCCCCCACAACAGAAGTTACCCATCCATACATAAACAAGGGATTTTCCTAGATTCCCCACTCTGTTGTAATTTCAATCCAAAAGAGCTGGGAGCATCTATTTCTCTCAAAATGGAGAATATAGCTCTTCTAAGTGTTCGTTTATCTTTCATGTGCAACGAAAGCCCCTAGGTCCCTAGGCAGTTCAGATAGATTATCTAACAGCACGGTCCCTGAGTAGTTCAGATAGATTATCTAACAGCACGGTCCCTGAGTAGTTCAGATAGATTATCTAACAGCACGGTCCCTGAGTAGTTCAGATAGATTATCTAACAGCACGGTCCCTGAGTAGTTCAGATAGATTATCTAACAGCACGGTCCCTGAGTAGTTCAGATAGATTATCTAGCAGCGCGGTCCCTGAGTAGTTCAGATAGATTATCTAGCAGCAACACCCTACCTTGAGCCACCAGCTCAGCCTTTACCTCACTTATGCTAACCTACAAAGCATTGCATGGGCTTGCTCCTACCTATCTTTCCCGATTTGGTCCTGCCGTATATACCTACACATACGCTACGGTCACAAGACGCAGGCCTCCTTACTGTCCCTAGAATTTCTAAGCAAACAGCTGGAGGCAGGGCTTTCACCTATAGAGCTCCATTTTTATGGAATGGTCTGCCTATCCATTTGAGAGACGCAGACTTCCCCCTTGGGTTGTGCCGTGGCGGAGATCTTGTGGGCTATACTCGGCCTTGTCTCAGGATGGTCAGTTGGTGGTTGAAGATATCCCTCTAGTGGTGTGGGGGCTGTGCTTCGGCAGAGTGGGTGGGGTTATATCCTGCCTGTTTGGCCCTGTCCGGGGGTATCGTCGGACGGGGCCACAGTGTCTCCCCGACCCCTCCTGTCTCAGCCCCCAGTATTTATGCTGCAGTAGTTTATGTGTCGGGGGGCTAGGGTCCGTCTGTTATATCTGGAGTATTTCTCCTCTCTTATCCGGTGTCCTGTGTGAATTTTCATTATCTCTCTCTCTCTCTCTCTCTCTCTCTCTCTCTCTCTCTCTCTCTCTCTCTCTCTCTCTCGACCTGAGCATTAGGTTCCTCAAGGCCTACCTGGCCTGATGACTCCTTGATGTCCCCAGTCCACCTGGCCGTGCTGCTTCTCCAGTTTCAACTATTCTGCCTGTTTTATGAATATTTTAAAATCTTGTCCAATCTTGTTCTGTTATAATCTGCAACCGGCACAGCCAGATGAGGACTGGCCACCCCTCACAGCCTGGTTCCTCTCTAGATTTCTTGCTAGGTTTTGGCCTTTCAATGGAGTTTTTCCTAGCCACTGTGCTTTTACACCTGCATTGTTTGCTGTTTAGGGTTTTAGGCTGGGTTTCTGATAATGTAAGAAGGGCTTTATAAATACATTTGATTTGATTTGATGACTTACGAACCTCACAAGCTCCCCCAGTACTCTCCTGGCCTCTGAAGCGGTTAAAGCTGTATACTGCTGACAGAAAACCTGAATCTGGGATTTCCCTACGTCCCACCACTGACAGAGACTCAAACTCCCCCTTCCCCTGTCCCCACCTCTCCCAACATCTCCGGAAGCTTCCCCTGTCCCCACCTCTCCCAAAAGCTCCGGAAGCTTGAGCAAAAAGTGGTATCTTGTAAGAGCTTTACATAGAATTTCCAATAGGACACCTGTCTGGACCCTGGTGAAACAGAGAACTGAGCCATGGCAATATGATGGTCTGAAAACCCAACTGTGAGAATGGAGGCCCTCAATAGCCTACTGCTGATTCTTGAATGTATAGATACAATCCAGATGAGCAGAGCTCTGCCCCTTGAGTCCAAGGCTGCCGGCTGGTCGCGCTTCTCTGCACTAGCATTATGCCCCATGTCCTCTCAAAACACCATAAACTATCTGTGCTAGCAAACCCTGTTACCACCCCTCCCCCTGATTAACCTTGAACGCCTTGATCACACCAATAGTGTCTTGCTCAAATAGTACGCAGCATCATCTGGATATATATGCAACAAAAGTTCAACGTTCACCTTCTGCTACCCTTTCTGTCTACGCATACAGTCTGACGCATGCGTTTGATAAATCCAACGTATGCACTACACAGAACGCACTGCAACTGCCTCTGCAACGCAATGCTGCAAGGAAAACGCAGGGTTCCATTGGAAATGAATGTACATCTGGTGTACCAAAATGCAAAAGGCTTGGCACCTAGCCAGAGCACACAAAAACCAATTGCAAATTTCCAAACAAACAAACCAACTGATCTGTTCGTACGTAATAAACAGGCAGATTAGCCACCATTACTCTTGTCGAAAGAGGCAACATCGGCACCAACACACCCCACTCGCAACTAGCCAGGACACAAGACTTTTCATTTTCACAACCACCGTCTTGTTCATTGTGGATGCAGAGTGTATATGTTCCGCTCCCACCTGTTCTCCGACCTTGAGCAAAACTTCCTCCACAACATTATCCGGAACACACCTGAAGCCATTCCAAAGCGACAGCGTTTCTTCCCCATTCGACTGACACTATGAGGCCATCACGCCGCCCAAACAAAACACCACTACTCAACCTCAACCAATAAACAGTGGAAACCAACAAACCCTCCACCATGGAAAAATACATTTGTAAAAACAAAAGTAAGGGAAAAGTATAGTAGCCCTCCTCACGACCCACAGCACCCACACAGAACCAACTCCTCACTTTAGTTTATTATCTACTTCACTTGCTTTGGCAATGTTAAGATATTTTTCCCATGCCAATAAAGCCCTTTGAATTTAATTCAATTGAGAGCGAGAGACAGCTCAATTTGAATGTATAGAGGACATGAGTCAGTCATGGTTACTCATGGTTATGCGATGAGGTAGCCCAGTCGGTTACATGAAGCAGTCTATTCTCTGAAAGGGGTCCAGACAGCCTGTTCCCAATAGTGGGGTCAGTGGGATTGGATAGGGGCCTCTCTCGCTCTCTCTGACTATCTACTATGACCAAATACTTCTCAGCAGCTGCCACCACAACATCTATTTTCTGTGATTTATGTTCCATTTCTGTGGTACAGTTGATATCAATTGTTATGAACTCTAAGAAGCCAACCTTACTGAAGCATATATCACTCGTTGGCCTGTCCCTCTGTGCTGCCCAGATCTACTACTCACAGGGAACCTCTCAGGATCCCTCACCCTTGACCCATCCTCCTCTACTTTCTTCACTGCCTCAGCATACGACACCTTCTGCACTACTCTGACTCTAGTCACCTCAACCTGCCTCTCTCTCACCAGACACTTCTGATCCCCAGCAACATGGACACCCCTACAGTTGACCCACACAACTTTATCCACCAAAACTACACAATCCTCTATCCCATGACCTCCTGCACACTTCCCACATCTTGGAATCTCCCTCCTATAAACTCTGTCGACATTACCCTAAACTTTGCACCTGAAACTCCTTTCAATGGTGCCCTGTTCCTAAGAGCAAAGTAAGAAACAGATCTTGACCCAAGTTGCGTGACACGGAGCGCCCACTCCCTCTGGTCAGAAGAAACACAAACAAATATCACAAGTCCACTACAGGTGACCTTCACTGATTCAACTGGACCCAACTCCTTTCCCACCCACCCTGAAACCACAAATGGATCTGCCAAAAGGTATGGATCCACTTTCTCCAACAATGTAACTCCTACTGCACCAGATTCTTCTTTATCATGTCCATTGATGCCAGGCTCTGGTTCTGAACTCTTCACCACACCTTCTACCTCACTTAACTCTCCCTCATTCATTTCCATTTCACCTCCAGAACTCTGTCTGGCGCACGGCTCACTCTGTTTGCACTTGAATTATAACATTTGAAATGTCTCTATTCCTTTGAAACGTTTGTCAGTTTAATGTTTACTGTTCATTTCTGATTGTTTATTTAACTTTTGTTTATTGTCTATTTCACTTGCTTTGGCAATGTAAACATATGTTTCCCATGCCATTAAATCCCTTTGAATTTAATTCAATTGGGAGCGAGAGACAGCTCAATTTTAATGTATAGAGGACATGAGTCGGTCATGGTTACTCATGGTTATGCGATGAGGTAGCCCAGTCGGTTACATTAAGCAGTCTATTCTCTGAAAGGGGTCCAGACAGCCTGTTCCCAACAGTGGGGTCAGTGATATTGGATAGGGGCCCCTCTCTCTCTCTCTCTCTGACTGGAGGAGAGAAGTGAAATGATGTGTCTCCTCTGGTCAACAATACTCACCTTGAGAGACTTCATAGCTTTTTGGAGCTCCTTCAGCTCCTTCTCTCTCTCCTGGAATCTCTGCTGGACCTTCTGCTGACTCATCCCCAGCTGCCTCTGTGGAGAATCACTCTTCAATGAGCTATCAAGCTTTATTAGTCCAGTAGATCAATAGTATAGTCATGTGACACAGGGCCCATAGAGAGGAAGGTCTAAAATCCTGAGGAAGTCCCTTTCCAATATTATATTATGTTGCTATGTGAATGATTACAGTTTTATGGTAGGCCTACATGTATCAAGGAGTTTAAACTGAACTATGGACTCATAAAAGGGCATTCAGAATGATAATAGTGTTTGACTTTAGAAAATGATGATACATTTGGAGAATCTGGGTTAACATATCTATATACTCAAGGTTTGTGTTTAAATTTGTTCTGCCTTGAATGATCTCATATTCAAACAGCCTTAGTTCCTACTGTATCTTTAATTCTTTGTTTATCAGACAGTCACCAACAAGTTGTTCTGGTCTTACCTGTTTCTCAGTCCTCTCTGCTGCAGCTGACACTGTATCATGGCCTTTATGTTCATCCATTGTACACAGATAACAGATACACTGCTGATCGGTACGACAGTAAACCTCCAGCAGTTTGTCATGATGAGAGCAGATCTTCTCCTGTAGTTGTGCGGTGGCTTTGACCAGCTTGTGCTTCTTGAAAGCAGGAGATTCATAGTGAGGTTGGAGGTGAGTCTCACAGTAAGAGGCCAGACACACCAGACAGGACATGAGGGCTTTCTGCTTTCTGGTCCCAGTGCAGAAATCACACACCACATCTCCAGGTCCAGCATAGCACAGAGCAGGAGGGGGAGCAGCCTGGAGTCCTGTCCTCTTCAGTTTCTCCACCATCTCAGCCAACATGTTATTTTTCCTCAGATTAGGCCTTGGAGTGAAGGTCTCTCTGCACTGAGGACAGCTATAGACCCCTTTCAGAACATCCTGATCCCAGCAGCCCTCAATACAGCTTCTACAGTAACTGTGTCCACAGGGGATGGTGACCGGCTCCTTCAGTAGATCCAGACAGACAGAACAACAGAACTGGTCCTGGTCCAGCAGAACTCCCTGCTGAGCCATTTGGACAGTTGTTCACTCTCACAGAGACAGACGACACAGAGACTCAGATCAATTTTTTTTCTCCGAAAATAGTTTGTGGAAGGGGGACTTCCTGGTTCTGCCAGAGGGAGGGAACGAGGGAGGGAGAGATGCAGGGAGAGAAACAGTGAGGGAGAAGTTAGAGGAAGGGAGGGAGAGAGAGAACTGCATGCAACATCTAGAAGTAGACAAAGTTCCTAGGTTAGGGCCCTTAATTTGGAATAAATATAACTAATGTGAGTGGTTAGAATATATTAAGGGTAACAGTTTCTAGTTTCTAGTTTCTATGAGAACAGTGATGCTGTTTCACCTTATTTCCCAATTTCTGCTTTAAGGGATTTCCTGACATAAGAATCAAATTTTAATGGATATGTGTTTTAATTGTTAGTTGTTACATTAAATGAATGAATACAGTGGCTCACCTCAAGCTCCGGAGGGTAAAATGTGCTGGTCACCCGGTACATGTTGTCAGTGTTCACCTGGATACTGACGTTATGGAAGCACACCTCGTGGAAGTTGAGTGTGCTTTCCCGGGGACAGACTTCAATCTCACCGGAGAACGGGGAAACGGTGATGGTGTTGTTCACATCAAAACAGGGCAGGTTGTTAAGTTTGGCAGCAGAGTGTCATGAGATATTTACTCACCACTTCACGGTAAGAAGGGGGGATCACACCGCAGTAAAATGGGATGAAGCAGCTACACAGAAGGACCTAGAAAACATAGTGAACTTCAGCCCCACATCAGACACGTGTAAAAGAGATAAGTGAACTTAACAGGTAGTCCAATGCAGCCTCTGTTGTGGGGGTAGGAATTAAAGTTTCATGACGACACTACAAAGAACAACAAGAAGAGAACAACAATTGGGTCCAATTCCAATGGGTTTCATGATGGGCTCATGGGAGGAGCAACACATTCTACACTACCTGGAGGAGTTCCTCATTGCTGTCAATCGGACACCAGAACATTCTTTCAGTCTGACGCTCTGGTGAGGGACACACAGAGTCTTCCTGAGGCAGGAGGTGGGCATCAGCTGGAAGGTCACGCTCCATGGAGTCACAGAGCATCTTCATCAGATTAGAAGTGGGGAGCAGGGGCCCCGTTTACACTTCCTGGCCTCTCTGGACATCCACATCTACTGTAGAAACCTTCATACACCACTTTGTTCTATTTCTTATTGTTGGACACAAGACTAAAAACACCAGCAAATCAACTCCAAGAGATTTTAATTTTAGAAACGTGTTCCAAAGAATTCTAAAGCATAATTGTGGTTTCTTGCGGTCAATTTGCAGTCTACAAATGATTTATAATTATGTTTCGCCCCCTGACTATCTGCTCAATAAAAAAACCCATCCCTCGGCTAGTTGATGACCCCTGACCTAGGGCCTCATTTATCAAAGGTTTGTGTTTGATACTGTAGCAACCTGAATCTAATTGATGACCCCTGACCTAGGACCTCATTTATCAAAGGTTTGTGTTTGATACTGTAGCAACCTGAATCTAATTGATGACCCCTGACCTAGGGCCTCATTTATCAAAGGTTTGTGTTTGATACTGTAGCAACCTGAATCTAGTTAATGACCCCTGACCTAGGGCCTCATTTATCAAAGGTTTGTGTTTGATACTGTAGCAACCTGAATCTAGTTGATGACCCCTGACCTAGGGCCTCATTAATCAAAGGTTTGTGCTTGATACTGTAGCAACCTGAATCTAGTTGATGACCCCTGACCTAGGGCCTCATTTATCAAAGGTTGGTATTCATAAAGTCTGAACTTAATGGGAAAGTGTGTATATCTCCACACACAGCTCAGAACATAACTTCTAGTGGTTCGAGAATTGTATTACAAGCAAATATTGTTATTTTGGGTGAAATGTTGGCGTTTGACAAGCAGGAATTATAATAATGGTAGGCTAATAAAAACATTCAAATGTGATGCTAAAAGAGATGCATTTGCGGTTAGTAAGGAGACGCATAGTAACATGTTTCCATGACTTGTGTTATATAGGCCTGAATCACAATCAGATGTTCTGACATGACTGGTTTATTCCCGCTGCACAACTAAAATTAGACTACCATTTATCTATCGCTCATTCATTAGCCAAGCATGCTTGAAAGTAAAGTAGACCGGTAGTCCAAGGTCATTTCCACGTAAAAGGACCCATGAGAAATGACCTATGAGCACCAACATGTGAAGGTCATTTCCATGAAAGAGGACCCATGAGCACCAACATGGGAAGGTCATTTCCATGAAAGAGGACCCATGAGCACCAACATGGGAAGGTCATTTCCATGAAAGAGGACCCATGAGCACCAACATGTGAAGGTCATTTCCATGAAAGAGGACCCATGAGCACCAACATGCGGTCATAGAAGCATGTCAAATTGGCGGTCAAATGAAAGCTAAGAGTCTATATTTGAGAAATGAAGGCATATATACATTTGAACCATTCTCCATCTGATAAATGTTGAATAAGCAAAGGCTTTGATTTCTTGTCAGTCAGATGGGAAATGGGTTTTAGAAAATATCTATTGGAAAAAGTCCTAAAAAGGTGTTACAAATAAAAAGCAATGTTGAAGCAGATACCCCTGCCAACTCAAATATCTGGACCAAATCTAAACTAATTACAGACGTCTAAGTTTCACAAGTTGACAGTAAAGAAAAGTAGAGTATATTTCAATTCAGTACTGTATAGTTCAGTACAGTACAGTACAGTAGAGCACAGTTCAGTTCAGTACAGCAGAGAATAGTTCAGTAAAGTGCAGTAGAGTATAGTTCAGTACAGTACATTATAGTTCAGTACAGTAGAGTATAGTTCAGTATAGTTCAGTTCAGTACAGTACAGTACAGTACAGTAGAGTATAGTTCAGTACAGTAGAGTATAGTTCAGTAAAGTGCAGCAGAGTATAGTTCAGTACAGTAGAGTATAGTTCAGGGAGGTGCAGTAGAGTATAGTGCAGTACAGTACAGTATAGTTCAGTACAGTAGAGTATAGTTCAGTATAGTAGAGAATAGTTCAGTACAGTACAGTATAGTTCAGTACAGTAGATAAGAGGTCAGTATAGTAGAGTATAGTTCAGTATAGTATAGTTCAGTTTAGTACAGTAGAGTATAGCTCAGTATAGTTCAGTATAGTTCAGCACAGGAGAGTATAGTTCAGCACAGTAGAGAGAACTTCAGTACTGTAGAGTATAGTTCAGTACTGTAGAGTATAGTTCAGTACAGTGCAGTAGAGTATAGTTCAGTACAGTGCAGTAGAGTATAGTTCAGTACAGTACTGTATAGTTCAGCACAGTAGAGTATAGTTCAGTACAGTAGAGTGTAGTTCAGTATAGTAGAGTATAGTTCAGTATAGTAGAGTATAGTTCAGTACAATAGAGTATAGTTCAGTATAGTAGAGTATAGTTCAGTACAGTAGAGTACAGCTCAGTAGAGTAGAGTATTGTTCAGTTTAGTAGAGTATAGTTCAGTAGAGTATAGTTCAGTACAGTAGAGTATAGTTCAGTGCCAAACATTAGAGTATAGTTCAGTATGGTAGAGTATAGTCCAGCATAGTATAGTTCAGTACAGTAGAGTACAGTAGAGTATAGTTCAGTATAGTAGAGTATAGTTCAGTACAGTAGAGTATAGTTCAGCACAGTTCAGTTCAGTAGAGTATAGTTCAGTATAGTAGTGTATAGTTCAGTACAGTAGAGTAGAGTTCGGTACAGTAGAGTTAAGTTCAGTAGAGTAGAGTATAGGTCAGTTCAGTAGAGTATAGTTCAGTTCAGTAGAGTATAGTTCAGTATAGCAGAGTATAGTTCAGTAGAGTATAGTTCAGTACAGTAGAGTATAGTTAAGTACAGTACAGTTCAGCATAGTAGAGTATAGTTCAGTATAGTAGAGTATAGTTCAGTATAGTAGAGTATAGTGCAGTACAGTAGAGTATAGTTCAGTACAGTAGAGAACAGTTCAGTACAGTACAGTAGAGTGTAGTTCAGTATAGTAGAGTATAGTTCAGTACAGTAGAGTATAGTTCAGTACAGTAGACTATAGATCAGCACAGTTGAGTTCAGTACAGTACAGTGGAGTAGAGTATAGTTCAGTATAGTAGTGTATAGTTCAGTACAGTATAGTATAGTTCAGTAGAGTAGAGTATAGGTCAGTTCAATAGAGGATAGTTCAGTATAGTAGAGTACAGTTCAGTATAGCAGAGTATAGTTCAGTATAGTAGAGTATAGTTCAGTATAGCAGATTATAGTTCAGTTCAGTATAGTTCAGTACAGTATAGTTCAGCACAGTATAGTTCAGTACAGTATAGTTCAGTTCAGTTCAGTATAGTTCAGTACAGTATAGTAGAGTATAGATCAGTTCAGTACAGTACAGTTCAGTTCAGTACAGTATAGTTCAGTACAGTACAGTATAGTTCAGTACAGTACAGTATAGTTCAGTACAGTATAGTTCAGTACAGTACAGTATAGTTCAGTTCAGCTTAGTTCAGTACAGTATAGTTCAGTACAGTATAGTTCAGTTCAGCTCATTTCAGTACAGTATAGTTCAGTTCAGTATAGTTCAGTACAGTATAGTTCAGTTCAGTTCAGTTCAGTATAGTTCAGTTCAGTACAGTATAGTTCAGTACAGTTCAGTTCAGTTCAGTATAGTTCAGTTCAGTTCAGTTGAGTATAGTTCAGTTCAGTTCAGTAGAGTAGGTGGTGGAAAAAGTACTCAATTGTCATACTTGAGTAAAAGTAAAGATACCCTAATGGAAACGGATTCAAGTAAAAGTGAAAGCTACCCAGTAAAATACTACTTTTGTAAAAGTCTAATAGTATTTGGTTTTAAATATACTTAAGTATCAAAAGTAAAAGTACAAAAAAAATGTCCCCTATGTTAAGCAAACCATATTGTACCATTTTCTTTTTTTAAAATGTACATATAGCCAGAGGCACACTGCAACACTCTGACATAATTTACAAACAAAGCTTTTTGCTATAGTTGTCTGCCAGATCAGAGACAGTAGGGATGACCAGGGACCTTCTCTTGATAAGTGTGTGAATTGGACCATTTTCCTGTCCTTCTAAGCATTCAAAATGTAACAAATACTTTTGGGGGTCAGGGAAAATGTATGGAGTATTTTATTTAGGAATGTAGTGAAGTAAAAGTAAAAGTTGTCAAAAATATAAATAGTAAAAAGAACACAAAAAAATCTACTTAGGCATACTTTAAACTATTTCTACTTAAGAACTTTACACCACAGATGACAGTAAAGTATAGTTCAGTACAGCATAGTTCAGTTCAGTATAGTTCAGCTCAGTATAGTTCAGTACAGTATAGTTCAGTACAGTATAGTTCAGCTCAGTATAGTTCAGTACAGTATAGTTCAGCTCAGTATAGTTCAGTACAGTATAGTTCAGCTCAGTATAGTTCAGTTCAGCTCAGTATAGTTCAGTAAAGTATAGTTCAGTTCAGTATAGTTCAGCTCAGTATAGTTCAGTTCAGTACAGTATAGTTCAGTACAGTATAGTTCAGTTCAGTACAGTTCAGTTCAGTACAGTATAGTTCAGTATAGTTCAGTTCAGTATAGTTCAGTACAGTATAGTTCAGTACAGTATAGTTCAGTACAGTATAGTTCAGTTCAGTATAGTACAATATATTTCAGTACAGTATAGTTCAGTTCAGTATAGTTCAGTTCAGTATAGTTCAGTACAGTATAGTTCAGTACAGTATAGTTCAGTTCAGTATGGTTCAGTACAGTATAGTTCAGATCAGTATAGTTCAGTTCAGTATAGTTAAGTATAGTTCAGTTCAATATAGTTCAGTTCAGTATAGTTCAGTTCAGTATAGTTCAGTTCAGTATAGTTCAGTATAGTTCAGTTCAGTACAGTATAGTTCAGTACAGTATAGTTCAGTTCAGTATGGTTCAGTACAGTATAGTTCAGATCAGTATAGTTCAGTTCAGTATAGTTCAGTATAGTTCAGTATAGTTCAGTTCAGTATAGTTCAGTATAGTTCAGTTCAATATAGTTCAGTTCAGTATAGTTCAGTTCAGTATAGTTCAATACAGTATAGTTCAGTTCAGTATAGTTCAGTTCAGTATAGTTCAGTATAGTTCAGTTCAGTACAGTATAGTTCAGTACAGTATAGTTCAGTACAGTACAGTATAGTTCAGTTCAGTACAGTATAGTTCAGTACAGTATAGTTCAGTACAGTACAGTATAGTTCAGTACAGTACAGTATAGTTCAGTTCAGTATAGTATAGTTCAGTACAGTATAGTTCAGTACAGTACAGTATAGTTCAGTACAGTATAGTACAGTATAGTTCAGTACAGTATAGTTCAGCTCAGTAAAGGTCAGTTCAGTACAGTATAGTTCAGTTCAGTATGGTTCAGTACAGTATAGTTCAGTTCAGTATAGTTCAGTTCAGTATAGTTCAGTATAGTTCAGTTCAGTATAGTTCAGTATAGTTCAGTTCAATATAGTTCAGTTCAGTATAGTTCAGTTCAGTATAGTTCAGTACAGTATAGTTCAGTACAGTACAGTAGAGTATAGATCAGTTCAGTACAGTATAGTTCAGTTCAGTACAGTATAGTTCAGTACAGTACAGTATAGTTCAGTACAGTATAGTTCAGTACAGTACAGTATAGTTCAGTTCAGCTTAGTTCAGTACAGTATAGTTCAGTACAGTATAGTTCAGTTCAGCTCATTTCAGTACAGTATACTTCAGTTCAGTATAGTTCAGTACAGTATAGTTCAGTTCAGTTCAGTATAGTTCAGTTCAGTACAGTATAGTTCAGTTCAGTTCAGTTCAGTTCAGTATAGTTCAGTTCAGTTCAGTTGAGTATAGTTCAGTTCAGTTCAGTAGAGTAGGTGGTGGAAAAAGTACTCAATTGTCATACTTGAGTAAAAGTAAAGATACCCTAATGGAAACGGACTCAAGTAAAAGTGAAAGCTACCCAGTAAAATACTGCTTGAGTAAAAGTCTAATAGTATTTGGTTTTAAATATACTTAAGTATCAAAAGTAAAAGTACAAAAAAAATGTCCCATATGTTAAGCAAACCATATTGTACCATTTTCTTTTTTTTAAATGTACATATAGCCAGAGGCACACTGCAACACTCTGACATAATTTACAAACAAAGCTTTTTGGTTTAGTTGTCTGCCAGATCAGAGACAGTAGGGATGACCAGGGACCTTCTCTTGATAAGTGTGTGAATTGGACCATTTTCCTGTCCTAAGCATTCAAAATGTAACAAATACTTTTGGGGGTCAGGGAAAATGTATGGAGTATTTTATTTAGGAATGTAGTGAAGTAAAAGTAAAAGTTGTCAAAAATATAAATAGTAAAAAGAACACAAAAAAATCTACTTAGGCATACTTTAAACTATTTCTACTTAAGAACTTTACACCACAGATGACAGTAAAGTATAGTTCAGTACAGCATAGTTCAGTTCAGTATAGTTCAGCTCAGTATAGTTCAGTACAGTATAGATCAGTACAGTATAGTTCAGTACAGTATAGTTCAGCTCAGTATAGTTCAGTACAGTATAGTTCAGCTCAGTATAGTTCAGTTCAGCTCAGTATAGTTCAGTAAAGTATAGTTCAGTTCAGTATAGTTCAGCTCAGTATAGTTCAGTTCAGTACAGTATAGTTCAGTACAGTATAGTTCAGTTCAGTACAGTTCAGTTCAGTTCAGTACAGTATAGTTCAGTATAGTTCAGTTCAGTATAGTTCAGTACAGTATAGTTCAGTACAGTATAGTTCAGTTCAGTATAGTACAATATAGTTCAGTACAGTATAGTTCAGTTCAGTATAGTTCAGTACAGTATAGTTCAGTACAGTATAGTTCAGTTCAGTATGGTTCAGTACAGTATAGTTCAGATAAGTATAGTTCAGTTCAGTATAGTTCAGTATAGTTCAGTTCAGTATAGTTCAGTATAGTTCAGTTCAATATAGTTCAGTATAGTTCAGTTCAGTACAGTATAGTTCAGTACAGTATAGTTCAGAACAGTACAGTATAGTTCAGTTCAGTACAGTATAGTTCAGTACAGTATAGTTCAGTACAGTACAGTATAGTTCAGTACAGTACAGTATAGTTCAGTTCAGTATAGTATAGTTCAGTACAGTATAGTTCAGTACTGTACAGTATAGTTCAGTACAGTATAGTACAGTATAGTTCAGTACAGTATAGTTCAGCTCAGTATAGGTCAGTTCAGTACAGTATAGTTCAGTACAGTACAGTACAGTTCAGTATAGTTCAGTTCAGTATAGTTCAGTTCAGTATAGTTCAGTACAGTATAGTTCAGTTCAGTATAGTTCAGTTCAGTATAGTTCAGTTCAGTAAAGTTCAGTATAGTATAGTTCAGTAAAGTATATTTCAGTTCAGTATAGTTCAGTTCAGTATAGTTCAGTACAGTATAGTTCAGTACAGTATAGTTCAGTTCAGTATAGTTCAGTACAGTATAGTTCAGTACAGTATAGTTCAGTTCAGTATAGTTCATTTCAGTATAGTTCAGTATAGTACAATATAGTTCAGTACAGTATAGTTCAGTTCAGTATAGTTCAGTTCAGTATAGTTCAGTACAGTATAGTTCAGTTCAGTATAGTTCAGTTCAGTATGGTTCAGTACAGTATAGTTCAGTATAGTTCAGTACAGTATAGTTCAGTTCAGAATAGTTCAGTTCATTATAGTTCAGTATAGTTCAGTACAGTATAGTTCAGTTCAGAATAGTTCAGTTCAGTATAGTTCAGTATAGTTCAGTTCAGTACAGTATAGTCCAGTACAGTATAGTTCAGTACAGTACAGTATAGTTCAGTTCAGTTCAGTATAGTTCAGTACAGTATAGTTCAGTACAGTACAGTATAGTTCAGTTCAGTATAGTATAGATCAGTACAGTATAGTTCAGTACAGTACAGTATAGTTCAGTACAGTATAGTACAGTATAGTTCAGTACAGAATAGTACAGTATAGTTCAGTACAGTATAGTTCAGCTCAGTATAGGTCAGTTCAGTACAGTATAGTTCAGTACAGTAAAGTTCAGTTCAGTATAGTTCAGTACAGTATAGTTCAGTTCAGTTCAGTATAGTTCAGTACAGTATAGTTCAGTACAGTATAGTTCAGTTCAGTATAGTTCAGTTCAGTATAGTTCAGTATAGTATAGTTCAGTAAAGTATAGTTCAGTTCAGTATAGTTCAGTACAGTATAGTTCAGTACAGTATAGTTCAGTTCAGTATAGTTCAGCACAGTATAGTTCAGTACAGTATAGTTCAGCTCAGTATAGTTCAGTTCAGCTCAGTATAGTTCAGTAAAGTATAGTTCAGTTCAGTATAGTTCAGCTCAGTATAGTTCAGTTCAGTACAGTATAGTTCAGTACAGTATAGTTCAGTTCAGTACAGTTCAGTTCAGTTCAGTACAGTATAGTTCAGTATAGTTCAGTTCAGTATAGTTCAGTACAGTATAGTTCAGTACAGTATAGTTCAGTTCAGTATAGTACAATATAGTTCAGTACAGTATAGTTCAGTTCAGTATAGTTCAGTACAGTATAGTTCAGTACAGTATAGTTCAGTTCAGTATGGTTCAGTACAGTATAGTTCAGATCAGTATAGTTCAGTTCAGTATAGTTCAGTATAGTTCAGTTCAGTATAGTTCAGTATAGTTCAGTTCAATATAGTTCAGTATAGTTCAGTTCAGTACAGTATAGTTCAGTACAGTATAGTTCAGAACAGTACAGTATAGTTCAGTTCAGTACAGTATAGTTCAGTACAGTATAGTTCAGTACAGTACAGGATAGTTCAGTACAGTACAGTATAGTTCAGTTCAGTATAGTATAGTTCAGTACAGTATAGTTCAGTACTGTACAGTATAGTTCAGTACAGTATAGTACAGTATAGTTCAGTACAGTATAGTTCAGCTCAGTATAGGTCAGTTCAGTACAGTATAGTTCAGTACAGTACAGTACAGTTCAGTATAGTTCAGTTCAGTATAGTTCAGTACAGTATAGTTCAGTTCAGTATAGTTCAGTTCAGTATAGTTCAGTTCAGTATAGTTCAGTATAGTATAGTTCAGTAAAGTATATTTCAGTTCAGTATAGTTCAGTTCAGTATAGTTCAGTACAGTATAGTTCAGTACAGTATAGTTCAGTTCAGTATAGTTCAGTACAGTATAGTTCAGTACAGTATAGTTCAGTTCAGTATAGTTCATTTCAGTATAGTTCAGTATAGTACAATATAGTTCAGTACAGTATAGTTCAGTTCAGTATAGTTCAGTTCAGTATAGTTCAGTACAGTATAGTTCAGTTCAGTATAGTTCAGTTCAGTATGGTTCAGTACAGTATAGTTCAGTACAGTACAGTATAGTTCAGTTCAGTATAGTATAGTTCAGTACAGTATAGTTCAGTACTGTACAGTATAGTTCAGTACAGTATAGTACAGTATAGTTCAGTACAGTATAGTTCAGCTCAGTATAGGTCAGTTCAGTACAGTATAGTTCAGTACAGTACAGTACAGTTCAGTATAGTTCAGTTCAGTATAGTTCAGTACAGTATAGTTCAGTTCAGTATAGTTCAGTTCAGTATAGTTCAGTTCAGTATAGTTCAGTATAGTATAGTTCAGTAAAGTATATTTCAGTTCAGTATAGTTCAGTTCAGTATAGTTCAGTACAGTATAGTTCAGTACAGTATAGTTCAGTTCAGTATAGTTCAGTACAGTATAGTTCAGTACAGTATAGTTCAGTTCAGTATAGTTCATTTCAGTATAGTTCAGTATAGTACAATATAGTTCAGTACAGTATAGTTCAGTTCAGTATAGTTCAGTTCAGTATAGTTCAGTACAGTATAGTTCAGTTCAGTATAGTTCAGTTCAGTATGGTTCAGTACAGTATAGTTCAGTATAGTTCAGTACAGTATAGTTCAGTTCAGAATAGTTCAGTTCATTATAGTTCAGTATAGTTCAGTACAGTATAGTTCAGTTCAGAATAGTTCAGTTCAGTATAGTTCAGTATAGTTCAGTTCAGTACAGTATAGTACAGTACAGTATAGTTCAGTACAGTACAGTATAGTTCAGTTCAGTTCAGTATAGTTCAGTACAGTATAGTTCAGTACAGTACAGTATAGTTCAGTTCAGTATAGTATAGATCAGTACAGTATAGTTCAGTACAGTACAGTATAGTTCAGTACAGTATAGTACAGTATAGTTCAGTACAGTATAGTTCAGCTCAGTATAGGTCAGTTCAGTACAGTATAGTTCAGTACAGTAAAGTTCAGTTCAGTATAGTTCAGTACAGTATAGTTCAGTTCAGTTCAGTATAGTTCAGTACAGTATAGTTCAGTACAGTATAGTTCAGTTCAGTATAGTTCAGTTCAGTATAGTTCAGTATAGTATAGTTCAGTAAAGTATAGTTCAGTTCAGTATAGTTCAGTACAGTATAGTTCAGTACAGTATAGTTCAGTTCAGTATAGTTCAGCACAGTATAGTTCAGTACAGTATAGTTCAGTTCAGTATAGTTCAGTACAGTATAGTTCAGTTCAGTATAGTTCATTTCAGTATAGTTCAGTTCAGTACAGTATAGTTCAGTTCAGTATAGTTCAGTTCAGTATAGTTCAGTATAGTATAGTTCAGTTCAGTATAGTTCAGTTCAGTATAGTTCAGTTCAGTATAGTTCAGTTCAGTATAGTTCAGTATAGTATAGTTCAGTAAAGTATAGTTCAGTTCAGTATAGTTCAGTTCAGTATAGTTCAGTACAGTATAGTTCAGTTCAGTATAGTTCAGTACAGTATAGTTCAGTACAGTATAGTTCAGTTCAGTATAGTTCATTTCAGTATAGTTCAGTTCAGTATAGTTCAGTATAGTACAATATAGTTCAGTACAGTATAGTTCAGTTCAGTATAGTTCAGTTCAGTATAGTTCAGTACAATATAGTTCAGTACAGTATAGTTCAGTTCAGTATAGTTCAGTATAGTTCAGTTCAGTATAGTTCAGTTCAGTATAGTTCAGTTCAGTATAGTTCAGTACAGTATAGTTCAGTTCAGTATAGTTCAGTATAGTTCAGTTCAGTACAGTATAGTCCAGTACAGTATAGTTCAGTACAGTACAGTATAGTTCAGTTCAGTACAGTATAGTTCAGTACAGTATAGTTCAGTACAGTACAGTATAGTTCAGTTAAGTATAGTATAGTTCAGTACAGTATAGTTCAGTACAGTACAGTATAGTTCAGTACAGTATAGTACAGTATAGTTCAGTACAATATAGTTCAGTACAGTACAGTATAGTTCAGTTCAGTATAGTATAGTTCAGTACAGTATAGTTCAGTACTGTACAGTATAGTTCAGTACAGTATAGTACAGTATAGTTCAGTACAGTATAGTTCAGCTCAGTATAGGTCAGTTCAGTACAGTATAGTTCAGTACAGTACAGTACAGTTCAGTATAGTTCAGTTCAGTATAGTTCAGTACAGTATAGTTCAGTTCAGTATAGTTCAGTTCAGTATAGTTCAGTTCAGTATAGTTCAGTATAGTATAGTTCAGTAAAGTATATTTCAGTTCAGTATAGTTCAGTTCAGTATAGTTCAGTACAGTATAGTTCAGTACAGTATAGTTCAGTTCAGTATAGTTCAGTACAGTATAGTTCAGTACAGTATAGTTCAGTTCAGTATAGTTCATTTCAGTATAGTTCAGTATAGTACAATATAGTTCAGTACAGTATAGTTCAGTTCAGTATAGTTCAGTTCAGTATAGTTCAGTACAGTATAGTTCAGTTCAGTATAGTTCAGTTCAGTATGGTTCAGTACAGTATAGTTCAGTATAGTTCAGTACAGTATAGTTCAGTTCAGAATAGTTCAGTTCATTATAGTTCAGTATAGTTCAGTACAGTATAGTTCAGTTCAGAATAGTTCAGTTCAGTATAGTTCAGTATAGTTCAGTTCAGTACAGTATAGTCCAGTACAGTATAGTTCAGTACAGTACAGTACAGTATAGTTCAGTTCAGTTCAGTATAGTTCAGTACAGTATAGTTCAGTACAGTACAGTATAGTTCAGTTCAGTATAGTATAGATCAGTACAGTATAGTTCAGTACAGTACAGTATAGTTCAGTACAGTATAGTACAGTATAGTTCAGTACAGAATAGTACAGTATAGTTCAGTACAGTATAGTTCAGCTCAGTATAGGTCAGTTCAGTACAGTATAGTTCAGTACAGTAAAGTTCAGTTCAGTATAGTTCAGTACAGTATAGTTCAGTTCAGTTCAGTATAGTTCAGTACAGTATAGTTCAGTACAGTATAGTTCAGTTCAGTATAGTTCAGTTCAGTATAGTTCAGTATAGTATAGTTCAGTAAAGTATAGTTCAGTTCAGTATAGTTCAGTACAGTATAGTTCAGTACAGTATAGTTCAGTTCAGTATAGTTCAGCACAGTATAGTTCAGTACAGTATAGTTCAGTTCAGTATAGTTCAGTACAGTATAGTTCAGTTCAGTATAGTTCATTTCAGTATAGTTCAGTTCAGTACAGTATAGTTCAGTTCAGTATAGTTCAGTTCAGTATAGTTCAGTATAGTATAGTTCAGTTCAGTATAGTTCAGTTCAGTATAGTTCAGTTCAGTATAGTTCAGTTCAGTATAGTTCAGTATAGTATAGTTCAGTAAAGTATAGTTCAGTTCAGTATAGTTCAGTTCAGTATAGTTCAGTACAGTATAGTTCAGTTCAGTATAGTTCAGTACAGTATAGTTCAGTACAGTATAGTTCAGTTCAGTATAGTTCATTTCAGTATAGTTCAGTTCAGTATAGTTCAGTATAGTACAATATAGTTCAGTACAGTATAGTTCAGTTCAGTATAGTTCAGTTCAGTATAGTTCAGTACAATATAGTTCAGTACAGTATAGTTCAGTTCAGTATAGTTCAGTATAGTTCAGTTCAGTATAGTTCAGTTCAGTATAGTTCAGTTCAGTATAGTTCAGTTCAGTATAGTTCAGTACAGTATAGTTCAGTTCAGTATAGTTCAGTATAGTTCAGTTCAGTACAGTATAGTCCAGTACAGTATAGTTCAGTACAGTACAGTATAGTTCAGTTCAGTACAGTATAGTTCAGTACAGTATAGTTCAGTACAGTACAGTATAGTTCAGTTAAGTATAGTATAGTTCAGTACAGTATAGTTCAGTACAGTACAGTATAGTTCAGTACAGTATAGTACAGTATAGTTCAGTACAGTATAGTTCAGTTCAGTATAGTTCATTTCAGTATAGTTCAGTTCAGTATAGTTCAGTATAGTACAATATAGTTCAGTACAGTATAGTTCAGTTCAGTATAGTTCAGTTCAGTATAGTTCAGTACAATATAGTTCAGTACAGTATAGTTCAGTTCAGTATGGTTCAGTACAGTATAGTTCAGTTCTGTATAGTTCAGTTCAGTATAGTTCAGTATAGTTCAGTTCAGTATAGTTCAGTTCAGTATAGTTCAGTTCAGTATAGTTCAGTTCAGTATAGTTCAGTACTGTATAGTTCAGTTCAGTATAGTTCAGTTCAGTACAGTATAGTCCAGTACAGTATAGTTCAGTACAGTACAGTATAGTTCAGTTCAGTACAGTATAGTTCAGTTCAGTATAGTTCAGTACAGTATAGTTCAGTTCAGTTCAGTATAGTTCAGTACAGTATAGTTCAGTACAGTATAGTTCAGTTCAGTATAGTTCAGTTCAGTATAGTTCAGTATAGTATAGTTCAGTAAAGTATAGTTCAGTTCAGTATAGTTCAGTACAGTATAGTTCAGTACAGTATAGTTCAGTTCAGTATAGTTCAGCACAGTATAGTTCAGTACAGTATAGTTCAGCTCAGTATAGTTCAGTTCAGCTCAGTATAGTTCAGTAAAGTATAGTTCAGTTCAGTATAGTTCAGCTCAGTATAGTTCAGTTCAGTACAGTATAGTTCAGTTCAGTACAGTTCAGTTCAGTTCAGTACAGTATAGTTCAGTATAGTTCAGTTCAGTATAATTCAGTACAGTATAGTTCAGTACAGTATAGTTCAGTTCAGTATAGTACAATATAGTTCAGTACAGTATAGTTCAGTTCAGTATAGTTCAGTACAGTATAGTTCAGTACAGTATAGTTCAGTTCAGTATGGTTCAGTACAGTATAGTTCAGATCAGTATAGTTCAGTTCAGTATAGTTCAGTATAGTTCAGTTCAGTATAGTTCAGTATAGTTCAGTTCAATATAGTTCAGTATAGTTCAGTTCAGTACAGTATAGTTCAGTACAGTATAGTTCAGAACAGTACAGTATAGTTCAGTTCAGTACAGTATAGTTCAGTACAGTATAGTTCAGTACAGTACAGTATAGTTCAGTACAGTACAGTATAGTTCAGTTCAGTATAGTATAGTTCAGTACAGTATAGTTCAGTACTGTACAGTATAGTTCAGTACAGTATAGTACAGTATAGTTCAGTACAGTATAGTTCAGCTCAGTATAGGTCAGTTCAGTACGGTATAGTTCAGTACAGTACAGTACAGTTCAGTATAGTTCAGTTCGGTATAGTTCAGTACAGTATAGTTCAGTTCAGTATAGTTCAGTTCAGTATAGTTCAGTTCAGTATAGTTCAGTTCAGTATAGTTCAGTATAGTATAGTTCAGTAAAGTATATTTCAGTTCAGTATAGTTCAGTTCGGTATAGTTCAGTACAGTATAGTTCAGTACAGTATAGTTCAGTTCAGTATATTTCAGTACAGTATAGTTCAGTACAGTATAGTTCAGTTCAGTATAGTTCATTTCAGTATAGTTCAGTATAGTACAATATAGTTCAGTACAGTATAGTTCAGTTCAGTATAGTTCAGTTCGGTATAGTTCAGTACAGTATAGTTCAGTTCAGTATAGTTCAGTTCAGTATGGTTCAGTACAGTATAGTTCAGTATAGTTCAGTACAGTATAGTTCAGTTCAGAATAGTTCAGTTCATTATAGTTCAGTATAGTTCAGTACAGTATAGTTCAGTTCAGAATAGTTCAGTTCAGTATAGTTCAGTATAGTTCAGTTCAGTACAGTATAGTCCAGTACAGTATAGTTCAGTACAGTACAGTATAGTTCAGTTCAGTTCAGTATAGTTCAGTACAGTATAGTTCAGTACAGTACAGTATAGTTCAGTTCAGTATAGTATAGATCAGTACAGTATAGTTCAGTACAGTACAGTATAGTTCAGTACAGTATAGTACAGTATAGTTCAGTACAGAATAGTACAGTATAGTTCAGTACAGTATAGTTCAGCTCAGTATAGGTCAGTTCAGTACAGTATAGTTCAGTACAGTAAAGTTCAGTTCAGTATAGTTCAGTACAGTATAGTTCAGTTCAGTTCAGTATAGTTCAGTACAGTATAGTTCAGTACAGTATAGTTCAGTTCAGTATAGTTCAGTTCAGTATAGTTCAGTATAGTATAGTTCAGTACAGTATAGTTCAGTACAGTATAGTTCAGCTCAGTATAGTTCAGTACAGTATAGTTCAGCTCAGTATAGTTCAGTACAGTATAGTTCAGTACAGTATAGTTCAGTTCAGTATGGTTCAGTACAGTATAGTTCAGATAAGTATAGTTCAGTTCAGTATAGTTCAGTATAGTTCAGTTCAGTATAGTTCAGTATAGTTCAGTTCAATATAGTTCAGTATAGTTCAGTTCAGTTCAGTATAGTTCAGTTCAGTATAGTTCAGTACAGTATAGTTCAGTACAGTATAGTTCAGTTCAGTATAGTACAATATAGTTCAGTACAGTATAGTTCAGTTCAGTATAGTTCAGTACAGTATAGTTCAGTACAGTATAGTTCAGTTCAGTATGGTTCAGTACAGTATAGTTCAGATAAGTATAGTTCAGTTCAGTATAGTTCAGTATAGTTCAGTTCAGTATAGTTCAGTATAGTTCAGTTCAATATAGTTCAGTATAGTTCAGTTCAGTACAGTATAGTTCAGTACAGTATAGTTCAGAACAGTACGGTATAGTTCAGTTCAGTACAGTATAGTTCAGTACAGTATAGTTCAGTACAGTACGGTATAGTTCAGTACAGTACAGTATAGTTCAGTTCAGTATAGTATAGTTCAGTACAGTATAGTTCAGTACTGTACGGTATAGTTCAGTACAGTATAGTACAGTATAGTTCAGTAGAGTACAGTTCAGCTCAGTATAGGTCAGTTCAGTACAGTATAGTTCAGTACAGTACAGTACAGTTCAGTATAGTTCAGTTCAGTATAGTTCAGTTCAGTATAGTTCAGTACAGTATAGTTCAGTTCAGTATAGTTCAGTTCAGTATAGTTCAGTTCAGTAAAGTTCAGTATAGTATAGTTCAGTAAAGTATATTTCAGTTCAGTATAGTTCAGTTCAGTATAGTTCAGTACAGTATAGTTCAGTACAGTATAGTTCAGTTCAGTATAGTTCAGTACAGTATAGTTCAGTACAGTATAGTTCAGTTCAGTATAGTTCATTTCAGTATAGTTCAGTATAGTACAATATAGTTCAGTACAGTATAGTTCAGTTCAGTATAGTTCAGTTCAGTATAGTTCAGTACAGTATAGTTCAGTTCAGTATAGTTCAGTTCAGTATGGTTCAGTACAGTATAGTTCAGTATAGTTCAGTACAGTATAGTTCAGTTCAGAATAGTTCAGTTCATTATAGTTCAGTATAGTTCAGTACAGTATAGTTCAGTTCAGAATAGTTCAGTTCAGTATAGTTCAGTATAGTTCAGTTCAGTACAGTATAGTCCAGTACAGTATAGTTCAGTACAGTACAGTATAGTTCAGTTCAGTTCAGTTCAGTATAGTTCAGTACAGTATAGTTCAGTACAGTACAGTATAGTTCAGTTCAGTATAGTGTAGATCAGTACAGTATAGTTCAGTACAGTACAGTATAGTTCAGTACAGTATAGTACAGTATAGTTCAGTACAGAATAGTACAGTATAGTTCAGTACAGTATAGTTCAGCTCAGTATAGGTCAGTTCAGTACAGTATAGTTCAGTACAGTAAAGTTCAGTTCAGTATAGTTCAGTACAGTATAGTTCAGTTCAGTTCAGTATAGTTCAGTACAGTATAGTTCAGTACAGTATAGTTCAGTTCAGTATAGTTCAGTTCAGTATAGTTCAGTATAGTATAGTTCAGTAAAGTATAGTTCAGTTCAGTATAGTTCAGTACAGTATAGTTCAGTACAGTATAGTTCAGTTCAGTATAGTTCAGCACAGTATAGTTCAGTACAGTATAGTTCAGCTCAGTATAGTTCAGTTCAGCTCAGTATAGTTCAGTAAAGTATAGTTCAGTTCAGTATAGTTCAGCTCAGTATAGATCAGTTCAGTACAGTATAGTTCAGTACAGTATAGTTCAGTTCAGTACAGTTCAGTTCAGTTCAGTACAGTATAGTTCAGTATAGTTCAGTTCAGTATAGTTCAGTACAGTATAGTTCAGTACAGTATAGTTCAGTTCAGTATAGTACAATATAGTTCAGTACAGTATAGTTCAGTTCAGTATAGTTCAGTACAGTATAGTTCAGTACAGTATAGTTCAGTTCAGTATGGTTCAGTACAGTATAGTTCAGATCAGTATAGTTCAGTTCGGTATAGTTCAGTATAGTTCAGTTCAGTATAGTTCAGTATAGTTCAGTTCAATATAGTTCAGTATAGTTCAGTTCAGTACAGTATAGTTCAGTACAGTATAGTTCAGAACAGTACGGTATAGTTCAGTTCAGTACAGTATAGTTCAGTACAGTATAGTTCAGTACAGTACAGTATAGTTCAGTACAGTACAGTATAGTTCAGTTCGGTATAGTATAGTTCAGTACAGTATAGTTCAGTACTGTACAGTATAGTTCAGTACAGTATAGTACAGTATAGTTCAGTACAGTATAGTTCAGCTCAGTATAGGTCAGTTCGGTACAGTATAGTTCAGTACAGTACAGTACAGTTCAGTATAGTTCAGTTCAGTATAGTTCAGTACAGTATAGTTCAGTTCAGTATAGTTCAGTTCAGTATAGTTCAGTTCAGTATAGTTCAGTATAGTATAGTTCAGTAAAGTATATTTCAGTTCAGTATAGTTCAGTTCAGTATAGTTCAGTACAGTATAGTTCAGTACAGTATAGTTCAGTTCAGTATAGTTCAGTACAGTATAGTTCAGTACAGTATAGTTCAGTTCAGTATAGTTCATTTCAGTATAGTTCAGTATAGTACAATATAGTTCAGTACAGTATAGTTCAGTTCAGTATAGTTCAGTTCAGTATAGTTCAGTACAGTATAGTTCAGTTCAGTATAGTTCAGTTCAGTATGGTTCAGTACAGTATAGTTCAGTATAGTTCAGTACAGTATAGTTCAGTTCAGAATAGTTCAGTTCATTATAGTTCAGTATAGTTCAGTACAGTATAGTTCAGTTCAGAATAGTTCAGTTCAGTATAGTTCAGTATAGTTCAGTTCAGTACAGTATAGTCCAGTACAGTATAGTTCAGTACAGTACAGTATAGTTCAGTTCAGTTCAGTATAGTTCAGTACAGTATAGTTCAGTACAGTACAGTATAGTTCAGTTCAGTATAGTATAGATCAGTACAGTATAGTTCAGTACAGTACAGTATAGTTCAGTACAGTATAGTACAGTATAGTTCAGTACAGAATAGTACGGTATAGTTCAGTACAGTATAGTTCAGCTCAGTATAGGTCAGTTCAGTACAGTATAGTTCAGTACAGTAAAGTTCAGTTCAGTATAGTTCAGTACAGTATAGTTCAGTTCAGTTCAGTATAGTTCAGTACAGTATAGTTCAGTACAGTATAGTTCAGTTCAGTATAGTTCAGTTCAGTATAGTTCAGTATGGTATAGTTCAGTAAAGTATAGTTCAGTTCAGTATAGTTCAGTACAGTATAGTTCAGTACAGTATAGTTCAGTTCAGTATAGTTCAGCACAGTATAGTTCAGTACAGTATAGTTCAGTTCAGTATAGTTCAGTACAGTATAGTTCAGTTCAGTATAGTTCATTTCAGTATAGTTCAGTTCAGTACAGTATAGTTCAGTGCAGTATAGTTCAGTTCAGTATAGTTCAGTATAGTATAGTTCAGTTCAGTATAGTTCAGTTCAGTATAGTTCAGTTCAGTATAGTTCAGTTCAGTATAGTTCAGTATAGTATAGTTCAGTAAAGTATAGTTCAGTTCAGTATAGTTCAGTTCAGTATAGTTCAGTACAGTATAGTTCAGTTCAGTATAGTTCAGTACAGTATAGTTCAGTACAGTATAGTTCAGTTCAGTATAGTTCATTTCAGTATAGTTCAGTTCAGTATAGTTCAGTATAGTACAATATAGTTCAGTACAGTATAGTTCAGTTCAGTATAGTTCAGTTCAGTATAGTTCAGTACAATATAGTTCAGTACAGTATAGTTCAGTTCAGTATAGTTCAGTATAGTTCAGTTCAGTATAGTTCAGTTCAGTATAGTTCAGTTCAGTATAGTTCAGTACAGTATAGTTCAGTTCAGTATAGTTCAGTATAGTTCAGTTCAGTACAGTATAGTCCAGTACAGTATAGTTCAGTACAGTACAGTATAGTTCAGTTCAGTACAGTATAGTTCAGTACAGTATAGTTCAGTACAGTACAGTATAGTTCAGTTAAGTATAGTATAGTTCAGTACAGTATAGTTCAGTACAGTACAGTATAGTTCAGTACAGTATAGTACAGTATAGTTCAGTACAGTATAGTTCAGTTCAGTATAGTTCATTTCAGTATAGTTCAGTTCAGTATAGTTCAGTATAGTACAATATAGTTCAGTACAGTATAGTTCAGTTCAGTATAGTTCAGTTCAGTATAGTTCAGTACAATATAGTTCAGTACAGTATAGTTCAGTTCAGTATGGTTCAGTACAGTATAGTTCAGTTCTGTATAGTTCAGTTCAGTATAGTTCAGTATGGTTCAGTTCAGTATAGTTCAGTTCGGTATGGTTCAGTTCGGTATAGTTCAGTTCGGTGTATAGGTTCAGTTCAGTATAGTTCAGTTCAGTATAGTTCAGTATAGTTCAGTTCAGTTCAGTATAGTTCAGTACAGTATAGTTCAGTACGGTATAGTTCAGTTCAGTATAGTTCAGTTCAGTATAGTTCAGTATAGTATAGTTCAGTACAGTATAGTTCAGTTCAGTATAGTTCAGTACAGTATAGTTCAGTACAGTATAGTTCAGTTCAGTATAGTTCAGTATAGTTCAGTACAGTATAGTTCAGTTCAGTATAGTTCAGTATAGTTCAGTTCAGTATAGTTCAGTATAGTATAGTTCAGTTCAGTATAGTTCAGTTCAGTATAGTTCAGTTCAGTACAGTATAGTTCAGTACAGTATAGTTCAGTTCAGGTATAGTTCAGCAGTATAGTTCAGTACGGTATAGTTCAGCTCAGTATAGTTCAGTTCAGTCGGTATAGTTCAGTACAGTATAGTTCAGTACAGTATAGTTCAGTTCAGTATAGTTCAATATAGTTCAGTACAGTATAGTTCAGTATGGTACAGTATAGTTCAGTTTCGGGTATAGTTCAGTATAGTATAGTTCAGTTCGGTATAGTTCAGTTCAGTATGTACAGTATAGTTCAGTTCGGTAGTATAGTTCAGTTCCAGTATGGTTCGGTACGGTATAGTTCAGTTCAGTATAGTTCGGTTCGGCAGTATAGTTCAGTACAGTATAGTTCAGTACAGTACAGTATGGTTCAGTTCAGTATAGTTCAGTTCAGTATAGTTCAGTATAGTTCAGTTCGGTACAGTATAGTTCAGGTTCAGTATAGTTCGGTACGGTATGGTTCATCAGTATAGTTCAGTTCGGTATCAGTACGGTATAGTTCAGTACAGTATAGTTCGGTATGGTTCAGTTCAGGTATAGTTCAGTTCAGGTATAGTTCGGTAGTATAGTTCAGTTCGGTATAGTTCAGTTCGGTATAGGTTCAGTTCAATATAGTTCGGTATAGTTCAGTTCAGTACGGTATAGTTCAGTACAGTATAGTTCAGAACAGGTACGGTATAGTTCAGTTCAGGTACGGTATAGTTCAGTACGGTATAGTTCAGGTACAGTACAGTGGTATAGTTCAGTACAGTACAGGTATAGTTCAGTTCAGTATGGTATAGTTCAGTACGGTATAGTTCGGTATAGTTCAGTTCAGTACGGTATAGTTCAGTACGGTATAGTTCAGTACGGTATAGTTCAGGTACAGGTATAGTTCAGTTCGGTATAGTTCAGTTCGGTATATAGTTCAGTACAGTACAGTTCAGTTCAGTATAGTTCAGTTCAGTATAGTTCAGTACAGTATAGTTCAGTTCAGTATAGTTCAGTTCAGTATAGCCGGTATAGTTCAGTTCGGTATAGTTCAGTATGGTATAGTTCAGTAAAGTATAGTATAGTTCAGTATAGTTCAGTATAGTTCAGTTCGGTATAGTTCAGGTACCGGTATAGTTCGGTACAGTATAGTTCAGTTCAGTATAGTTCGGTACAGTATAGTTCAGTACAGTATAGTTCAGTTCAGTATAGTTCATTTCGGTATAGTTCAGTATAGTACAATATAGTTCAGTACAGTATAGTTCAGTTCGGTACAGTATAGTTCAGTTCAGTATAGTTCAGTATAGTTCAGTACAGTATAGTTCAGTACAGTATAGTTCAGTTCGGTATAGTTCAGTACAGTATAGTTCAGGTATAGTTCAGTTCAGTATGGTTCAGTTCGGTATAGTTCAGTTATAGTTCAGTTCGGTATAGTTCGGTATAGGTTCAGTTCAGGTATAGGTATAGTTCAGTTCAGTATAGTTCGGTAGTTCGGTACAGTATAGTTCAGTTCAGTACGTATAGTTCGGTACGTATAGTTCAGTTCAGTTCAGTATAGTTCAGGTATAGTATAGTATAGTTCAGTATCAGTTCAGTTCAGTATGGTTCAGTTCGGTATAGTTCGGTATAGGTTCAGTACGGTATAGTTCAGTTCAGTATAGCAGTATAGGTTCAGTTCAGTATAGTTCAGTTCAGTATAGTTCAGTTCGGTATAGTTCGGTACAGTATAGTTCGGTATAGTTCAGGTATAGTTCAGTATGGTTCAGTACAGTATAGTTCAGTACGGTATAGTTCAGTTCGGTATAGTTCAGTACAGGTATAGTTCAGTACAGTATAGGTTCAGTTCGGTACGGTATAGTTCAGTTCAGTATAGTTCAGTTCAGGTATAGGTTCAGTTCAGTATAGTTCGGTATAGTTCAGTTCAGTATAGTTCAGTTCGGTATAGTTCAGTTCGGTATGGTTCAGTTCGGTACAGTATAGTTCAGTTCGGTATAGTATAGTTCGGTTCAGTATAGTTCAGTTCGGTACAGTATAGTTCAGTACAGTATAGTTCGGTACAGTACAGTATAGTTCAGTTCAGTACGGTATAGTTCAGTACGGTATAGTTCAGTACAGTACAGTATAGTTCAGGTATAGTTCGTACAGTATAGTTCAGTACGGTATAGTTCAGTACAGAATAGTACAGTATAGTTCAGTACAGTATAGTTCAGTTCGGTATAGTTCAGTTCAGTACAGTATAGTTCAGTACAGTATAGTTCAGTTCAGTATAGTTCAGTACGGTATAGTTCAGTTCAGTTCAGTATAGTTCAGTACAGTATAGTTCAGTTCAGTATAGTTCAGTTCAGTATAGTTCAGTTCAGTATAGTTCAGTTCAGTATAGTTCAGTTCGGTATAGTTCAGTTCGGTAGTATAGTTCAGTATAGTATAGTTCAGTACAGTATAGTTCAGTTCAGTATAGTTCAGTTCAGTATAGTTCAGTACAGTATAGTTCAGTTCAGTATAGTTCAGCACAGTATAGTTCAGTACAGTATAGTTCAGTTCGGTATAGTTCAGTACGGTATAGTTCAGTTCAGTATAGTTCATTTCAGTATAGTTCAGTTCAGTACAGTAGTTCAGTTCAGTATAGTTCAGTTCAGTATAGTTCAGTATGGTATAGTTCAGTTCAGTATAGTTCAGTTCAGTATAGTTCAGTACAGTATAGTTCAGTTCAGTATAGTTCAGTTCAGTATAGTTCAGTATAGTATAGTTCAGTAAAGTATAGTTCAGTTACGGTATAGTTCAGTTCAGTACGGTATAGTTCAGTACAGTATAGTTCAGTACAGTATAGTTCAGTTCAGTATAGTTCATTTCAGTATAGTTCAGTTCAGTATAGTTCGGTATAGTACAATATAGTTCAGTACAGTATAGTTCAGTTCAGTATAGTTCAGTTCAGTATAGTTCAGTACAATATATGGTTCAGTATAGTTCAGTTCAGGTATGGTTCAGTATAGTTAGTTCAGTATAGTTCAGTTCAGTATAGTTCAGTTCAGTATAGTTCAGTTCGGTATAGTTCAGTTCGGTATAGTTCAGTTCAGTATAGTTCAGTATAGTTCAGTTCACAGTATAGTTCAGTTCAGTATAGTTCAGTTCAGTATAGTTCAGTTCAGTACAGTATAGTTCAGTACGGTATAGTTCACGGTATAGTACAGTATAGTTCAGTACAGTATAGTTCAGTACAGTATAGTTCAGTATGGTTCAGTACAGTATAGTTCAGTTCGGTATAGTTCAGTACAGTATAGTTCAGTTCAGTATAGTTCAGTTCGGTATAGTTCAGTTCAGTATAGTTCAGTTCGGTATAGTTCAGTAGGTACAGTATAGTTCAGTTCAGTTCAGTATAGTTCAGTTCAGTATAGTTCAGTACGGTATAGTTCAGTTCAGTATGGTTCAGGTTCAGTACAGTATAGTTCGGTACAGTATAGTTCAGTTCAGTATAGTTCAGTTCGGTATAGTTCAGTTCGGTATAGTTCAGTTCGGTAGTATAGTATAGTTCAGTACGGTATAGTTCGGTACAGTATAGTTCAGTTCAGTATAGTTCAGTCTAGTATAGTTGGTTCAGTACAGGTATAGTTCAGTTCAGTATAGTTCAGTTCAGTATAGTTCAGTACAGTATAGTTCAGTTCAGTATAGTTCAGTTCAGTATAGTTCAGTTCGGTATAGTTCGGTATAGTTCAGTTCGGTATAGTTCAGTTCAGTATAGTTCAGTTCAGTATAGTTCAGTACTGTATAGTTCAGTTCAGTATAGTTCAGTATAGTTCAGTTCAGTACGGTATAGTTCAGTACAGTATAGTTCAGTACAGTACAGTATAGTTCAGTTCAGTACAGTATAGTTCAGTACAGTATAGTTCGGTACAGGTTCAGTACGGTATAGTTCAGTTAAGTATAGTATAGTTCAGTACGGTATAGTTCCAGTACAGTATAGTTCAGTACAGTATAGTTCAGTTCAGTATAGTTCAGTTCGGTATAGTTCAGTACAGTATAGTTCAGTTCAGTATAGTTCAGTTCAGTATAGTTCAGTACAGTATAGTTCAGTACAGTATAGTTCAGTTCAGTATGGTTCAGTACAGTATAGTTCAGTTCTGTATAGTTCAGTTCAGTATAGTTCAGTTCGGTATAGTTCAGGTACAATATAGGTTCAGTTCAGTATAGTTCAGTTCAGTATAGTTCAGTTCAGTATAGTTCAGTTCAGTATAGTTCAGTTCAGTATAGTTCAGTTCAGTATAGTTCAGTATAGTTCAGTTCAGTACAGTATAGTTCAGTACAGTATAGTTCAGTACAGTACAAGTACAGTATAGTCCAGTTCAGTAGTTCAGTACAGTATATGGTTCAGTTCAGTACAGTATAGGTTCAGTTCAGGTATGGTTCAGTACGGTATAGTTCAGTTCAGTATGTTCAGTATAGTTCGGTTCGGTATAGGTTCAGTACAGTATAGTTCAGTTCAGACGGTATAGGTTCAGTACAGTATAGTTCAGTACAGTATAGTACAGTATAGTTCAGTTCAGGTATAGTTCAGTTCAGTATAGTTCATTTCAGTATAGTTCAGTTCAGTATAGTTCAGTTCAGTATAGTACAATATAGTTCAGTACAGTATAGTTCAGTTCAGTATAGTTCAGTTCAGTATAGTTCGGTACAGTACAGTATAGTTCAGTACAGTATAGTTCAGTTCAGTATGGTTCAGTACAGTATAGTTCAGTTCAGTATAGTTCAGTTCAGTATAGTTCAGTATAGTTCAGTTCAGTATAGTTCAGTTCAATATAGTTCAGTTCAGTATAGTTCAGTTCAGTATAGTTCAGTTCAGTATAGTTCAGTACTGTATAGTTCAGTTCAGTATAGTTCAGTATAGTTCAGTTCAGTACAGTATAGTTCAGTACAGTATAGTTCAGTATAGTACAGTATAGTTCAGTACAGTATAGTTCAGTACAGTATAGTTCAGTACAGTTCAGTATAGTTCAGTACAGTATAGTTCAGGTATAGTTCGGTACAGTATAGTTCAGTACAGTACAGTAGTTCAGTTCAGTTCAGTTCAGTATAGTACGGTATAGTTCAGTTCGGTATAGTTCAGTACGGTATAGTTCGGTATAGTTCAGTTCAGTAGCAGTATAGTTCAGTACGGTATAGTTCGGTACAGTATAGTTCAGTTCAGTATGGTTCAGGTACAGTATAGTTCAGTTCGGTATAGTTCAGTTCAGTATAGGTTCAGGTATGGTTCAGTTCAGTATAGTTCAGTTCAGTATAGTTCGGTATAGTTCAGTTCAGTATAGTTCAGTTCAGTATAGTTCAGTACAGTATAGTTCAGTATAGTTCGGTACAGTATAGTTCAGGTTCAGTATAGTTCAGGTACAGTATAGTTCAGTTCAGTATGGTTCAGTTCAGTACAGTATAGTTCGGTACAGTAGTATAGTTCGGTTCAGGTATAGTTCAGTTCAGTATAGTTCAGTACAGTATAGTTCAGTTCGGTATAGTTCAGTTCAGTATAGTTCAGTTCAGTATAGTTCAGTTCAGTATAGTTCAGGTTCAGTATAGTTCAGGTACAGTATAGTTCAGTTCAGTATAGTTCAGTACAGTATAGTTCAGTTCAGTATAGTTCAGTATAGTTCAGTTCGGTATAGTTCGGTATAGTTCAGTTCAGTATAGTTCAGTTCAGTATAGTTCAGTTCAGTATAGTTCAGTTCAGTATAGTTCAGTTCGGTAGTTCAGTTCGGTAGTATGGTTCAGTTCGGTATAGTTCGGTACAGTATAGTTCAGTTCGGTATAGTTCGGTTCAGTATAGTTCAGTTCAGTATCAGTTCAGTTCAGTATAGTTCAGTATAGGTTCAGTTCAGTAGTATAGTTCAGTTCAGTATAGTTCGGTATAGTTCAGTTCAGTAGTATAGTTCAGTATAGGTTCAGTTCAGTATAGTTCAGTTCAGGTATAGTTCAGTATAGTATAGTTCAGTTCAGTATAGTTCAGTAGTTCAGTATAGTTCAGTTCAGTATAGTTCAGTACAGTATAGGTTCAGTTCAGTATAGTTCAGTACAGTACAGTATAGTTCAGTTCAGTATAGTTCATTTCAGTATAGTTCAGTTCAGTATAGTTCAGTATAGTACAATATAGTTCAGTACAGTATAGTTCAGTTCAGTATAGTTCAGTTCAGTATAGTTCAGTACAATATAGTTCAGTACAGTATAGTTCAGTTCAGCATGGTTCAGGTACAGTATAGTTCAGTTCCGTATAGTTCAGTTCAGTATAGTTCAGTATAGTTCAGTTCAGTATAGTTCAGTATAGTTCAGTTCAATATAGTTCAGTTCAGTATAGTTCAGTTCAGTATAGTTCAGTTCAGTATAGTTCAGTACAGTATAGTTCAGTTCAGTATAGTTCAGTATAGTTCAGTTCAGTACAGTATAGTCCAGTACGGTATAGTTCAGTACAGTACAGTATAGTTCAGTTCAGTACAGTATAGTTCAGTACAGTATAGTTCAGTACAGTACAGTATAGTTCAGTTAAGTATAGTATAGTTCAGTACGGTATAGTTCAGTACAGTACAGTATAGTTCAGTACAGTATAGTACAGTATAGTTCAGTACAGTACAGTATAGTTCAGTTCAGTATAGTTCATTTCAGTATAGTTCAGTTCAGTATAGTTCAGTATAGTACAATATAGTTCAGTTCAGTACAGTATAGTTCAGTTCATTATAGTTCAGTTCAGTATAGTTCAGTACAATATAGTTCAGTACAGTATAGTTCAGTTCAGTATGGTTCAGAACAGTATAGTTCAGTTCCGTATAGTTCAGTTCAGTATAGTTCAGTATAGTTCAGTTCAGTATAGTTCAGTATAGTTCAGTTCAATATAGTTCAGTTCAGTATAGTTCAGTTCAGTATAGTTCAGTACAGTATAGTTCAGTTCAGTATAGTTCAGTATAGTTCAGTTCAGTACAGTATAGTTCAGTATAGTTCAGTTCAGTACAGTATAGTCCAGTACAGTATAGTTCAGTACAGTACAGTATAGTTCAGTTCAGTACAGTATAGTTCAGTACAGTATAGTTCAGTATAGTATAGTTCAGTTCAGTATAGTTCAGTTCAGTATAGTTCAGTACAGTATAGTTCAGTTCAGTATAGTTCAGTACAGTATAGTACAGTATAGTTCAGTACAGTATAGTACTGTATAGTTCAGTACAGTATAGTTCAGTACAGTATAGTTCAGTTCAGTTCAGTATAGTTCAGTTCAGTACAGTACAGTTCAGTATAGTTCAGTTCAGTATAGTTCAGTTCAGTATAGTTCAGTACAGTATAGTTCAGTTCAGTATAGTTCAGTTCAGTATAGTTCAGTATAGTATAGTTCAGTAAAGTATAGTTCAGTTCAGTATAGTTCAGTACAGTATAGTTCAGTACAGTATAGTTCAGTTCAGTATAGTTCAGTATAGTTCAGTATAGTTCAGTTCAATATAGTTCAGTTCAGTATAGTTCAGTTCAGTATAGTTCAGTTCAGTATAGTTCAGTACAGTATAGTTCAGTTCAGTATAGTTCAGTATAGTTCAGTTCAGTACAGTATAGTCCAGTACAGTATAGTTCAGTACAGTACAGTATAGTTCAGTTCAGTACAGTATAGTTCAGCACAGTATAGTTCAGTACAGTACAGTATAGTTCAGTTAAGTATAGTTCAGTACAGTATAGTTCAGTACAGTACAGTATAGTTCAGTACAGTATAGTACAGCATAGTTCAGTACAGTATAGTTCAGTTCATTATAGTTCATTTCAGTATAGTTCAGTTCAGTATAGTTCAGTATAGTACAATATAGTTCAGAACAGTATAGTTCAGTTCCGTATAGTTCAGTTCAGTATAGTTCAGTATAGTTCAGTTCAGTATAGTTCAGTATAGTTCAGTTCAATATAGTTCAGTTCAGTATAGTTCAGTTCAGTATAGTTCAGTACAGTATAGTTCAGTTCAGTATAGTTCAGTATAGTTCAGTTCAGTACAGTATAGTCCAGTACAGTATAGTTCAGTACAGTACAGTATAGTTCAGTTCAGTACAGTATAGTTCAGTACAGTATAGTTCAGTACAGTACAGTATAGTTCAGTTAAGTATAGTATAGTTCAGTACAGTATAGTTCAGTACAGTACAGTATAGTTCAGTACAGTATAGTACAGTATAGTTCAGTACAGTATAGTACTGTACAGTTCAGTACAGTATAGTTCAGCTCAGTATAGGTCAGTTCAGTACAGTATAGTTCAGTATAGTTCAGTACAGTATAGTTCAGTTCAGTTCAGTATAGTTCAGTACAGTACAGTTCAGTTCAGTATAGTTCAGTTCAGTATAGTTCAGTACAGTATAGTTCAGTTCAGTATAGTTCAGTTCAGTATAGTTCAGTATAGTATAGTTCAGTAAAGTATAGTTCAGTTCAGTATAGTTCAGTACAGTATAGTTCAGTTCAGATTAGTTCATTTCAGTATAGTTCAGTACAGTACAGTATAGTTCAGTTCAGTTCAGTATAGTTCAGTACAGTATAGTTCAGTACAGTACAGTATAGTTCAGTTCAGTATAGTATAGATCAGTACAGTATAGTTCAGTACAGTACAGTATAGTTCAGTACAGTATAGTACAGTATAGTTCAGTAAAAAATAGTACAGTATAGTTCAGTACAGTATAGTTCAGCTCAGTATAGGTCAGTTCAGTACAGTATAGTTCAGTACAGTAAAGTTCAGTTCAGTATAGTTCAGTACAGTATAGTTCAGTTCAGTATAGTTCAGTACAGTATAGTTCAGTTCAGTATAGTTCAGTTCAGTATAGTTCAGTTCAGTATAGTTCAGTTCAGTATAGTTCAGCACAGTATAGTTCAGTTCAGTATAGTTCAGTTCAGTATAGTTCAGTATAGTATAGTTCAGTAAAGTATAGTTCAGTTCAGTATAGTTCAGTACAGTATAGTTCAGTACAGTATAGTTCAGTTCAGTATAGTTCAGCACAGTATAGTTCAGTACAGTATAGTTCAGTTCAGTATAGTTCAGTACAGTATAGTACAGTTCAGTATAGTTCATTTCAGTATAGTTCAGTTCAGTACAGTATAGTTCAGTTCAGTATAGTTCAGTTCAGTATAGTTCAGTATAGTATAGTTCAGTTCAGTATAGTTCAGTACAGTATAGTTCAGTTCAGTATAGTTCAGTTCAGTATAGTTCAGTATAGTATAGTTCAGTAAAGTATAGTTCAGTTCAGTATAGTTCAGTTCAGTATAGTTCAGTTCAGTATAGTTCAGTACAGTATAGTTCAGTTCAGTATAGTTCAGTACAGTATAGTTCAGTACAGTATAGTTCAGTTCAGTATAGTTCATTTCAGTATAGTTCAGTTCAGTATAGTTCAGTATAGTACAATATAGTTCAGTACAGTATAGTTCAGTTCAGTATAGTTCAGTTCAGTATAGTTCAGTACAATATAGTTCAGTACAGTATAGTTCAGTTCAGTATGGTTCAGTACAGTATAGTTCAGTTCCGTATAGTTCAGTTCAGTATAGTTCAGTATAGTTCAGTTCAGTATAGTTCAGTATAGTTCAGTTCAATATAGTTCAGTTCAGTATAGTTCAGTTCAGTATAGTTCAGTTCAGTATAGTTCAGTACAGTATAGTTCAGTTCAGTATAGTTCAGTATAGTTCAGTTCAGTACAGTATAGTCCAGTACAGTATAGTTCAGTACAGTACAGTATAGTTCAGTTCAGTACAGTATAGTTCAGTACAGTATAGTTCAGTACAGTACAGTATAGTTCAGTTAAGTATAGTATAGTTCAGTACAGTATAGTTCAGTACAGTACAGTACAGTATAGTTCAGTACAGTATAGTACAGTATAGTTCAGTACAGTATAGTTCAGTTCAGTATAGTTCATTTCAGTATAGTTCAGTTCAGTATAGTTCAGTATAGTACAATATAGTTCAGTACAGTATAGTTCAGTTCATTATAGTTCAGTTCAGTATAGTTCAGTACAATATAGTTCAGTACAGTATAGTTCAGTTCAGTATGGTTCAGTACAGTATAGTTCAGTTCCGTATAGTTCAGTTCAGTATAGTTCAGTATAGTTCAGTTCAGTATAGTTCAGTATAGTTCAGTTCAATATAGTTCAGTTCAGTATAGTTCAGTTCAGTATAGTTCAGTTCAGTATAGTTCAGTTCAGTATAGTTCAGTACAGTATAGTTCAGTTCAGTATAGTTCAGTATAGTTCAGTTCAGTACAGTATAGTCCAGTACAGTATAGTTCAGTACAGTACAGTATAGTTCAGTTCAGTACAGTATAGTTCAGTACAGTATAGTTCAGTACAGTACAGTATAGTTCAGTTAAGTATAGTATAGTTCAGTACAGTATAATTCAGTACAGTACAGTATAGTTCAGTACAGTATAGTACAGTATAGGTCAGTACAGTATAGTACTGTATAGTTCAGTACAGTATAGTTCAGCTCAGTATAGGTCAGTTCAGTACAGTATAGTTCAGTATAGTTCAGTACAGTATAGGTTAGTTCAGTTCAGTATAGTTCAGTTCAGTACAGTACAGTTCAGTATAGTTCAGTTCAGTATAGTTCAGTTCAGTATAGTTCAGTACAGTATAGTTCAGTTCAGTATAGTTCAGTTCAGTATAGTTCAGTATAGTATAGTTCAGTAAAGTATAGTTCAGTTCAGTATAGTTCAGTACAGTATAGTTCAGTACAGTATAGTTCAGTTCAGTATAGTTATGTACAGTATAGTTCAGTACAGTATAGTTCAGTTCAGATTAGTTCATTTCAGTATAGTTCAGTTCAGTATAGTTCAGTACAGTATTGTTCAGTATAGTTCAGTATAGTATAGTTCTGTTCAGTATAGTTCAGTAAAGTATAGTTCAGTACAGTACAGTTCAGTATAGTTCAGTTCCAGTACAGTTCAGTTCAGTATAGTTCAGTTCAGTATAGTTCAGTTCAGTAAAGTATAGTTCAGTTCAGTGTAGTTCAGTTCAGTTCAGTATAGTTCAGTACAGTATAGTTCAGTACAGTATAGTTCAGTTCAGTATAGTGCAATACAGTATAGTTCAGTACAGTATAGTTCAGTTCAGATTAGTTCATTTCAGTATAGTTCAGTTCAGTATAGTTCAGTACAGTATTGTTCAGTTCAGTATAGTTCAGTATAGTATAGTTCAGTTCAGTATAGTTCAGTAAAGTATAGTTCAGTACAGTACAGTTCAGTATAGTTCAGTTCAGTATAGTTCAGTTCAGTATAGTTCAGTACAGTATAGTTCAGTATAGTTCAGTTCAGTATAGTTCAGTTCAGTATAGTTCAGTATAGTATAGTTCAGTTCAGTATAGTTCAGTACAGTATAGTTCAGTACAGTATAGTTCAGTTCAGTATAGTTCAGTTCAGTTCAGTATAGTTCAGTTCAGTATAGTTCAGTACAGTATAGTTCAGTATAGTTCAGTACAGTATAGTTCAGTACAGTACAGTATAGTTCAGTACAGTATAGTTCAGTTCAGTATAGTTCAGTTCAGTTAAGTATAGTTCAGTTCAGTTAAGTATAGTTCAGTATAGTTCAGTTCAGTATAGTTCAGTTCAGTAAAGAAAGGTAGAGTAGTTCAATACAGTACAGTCAAGGTGGGGTTGTAGTGCCCGTTCACGAGAGCACAAATATAGTATGGCTCTGAATGATCCATTTAAATAAGCCTAGGTTATATATGGCGTACAACAGTTTGATTAAATCCCAATAATTTCAAACGCAAATACTAGAATCTCCACATATGTCATGATTTAGTAAGACATTTAAACACGGTTGATAAATGAGACCCCTAGAGATTGTTACATCAATAACCATCTGACATCACATTCAACCTGTTAATGAAAAGGTATAGTAGGACTATATGCCTTATCATTATGTACAAACTACATTACATTTTGACTGTATAATCATTATGTACAAAATACATTAAATATTGACTATATAATCATTATGTACAAAATACATTAAATATTGAGTATATAATCATTATGTACAAAATACATGAAATATTGACTATATAATCATTATGTACAAAATACATTAAATATTGACTATATAATCATTATGTACAAAATACATTAAATATTGACTATATAATCATTAACAAGTCATAATTTAATGTATGTAATATTTTGTGTGTTCGTTTCAAGAGTTTCAGCCAACTACCAATGTACAGTATTCAACATAGCTATGGGCATTCCAATGGTGAACACCGCTGCCATCAATGCACCTGCCGAGGCTCCAGAGATTTTGGATGTTCCATGAACGAGGTGGGGGACTTGCTCAAGGATACAGCTAGAGGCTCCTACGAAGTCAATGCCCATGAACCTACAACCTGCAAAATAAATATTCCATCCTCCTTAAAGTCGAGCAACATTATTTTGATAAAACCACACCGACTTGAATTGTCAACAACACTTTAAAACTGTTTATGTTTGGTGTCATTCAATGATAAAATCTGTCACTCAAATTTACCAACTTTGTACAAAGTGAATAATTCAGTATTTGAGGGCTAATAAACTTGACAAAAAGGCGTATTTCTAGTTGGTGAGTCAAACAAACATGAGACGACAGCAAACTTCATATCAGACAATTAACAACATCCAAAGGTGCATTAACAGGACTGCACAACGTGGGGTAATTAAGGGTCACTTTTCTATTGGCTCACAGTTGTCACATGCTTCACGCAGACTGAGAAAGGGAAACTTGGAAAAATGTGCTCACTCAACTGGAGTGTAATCATTAGTCCAAACAGTTGCAAAACGTTTTTCAAATAAAAACGTGACTTTCTATTGGACAAAATCAGGTAGGCCCCTAACCATTTGTTTCCGTTTTAAAACGTTTTGCAACAGTATCGGCATAATGAAACACTGCCGGCAACCCACTGTCTGGCAGGTGTCAAGCTTATGGGCATGTGGCAGCAGTGTGTAGGAGGGAGGTTCCTAGGTGTGAGAAATGTGCAGAACGGCATGAGACAAAGAAATGTGTAGTATTGGAGAAATAATGTGTTAATTGTAGGGGTGCCCATGGAGCTGGGGATCAGAAATGTCCCGTGAGAGAGAGGCAGGTTGAGGTTTCCAGGTTTAGAGTAGTGCAGAAGGTGTGGTATGCTGTGAAGAAACTAGAGGGAGATGGGATAAGGAGAGATCATGAGAGGACTGGTGAGAGTAGTAGATATTTACCAGTACAGAGGGATAGGCCAGAAAGTGATAGAAGTTTCAGTAAGATTGGATTTTTAGCGTTTATAACAATGGTTATCAACTGTACTGAGGGATTGTTGTTGTTGTGGCGGCTGCAGAGCGGTATTTGGGCCAGACTTGACATCAGAAAAGTTACAGGATGTGTTAAGTGGTGATGTCCCGTCCTTTCAGGATGATGGCATGAGGTAGGAACAAATACATTTCATTACTGGAGTAGGGTGGTGTTCATTTGATATCATTTTGTAAGGAGTGAGTGTAGTGTTAGATGGTAGGGTATTTATTTAGTACATTTTTATTTTTCAAGCAAAGTATAAGGGAGTTGTACTCCAGTCGAGTAGGTGGCGGTAATGCAACAAATTGGATGCCAACTGGCGTTAAACCTCCAAGAAGAGGAACCCACTGTCGAGGTGCAATCTGCTATGCATAATTCCAAACCTCGGGACATATTCAACTGACTGGTTCGTTGTTTAGCCAGATCATTGTCCCAACATGAAGATACCAGTAGTTGATTTTGGAGCAGACAAGTTAGGGGAAAACAATGTTTTGGGGCCAGCGGTTAGAGATCAGGAGCAGGCAGTTGAAAACGGCCTTTACTGAAGTGGGATTTGTTGATCTGAAGAATTCTGGGATAGTGCAACTAGAGGTGAGTAACACCGCGTTCTCTGAGCTTTCTAAAGCTGTTGTTGGATATTTGGCATGTCAGTACGAGTGGATTATGTGTTTTGGGTGATCAACATGAGGCTATTTTGGACGGGGTTATGAACATATCCAATACATTATTTCTGAAACCAGATGAAATGAAACTGTCTTTCAGCAGGAAAAGCTTCTCTAATAATCCTAACCATGGCTGGGTGTCTTCAGAGACTGAGAGGTATAGAGACATACTGTCAAGGTGGCAGGTATCCTAGTGGTTTAGAGACAGAGGTATAGAGACACACTGTCAAGGTGGCAGGTATCCTAGTGGTTTAGAGACAGAGGTATAGAGACACACTGTCAAGGTGGCAGGTATCCTAGTGGTTTAGAGACAGAGGTATAGAGACACACTGTCAAGGTGGCAGGTATCCTAGTGGTTTAGAGACAGAGGTATAGAGACACACTGTCAAGGTGGCAGGTATCCTAGTGGTTTAGAGACAGAGGTATAGAGACACACTGTCAAGGTGACAGGTATCCTAGTGGTTTAGAGACAGAGGTATAGAGACACACTGTCAAGGTGGCAGGTATCCTAGTAGTTTAGAGACAGAGGTATAGAGACACACTGTCAAGGTGGCAGGTATCCTAGTAGTTTAGAGACTGAGAGGTATAGAGACACACTGTCAAGGTAGCAGGTATCCTAGTAGTTTACAGACAGAGGTATAGAGACACACTGTCAAGGTGGCAGGTATCCTAGTGGTTCAGAGCATAGGGCCAGTAACTGAAAGGTCGCTGGTTTGAATCCTTGAGCCGACTAGGTGAAGCATCTCTCAATGCACCCTTGAGCAGGTCACTTAACCATAATTGCTCCTCTAAGTTGCTCTGGATAAGAGCTTCTGCTAAATGACTAAAAAGTCAGAACATCTGGCTGTGTGTTCATGTCTGTAACGGAGAAGTCCGTCACTGGCCTCGGGCAGCGTTTGGTACACTAACACACACACTCACACTCATCGCGCCTCCCTGCTCCGTTATCAGTTACGTTAACAATGTGGGTCGACACAACTTCCCTATCTTAGTACATACATTACACATTTCATTCATACCTCTCGTCAGTAACACTTTATTTTATAAAGAATATTCAGACAAGCATTCATGTTTAATTTAAGCAACGTTTATTGTACTTCTCAATGTTATTGAAGAGCACGTTGTTTGTTTGGTTCTGTTCCTGTCTCTCCATCTCTGTAGCTTCCGGGTATGCTGGGATAAAGACCAGAGCTACGATAATCGGGCTGGCTCTGTATTTCCTGTCCCGAATGTCTCCTTCATGTGAATGGGCATATTGGAAGACTCCATGTCAGTAGGGATGGGATTTTGTAAATGTGTTATATTGAGAAACGTTGTAATGTATATAATTAATGATGTTTAGCTGAGTGGAAAAGGTAGTCTTTGATGAAGGTAATTGCTTAATTAATTAGTGCTTGGTATGTTCTGATGGGAGGGGCTTCCCCTACAAAAGGAACCTGTTTTTCAGTTCAAGGGGGGAACCATTACTCTTCCTGGTCTGTAGAAATGGTTGTCGTGGGAATGAGTGAGTGGATTCTGTGAGATCCAGTCTTTGTTCTTTCTGTGCTATAAGGACCAATTCTGAGATATTGACAAACTTACCATGTGACCTGGGGTGAAATCTATTGTAGAATAAATGGAACCAGCCTCCCGAGTGGTGCAGTGGTCTAAGGCACTGCTTCACAGTGCTAGCTGTGCCACCAGAGATTCTGGATTCGAGTCCAGGCTCTGTCGCAGCCGGCTGGAACCTGGAGACCCATGGGGCGGCGCACAATTGGCCCAGCGTCGTCCGGGTTAGAGGAGGGTCTGGCCGGCAGGGATGTTCCTGTCCCATCGCACGTGCGACTCCTGTGGCAGGCCGGGCACAGTGCACGCTGACACGGTTGCCAGGTGTACTGTGTTTTCTCTGACACATAAGTGGGCATTGTGTCAAGAAGCAGTGCGGCTTGGTTGGGTTGTGTTTTGTGGGAGGCACAGCTCTCGAACTTCGCCTCTCCCGAGTCCGTACGAGAGTTGCAGTGATGAGACAAGACTGTAACTACCAATAGGATACTATGAAATTTAAAAACTACGAAATGTATAAATGGAACCTGGATCCATTTCATTCTAGTAACATGTCTTATGTGTGTTATAAAAGTAATACTATTTAAAATAATAACCAATAGCAAAGTCCTAAAAGTACAACAACAAAAAAAACGACCACCTGGAGGACTAAAGGAAATGCTCAAAATATTTATTAGATTTCAAATATACTGAACAAAAACATAAATGCAACATGCAACAATTTCAGTTACAGTTCATATAAGGAAATTAGCCCTAATCTATGGATTTCACATGACTGGGTAGGAACGCAGCCATGGGTGGGCCTGGGAGGGCATAAGCCAATCAGAATTAGTTTTTCCCCATAAAAGGCCTTTATTACAGACAGAAATAATCCTCAATTTCCTCAGCTGTCCGGGTGGCTGGTCTCAGACTATCCTGCAGGTGAAGAAGCCAGATGTGGAGGTCCTGGGCTGGCATGGTTACATGTGGTCTGCAGATGTGAGGCCGGTTGGACGTACTGCCAAATTCTCTAAAGCGAAGTTGAAGGCGGCTTATGGTAGAGAAATTAACATTAAATTCTCTGGCAACAGCTCTGGTGGACATTCCTGCAGTCAGCATGCCAATTGCAAGTTCCCTTAAAACTAAACTTGAGACATCTGTGGCATTTAGTGTGGACTTTTATTGTCCCCTTCACAAGGTGCACCTGTGTAATGATCAAGCTGTTTAATCAGCTTCTTGATATGCCACACCTGTCAGGTGGATGGATTATCTTGGCAAAGGAGAAATACTCACTAACAGGGATGTAAACAAATCTGTGCACAAAATCTGAGAGAAATATGTTTTTTGTGCATATGGAAAAATTCTCCTAAAACATGGGACCAAAACTTTACATTGGGTTGGGTTTATATTTTTGTTCAGTTTAAAATATCCACACACTAGCCAGCCAGACATATATCATTAGTTATTATTTGATGCCAGCATTGAAGATAAGTGACAATCAGTAAAAGTAACCGAGCTAGCTAACTAGCAGATTTACATCAATCATCAATGCTATAGTGTGGACCAGTGGAGGCTGGTGACTTGAAAATTGAGGAGGATTGGAGACCCACGGTATAGGGGCGGAACGCACAGAGACGTCAACGCGTGTTTCAAAAATCGTCAAGGGGTAATTATTTGAACTCAAAGCATTTAATAAAGGCATTTATAGTGCAATGTTATGGAGAATGGGGATGAGAGGGCTACTTCCACAGTGTTGGGAAGGGATCACAGCAGGGATTGAATGAGGGTATGAGACATGAGTTGAGGTGTTCAGAGGCTTGACTTCAGTGCAGGACAGGATTTGACTGGGAAGACAAAAACAATAGCACAACACACTACACAGTTAGACCAAAGAGCTCAGAATGAGTTAGTCCAAGAAAATCACTGATGTGTAATAATGTGATTGTGTTTGTGTATGTGATTGACTTTACAGTACATAGAGTAAAGAGAGAAAATTGATAGGGGTACTCACAGTGCTTGGAGAGGAAACATTCAATGTGCCAGTGGATGAGCGGGCACATGAGACGTGGCTTCAGTTTATCAAATCAAAATCAAATCACATTTTATTTGTCACATACACATGGTTAGCAGATATTAATGCGAGTGTAGCGAAATGCTTGTGTTTCTAGGTCTGACCATGCAGTAGTATCTAACAAGTAATATAACAATTTCACAACTACCTTATACACGCAAGTGTAAAGGAATGAATACGAGTATGTACATATAAATATATGGATGAGCGATGGCTGACCGGCATAGGCAAGATGCAGTAGATGGTATAGAGTACAGTGTATACATATGAGATGAGAAATGTAGGATATGTAAACATTATATTGCTTAAAGTGGCTAGAGATTTAAGTCAGTATGTTGGCAGCAGCACTCAATGTTAGTGATGGCTGTTTAACAGTCTGATGGCCTTGAGATAGAAGCTGTTTTTCAGTCTCACGGTCCCAGCTTTGATGCACCCATACTGACCTCCCCTTCTGGATGATAGCGGGGTGAACAGGCAGTGGCTCGGGTGGTTGTTGTCCTCGATGATCTTTTTGGCCTTCCTGTGACATCAGGTGGTGTAGGTGTCCTGGAGGGCAGGTAGTTTACCCCCGGTGATGCGTTGTGCAGTCCTCACTACTCTCTGGAGAGCCTTGCGGTTGTGGGCGGAGCAGTTGCCGTACCAGGCGGTGATACAGCCCGACAGGATGCTCTCGATTGTGCATCTGTAAAAGTTTGTGAGTGTTTTTGGTGACAAGCCAAATTTCTTCAGCCTGAGGTTGAAGAGGCACTGTTTCGCCTTCTTCACCACGCTGTCTGTGTGGGTGGACCATTTCAGTTTGTCCGTGATGTGTACGCCGAGGAACTTAAAACTTTCCACCTTCTCCACTACTGTCCCCTCGATGTGGATAGGGGGGTGCTCCCTCTGCTGTTTCCTGAAGTCCATGATCATCTCCTTAGTTTTGTTGACGTTGAGTGAGAGGTTATTTTCCTGACACCACACTCCGAGGGCCCTCACCTCCTCCCTGTAGGCCATCTCGTTGTTGTTGGTAATCAAGCCTACCTGTAACGCCCAGGCCCGAGTTTACAGGCTGGAGCGTTTTGGTTTTGTCTTGGTGTAGGGTTTGTTTGTTCCAGGTGTCGTATTTCTATGTTGGGTAATGGTTCCCAATTAGAGGCAGCTGTGTGTCGTTGTCTCTAATTGGGAACCATATTTAGGCAAGTAGGTTTCACTCTGGGTTCGTGGGTTATTGTATGTTCATAGCTGTGTTTGTTTTTTCAGTTATGTTCATCGTTACGTTCTCCGTGTATTGTTTTGTTCCGTCGTGGTCCCGTGTATAATTAAATATGTATTCTGGCTACATCGCTGCGTCTTGGTCTGTCCCTTCCGAAGTGAGACGTGACAGAATAACCCACCAAACAAAGACCAAGCAGCGAGAGACCCGGGAGCTTAGGTCTTGGGAAAGGGATCTATTTTATGGGAGTGCTTGGGACCAGCCTGGGGAGTATCGTCGGCCCAGAGAGGAACTGGAAGCAGCGGCGGCTGAGCGGCGCAGGTGTGAGGACTTGATGGGAGCATGGGACCCGGAGAGAGGAAGGTTTCTCAGACCTCGCCGGGCTAGGAAGCCCGTAAGGCAGCCCCAAGAAACTTTTGGGGGGGGGCACACGAGGAGGTTGGCCGGTTCAGGAGGGACTCCTGAGCCAACTCCTCGTGCCTTGTGGAGAGAGAGTTTGGGAGAGCGTCGCAGCGAAGGGAGGCCGTGCTATGCAGTGTTGCGCACAGTTTCCTCTATAGGGATTCAGAGGCCGGTGCGAGTGATTCCCGCTCCACTCATCAGTCAGGGGGAAGATAAGTGTTCAGCCAGAAAGAGTGGTGCCATCGCTGCGCACTAAGTCCCCGGTACGTCTCCTGGGACCCGGATATCCTGCTCCAGTTCCGTGTGCGGTGTCTCCGGTGCGTGTCCGCAGCCCAGTGCGAGAGATCCCAGCGCCACTCATTGGTCGGGCCGAGGTCTGTGTGTTACCTGGGAGAGTGGTGCCAGCTCTGCGAGCCAGGTCTCCAGTGCGCCTTTTGGGCCCATGTTATCCTGTGGGCCCAATCTCCGGTACGTATCCACAGCCCAGTCCGAGAGATTCCAGCTCCACTCACCCATGAGGCCAGGGTTAGTGAGCTAGCTGGAGGTATGGTGTCGGCCCTCCATATCAGGTTCCCGGTCCGGGCGGAGGTTTCTACACGTCGAGTCTCCGTTCCACGCTCCGAGATCCCTGTTCCACGCTCCGAGACCCCTGTTCCACGTTCCAAGACCCCTGTTCCACGTTCCAAGATCCCTGTTCCACGTTCCGAGACCCCTGTTCCACGTTCCAAGAACCCTGTTCCACGTTCCAAGATCCCTGTTCCACGTTCCAAGATCCCTGTTCCACGTTCCAAGATCCCTGTTCCACGTTCCGAGGTCCCTGTTCCACGTTCCGAGATCCCTGTTCCACGTTCCGAGATCCCTGTTCCACGTTCCAAGATCCCTGTTCCACGTTCCAAGATCCCTGTTCCACGTTCCAAGATCCCTGTTCCACGTTCCAAGATCCCTGTTCCACGTTCCAAGATCCCTGTTCCACGTTCCGAGATCCCTGTTCCACGCCCGAGATCCCTGTTCCACGTTCCAAGATCCCTGTTCCACGTTCCAAGATCCCTGTTCGGCCCGTGCACCCAGCTCGCGTGCGGCGCCCGAGAGTCCAGCACGCCCTGCTCGGCCCGCGCGCAGCTCCACGTGCGCTCCGAGAGTCCAGCACGTCCTGCTCCGGCCCCGCGCACTCAGCTCCCCGTGCGCTCAGAGAGTCCAGCACGTCCTGTCCCGGCTCCGCGCACCAAGCTCCCCGTGCGCTTAGAGAGCCCAGTTCGGCCTGTTCCCGCTCCCCGCACCAGAGTGCGCGTCACGAGCCCAGTTCGGCCTGTTCCCGCTCCCCGCACCAGAGTGCGCGTCCCGAGCCCAGTTCGGCCTGTTCCTGCTCCACGCACCAGAGTTCCAGTGAGCATCACGAGTCCAGTACTGCCAGTTCCTGCTCCACGCACCAGAGTTCCAGTGAGCATCACGAGTCCAGTACTGCCGGTTCCTGCTCCACGCACCAGAGTTCCAGTGAGCATCACGAGTCCAGTACTGCCAGTTCCTGCTCCACGCACCAGAGTTCCAGTGAGCATCACGAGTCCAGTACTGCCAGTTCCTGCTCCACGCACCAGAGTTCCAGTGAGCATCACGAGTCCAGTACTGCCAGTTCCTGCTCCACGCACCAGAGTTCCAGTGAGCATCACGAGTCCAGTACGACCAGTTCCTGCTCCACGCACCAGAGTTCCAGTGAGCATCACGAGTCCAGTACTGCCAGTTCCTGCTCCACGCACCAGAGTTCCAGTGAGCATCACGAGTCCAGTACTGCCAGTTCCTGCTCCACGCACCAGAGTTCCAGTGAGCATCACGAGTCCAGTACTGCCAGTTCCTGCTCCACGCACCAGAGTTCCAGGGAGCATCACGAGTCCGGTACGGCCAGTTCCCACTCCACGCACCAGTGTTCCAGGAAAGGGTCCAGGGCCTCCAGTTCGGGATGTCAGACCTGCACGGCCAGCACCGGAGCCCCCACCTGGGACAAAGTGACCCACCCGAAGACCCCCCCACAGACTTTTCGGCGCGTCCGGAGTCCGCGCCTTTGGGGGGGGGTACTGTAACGCCCAGGCCCGAGTTTACAGGCTGGAGCGTTTTGGTTTTGTCTTGGTGTAGGGTTTGTTTGTTCTAGGTGTCGTATTTCTATGTTGGGTAATGGTTCCCAATTAGAGGCAGCTGTGTGTCGTTGTCTCTAATTGGGAACCATATTTAGGCTAGTAGGTTTCACTCTGGGTTCGTGGGTTATTGTATGTTCATAGCTGTGTTTGTTTTTTCAGTTATGTTCATCGTTACGTTCTCCGTGTATTGTTTTGTTCCGTCGTGGTCCTGTGTATAATTAAATATGTATTCTGGCTACATCGCTGCGTCTTGGTCTGTCCCTTCCGAAGTGAGACGTGACACTACCACTGTAGTGTCGTCAGCAAACTTGATGATTGAGTTGGAGGCGTGCATGGCACGCAGTCATGGGTGAACAGGGAGTACAGGAGAGGGCTGAGAACGCACCCTTGTTGGGCCCCAGTGTTGAGGATCAGCGGAGTGGAGATGTTGTTTCCTACCCTCACCACCTGGGGCCGGCCCGTCAGGAAGTCCAGGACCCAGTTGCACAAGGCTGGGTCGAGGCCTAGGGTCTCGAGCTTAATGACTAGTTTGGAGGGTACTATGGTGTTAAATGCTGAGCTGTAGTCGATGAACAGCATTCTTATATAAGTATTCCTCTTGTCCAGATGTGTTAGGGCAGTGTGCAGTGTGATTGCGATTGCGATTGCGTCGTCTGTGGACCTATTGGGACGGTAAGCAAATTGGAGTGGGTCCAGGGTGTCTGGCAGGATGGAGGTGATATGATCCTTCACTAGTCTCTCAAAGCACTTCATGATGACGGAAGTGAGTGCTACGGGGGCGATAGTCATTTAGCTCAGTTACCTTAGCTTTCTTGGGAACAGGAACAATGGTGGCCCTCTACAAGTATGTGGGAACAGCAGACTGGGATAAGGATTGATTAAATATGTCCGTAAACACACCAGCCAGCTGGTCTGCGCATGCTCTGAGGACACGTCAGGGATGCCATCTTGGCCGGCAGCCTTGCGAGGGTTAACACGCTTAAATGTTTTACTTACGTTGGCTGCGGTAAAGGGGAGCCCGCAGGTTTTGGTAGCGGGACATAATCAGGAAAACTCCTGGCAGCAACCTTTTACTACACAGTTAGAGGGAAACCCTGTGTGAACTGCAGCAACCTTATACTTGTTGATATAAATGATATTTAGACTAGATTAGGAGGGGGCATTTCCTCTACCCAGACACAGAGACAACAACTGATAGACAGTAGAACTCACAGGGCTGAGCTTGCTTTTGCATGTTGGCATCATGCAGCCTATGCAACTGTAGGCCTTATAAACAATCTGTCATCACTATTATGTTGATTGATTCATTCCAGTTAATAATTTGAGTAAAAACATATAAACAGCTTTGCCAGCCCAATTTGGAATATAAACCAAATTTGATCACATTCACATTTTCTCCTGACACAAATGGACTCTAAATACATAACGTTACCAATTAGTTACCCTGACCAGATGGACAGGGCACATAGGCTGTATGCAGCTGCTCTTATTAGTAGCCTACAGTTGATCAGACTGAAAAGTGTCTCGTTTTCATCCCATACAGCATGACGAATCTCTAATGTTTAGGTGTAGTCTAGGCTGCGGCAACATTTATGTCATGAGTTTTTGCTTGTGTCAGTCCGGAGTGATTGTCTTGTGTCTGACCGGAGTGGTTATGTGTTATTATCTTTGCTAAATAAATACCAGAGGTAAAGTGGAAAGTCTACTTGAGTGCGCTGCATCAACTTCTCTCTTTAACTTCTAATGGATGGAAGCTATCAGATCTGAATTCATTTCCGCATCCCAGAATAGACATTATAAAGTTCCATTTGTTCATCAAGTAAAGCATCATAACGTGTAATTACCGCTGCAAGCTCCTTGTAGTTGCCCTTGTTAGAGGAACTGTCCCTCTCGTCGTGTCCTCTAAAAGACAATTATTGCATGTCCAAAAACACAGTGGTTTTGATCAACTTCTTGAGAACATCCCTGTTTCTTCTTACTTTCTCATTGTGTTGAGCAGAATCCACAGACCTGTTTCTTCTTACTTTCTCATTGTGTTGAGCAGAATCCACAGACCTGTTTCTTCTTACTTTCTCATTGTGTTGAGCAGAATCCACAGACCTGTTTCTTCTTACTTTCTCATTGTGTTGAGCAGAATCCACAGACCTGTTTCTTCTTACTTTCTCATTGTGTTGAGCAGAATCCACAGACCTGTTTCTTCTTACTTTCTCATTGTGTTGACCAGAATCCACAGACCTGTTTCTTCTTACTTTCTCATTGTGTTGAGCAGAATCCACAGACCTGTTTCTTCTTACTTTCTCATTGTGTTGAGCAGAATCCACAGACCTGTTTCTTCTTACTTTCTCATTGTGTTGAGCAGAATCCACAGACCTGTTTCTTCTTACTTTCTCATTGTGTTGAGCAGAATCCACAGACCTGTTTCTTCTTACTTTCTCATTGTGTTGAGCAGAATCCACAGACCTGTTTCTTCTTACTTTCTCATTGTGTTGAGCAGAATCCACAGACCTGTTTCTTCTTACTTTCTCATTGTGTTGAGCAGAATCCACAGACCTGTTTCTTCTTACTTTATCATTGTGTTTAGCAGAATCCACAGACCTGTTTCTTCTTACTTTCTCATTGTGTTGAGCAGAATCCACAGACCTGTTTCTTCTTACTTTCTCATTGTGTTGAGCAGAATCCACAGACCTGTTTCTTCTTACTTTCTCATTGTGTTGAGCAGAATCCACAGACCTGTTTCTTCTTACTTTCTCATTGTGTTGAGCAGAATCCACAGACCTGTTTCTTCTTACTTTCTCATTGTGTTGAGCAGAATCCACAGACCTGTTTCTTCTTACTTTCTCATTGTGTTGAGCAGAATCCACAGACCTGTTTCTTCTTACTTTCTCATTGTGTTGAGCAGAATCCACAGACCTGTTTCTTCTTACTTTCTCATTGTGTAGAGCAGAATCCACAGACCTGTTTCTTCTTACTTTCTCATTGTGTTGAGCAGAATCCACAGACCTGTTTCCTCTTACTTTCTCATTGTGTTGAGCAGAATCCACAGACCTGTTTCTTCTTACTTTCTCATTGTGTTGAGCAGAATCCACAGACCTGTTTCTTCTTACTTTCTCATTGTGTTGAGCAGAATCCACAGACCTGTTTCTTCTTACTTTCTCATTGTGTTGAGCAGAATCCACAGACCTGTTTCTTCTTACTTTCTCATTGTGTTGAGCAGAATCCACAGACCTGTTTCTTCTTACTTTCTCATTGTGTTGAGCAGAATCCACAGACCTGTTTCTTCTTACTTTCTCATTGTGTTGAGCAGAATCCACAGACCTGTTTCTTCTTACTTTATCATTGTTTTGAGCAGAATCCACAGACCTGTTTCTTCTTACTTTCTCATTGTGTTGAGCAGAATCCACAGACCTGTTTCTTCTTACTTTCTCATTGTGTAGAGCAGAATCCACAGACCTGTTTCTTCTTACTTTCTCATTGTGTTGAGCAGAATCCACAGACCTGTTTCCTCTTACTTTCTCATTGTGTTGAGCAGAATCCACAGACCTGTTTCTTCTTACTTTCTCATTGTGTTGAGCAGAATCCACAGACCTGTTTCTTCTTACTTTCTCATTGTGTTGAGCAGAATCCACAGACCTGTTTCTTCTTACTTTCTCATTGTGTTGAGCAGAATCCACAGACCTGTTTCTTCTTACTTTCTCATTGTGTTGAGCAGAATCCACAGACCTGTTTCTTCTTACTTTCTCATTGTGTTGAGCAGAATCCACAGACCTGTTTCTTCTTACTTTCTCATTGTGTTGAGCAGAATCCACAGACCTGTTTCTTCTTACTTTCTCATTGTGTTGAGCAGAATCCACAGACCTGTTTCTTCTTACTTTCTCATTGTGTTGAGCAGAATCCACAGACCTTCGTCATGATCGATGCAGCTTTTTCCCAGAAGCTTGAATCGGATGTGGGCATTTAAAAGCTCCCTGCTTTTGTTTTGGCGTTTAGCTGATGGATGTTCTTCAGGTCACTGTACCCATCTTTCACCCAAGGCTCAGACTTTCCAACAAGCAGCCAAGGCCAGCGTGTGGATAATCCTTGTAAAGTTCATACATCCTTTTGGTGACAAGGATACAACTTCAAGGTCAGCTTAAACGTAACGTTACGCTAGATAATTATTATTTTTGGGGAGCAACAAAGAGCAGGAGCCACCAGAGGACAAGTTGGCATTACAATGACAATGTTTGGGACCATCAATGAGTTTTTGTAAGAGAACGACGACTGGACATAATATGTGGAATAGTTGGGACACTTTTTCTTGTCAAATGGAATTACACATGAGGCTAGAGTGCTCTATATTACCTTGAGTGTGTGTGGGGCTAACATTTACAAGCTAATGAGGAATCTGGCCACACCAAAGAGGCCGGGAGAAATGTATTTTGCTGATCTAGTTGCTCTTGTTCAGACTCACCACAATACAAAGCCTTCAGTGATCAGTTGTCCAGAAGTTCAAGTTAAATTGACATTTTCGGAAAACAGGTCAGACCCGTTGCCAACTTTGTTGTTGAATTACGTCATCTTGATGCCTAAACGAATCAAATACTAAAAACTGAATCGATTTTGTTTGGAAACGTTTTGTTCCAAACAAAATCGATTCAGTTTTTAGTTTACTTCGAAAAAAGGATAAAGGTAAACTGTGCAGGCAAGGATGTTATCAGGTATATGCTGAATGTCCCCCCTAGGACCCACATAGTGTTATCAGGTATATGCTGAATGTCCCCCCTAGGACCCACATAGTGTTATCAGGTATATGCTGAATATCCCCCCTAGGACCCACATAGTGTTATCAGGTATATGCTGAATGTCCCCCCTAGGACCCACATAGTGTTATCAGGTATATGCTGAATATCCCCCCTAGGACCCACATAGTGTTATCAGGTATATGCTGAATATCCCCCCTAGGACCCACATAGTGTTATCAGGTATATGCTGAATGTCCCCCCTAGGACCCACATAGTGTTATCAGGTATATGCTGAATGTCCCCCCTAGGACCCACATAGTGTTATCAGGTTATGCTGAATGTCTCCCCCAGGACCCACATAGTTTTATCAGGTATATACTGAATATCCCCCCTAGGACCCACATAGTGTTATCAGGTATATGCTGAATGTCCCCCCTAGGACCCACATAGTGTTATCAGGTATATACTGAATGTCTCCCCTAGGACCCACATAGTGGTATCAGGTATATACTGAATATCCCCCCTAGGACCCACATAGTGTTATCAGGTATATGCTGAATGTCCCCCCTAGGACCCACATAGTGTTATCAGGTATATGCTGAATATCCCCCCTAGGACCCACATAGTGTTATCAGGTATATGCTGAATATCCCCCCTAGGACCCACATAGTGTTATCAGGTATATGCTGAATATCCCCCCTAGGACCCACATAGTGTTATCAGGTATATGCTGAATATCCCCCCTAGGACCCACATAGTGTTATCAGGTATATGCTGAATATCCCCCCTAGGACCCACATAGTGTTATCAGGTATATGCTGAATGTCCCCCCTAGGACCCACATAGTGTTATCAGGTATATGCTGAATGTCCCCCCTAGGACCCACATAGTGTTATCAGGTTATGCTGAATGTCTCCCCCAGGACCCACATAGTGTTATCAGGTATATACTGAATATCCCCCCTAGGACCCACATAGTGTTATCAGGTATATGCTGAATGTCCCCCCTAGGACCCACATAGTGTTATCAGGTATATACTGAATGTCTCCCCTAGGACCCACATAGTGTTATCAGATATATACTGAATATCCCCCCTAGGACCCACATAGTGTTATCAGGTATATGCTGAATGTCCCCCCTAGGACCCACATAGTGTTATCAGGTATGTACTGAATGTCCCCCCTAGGACCCACATAGGGGTACAGGAGCTCCGGGAGGGGGGCTTATTGCCTTTGGAGTCCATAGTGGACCCACTTAAACTGAATCATATGTTTGACATCTTAAAGTATCGTTCCTCAGGTTATATGAAAAACCACCTTGATATGGTCTATAGTCAATACAGTTACAATACCAGAACTGGTGTTCTGTCTTGTAAAATCCCAAGAGTAAACAGTACTGAGAGGAGCACATTTTTCTATACAGGTATTTGTCTATGGAATAGCCTTCCCTTAGAGATCAAGCAAAGAAAAAGTAGAACTGGCTTTAAAAAGCAGGCAAAGGGTTTAATTTGGACGAGGTTGTCTAAGTAAGAGAAACCCCTCCACTGCCCCTTGCATCCCCTACTGCTGGTCAGGTGTATCATTTGGACAAGGTTGTCTAAGTAAGAGAAACCACTCCACTGCCCCTTGTGCCCCCTACTGCTGGTCAGGTGTATCATTTGGACAAGGTTGTCTAAGTAAGAGAAACCACTCCACTGCCCCTTGTGCCCCCTACAGGTGTATTTATTTGAAGGATGGGTATGATGTGTAATGTGTAATTAATAGATTGTTTTAATGTGAAATGAACATGGTTGATTTTTAAGGTTCGGGAGAAGTGCAGTGAATAGTATCACTCTTTAGGATGTCAATATAAACTAATGTATGTGTGGTTGGGTGTAACTTTGTCTTGCCTTTTAATCATTATATTTGTTATTGCTTTTATCATCGAGGACCACTTTGGAAACAAGCGTTTTAATTCATACTTTCAGGTGATATCCTCTGGGTCCACATTGTACGTTTTGTTGTATATGTCTGTTACCTAAAATACATTCAATTCAACACACAAAGTAATCAGATCATGGTGACCCCACGGTAATCAGATCATAGTGACCCCACAGTAATCAGATCATGGTGACCCCACAGTAATCAGATCATGGTGACCCCACAGTAATCAGATCACGGTGACCCCACAGTAATCAGATCACGGTGACCCCACAGTAATCAGATCATAGTGACCCCACGGTAATCAGATCACGGTGACCCCACAGTAATCAGATCACGGTGACCCCACAGTAATCAGATCACGGTGACCCCACAGTAATCAGATCATGGTGACCCCACAGTAATCAGATCATGGTGACCCCACAGTAATCAGATCACGGTGACCCCATAGTAATCAGATCACGGTGACCCCATAGTAATCAGATCACGGTGACCCCACAGTAATCAGATCACGGTGACCCCACAGTAATCAGATCACGGTGACCCCACAGTAATCAGATCATGGTGACCCCACAGTAATCAGATCATGGTGACCCCATAGTAATGACATTTATAACTCTCATGGAGACACGGTAACATGTTAGAACACACCAAGACCCCTCATAAATCACCAGGTGGGATTTCCCTTTTGACAGATGAAACCCTACATCAACTACTGATGACTCTTATGGGAGGAAGTGAGCATTTCATGTTAATATACAGAATTCATTTGGATTGTAAACATCTCTCACCACACAAGCATTGATTTAAAATATAAGTTTGTTGTGAAATGTAATGAGAATATTGGTTTAATCACAAACACAACATATCTTTTCAATTTAGTCGTTTTAACTACCAGTTAATCCAATAGCAAACAATGCAAGATAGGTGTTTGAAATGGCCTTTAGAAGTGCTGAATGTAATATGCTACAGTACTGTAAATGACAGTTCACATTAGGCAATACACTGACATTACCCAACAACATGGACAGAAAATCGAGCATTTCTAGAATATCTGTCCAATGTGTAAGCAAAGGTGTGATCAATGGTGACGTCTCTACCATGAAATCATTTGTTGTATTTTTTAGATATAATTGCAACATAGGTGTAATGTCTAATCAAATATAATACATTAAATAAAACAAGTTCCATTTATGAAAATAAAACAACATTTAGCACGCATTCATTTGCATCAAGCAGGTCTTGACCATTTGGCCAAATATTCTCAATCACATCCCAGTGAACGTCCTCATTGTTCAGGCACCGCGGGAAAAACCTTTTGGCCTGGTGAATCCAAGCGTGACACTGGTCTGCATTGATGTCCTCGCATGCCTCATCCGTGGCCAGAAGGAGGGTGCCACGCTCATGGGGATGGAGATCCTACACCTTCCAGCTCCATGCTGAAAACAATGATTTAATAAGGTTGAGGAAAGGAGAGTAGGGGGGGCAGGTGGAGGGTCAGGAATCAGGGATGGGACTGAAACCATGCCTGAACCACCTCTGACTGGTGGAACCTGACATTGTCCCACACAAAGACATAGGTGACCCTTCACCTTGACATGCCTGTTGAATTTGATGGAGAAGCACAATGAGGTGTGCAGCCTACGTTCTACCACACCATCTTCAGAGATAGCTGTGCACATGGAAATGTTTCCCCCCCCATGTTGTCCAGGCACTTGGACGGTCACCCGTTGGCCGATGAGGTTCCGCCCACGGCCCCAACTTTGGCCAGGTTGAAGCCGCTTCATCAACAAATATATACTAGTGATGTATTACAGCAGAATCAATCACAATCACCCTCTAATGTGATGGGTGGGAGCGGCAGGTAGCCTAGTGGTTTGAGCGTTGGGCCAGTAACAGAAAGGTTGCTGGATCGAATCCGTGAGCTGACAAGGTAAATATCTGTCGTTCTGCCCTGAGCAAGGCAGTTCCCCGGGCGCCATGGATGTAGATTAAAGCAGCCCTCTGCACCTCTCTGATTCAGAGGTGTTGGGTTAAATGCACAAGACACATTTCAGTTGAACACATTCAGTTGTACGTCTATAAATATGTTTTGGTTAGTTATTTTTACAGTATAGTTCCAATATGATATTGTGAAGTAGCATGTACATTCATAATGTTTTTTAATATATTTTATTACCTTTATTTAACTAGTCAGTTAAGAACAAATTCTTATTTACAGTGACGGCCAAGGAACAGTGGGTTAACTGCCTTGTTCAATGGCAGTTGTTCAAACCACTAGACTACCTGCCACCTCTACACTCTAACCACTAGACTACCTGCCACTTCTACACTCTAACCACTAGACTACCTGCCACCTCTACACTCTAACCACTAGGCTACCTGCCACCTCTACACTCTAACCACTAGGCTACCTGCCACCTCTACACTCTAACCACTAGACTACCTGCCACCTCTACACTCCCAAACCACTAGGCTACCTGCCACCTCTACACTCTAACCACTAGGCTACCTGCCACCTCTACACTCTAACCACTAGACTACCTGCCACCTCTACACTCCCAACCACTAGACTACCTGCCACCTCTACACTCTAACCACTAGACTACCTGCCACCTCTACACTCTAACCACTAGACTACCTGCCTCCTCTACACTCTAACCACTAGACTACCTGCCACCTCTACACTCTAACCACTAGACTACCTGCCTCCTCTACACTCTAACCACTAGACTACCTGCCACCTCTACACTCTAACCACTAGACTACCTGCCACCTCTACACTCTAACCACTAGACTACCTGCCACCTCTACACTCTAACCACTAGACTACCTGCCACCTCTACACTCTAACCACTAGACTACCTGCCACCTCTACACTCTAACCACTAGACTACCTGCCACCTCTACACTCTAACCACTAGACTACCTGCCACCTCTACACTCTAACCACTAGACTACCTGCCACCTCTACACTCTAACCACTAGACTACCAGCCACCTCTACACTCTAACCACTAGACTACCAGCCACCTCTACACTCTAACCACTAGACTACCAGCCACCTCTACACTCTAACCACTAGACTACCTGCCACCTCTACACTCTAACCACTAGACTACCTGCCACCTCTACACTCTAACCACTAGACTACCTGCCACCTCTACACTCTAACCACTAGGCTACCTGCCACCTCTACACTCTAACCACTAGACTACCTGCCACCTCTACACTCTAACCACTCCATTAATAATAAAACTACTCGGCCTGCAGTTGTTTCACCTGGTCGTTGTTTCTCAAAGGCACCAGGTAAATGTGTTTCATTGGCAAAGGTGTCTTCGTTCTCCTCAATGGCTTGCTTTATTTCAGACAACCGTAGGTCATTCCTGGCCCTCACCATTTCCTCCACTGTCCACTCCTGCTGGTCAGTCAGCACACGACCACCAACACGAGGTCTTCTGTCTATTCTGAGGGTAGAATAGAGTTTACTGTCAATAGATCATACTGGAACTATACTGGAACATGTTTAGTGAATTTACATGCATTACAATGTCATTTACTGTAAATGTAAAGGTAAAGCATACAGCATTTCCTGCTGACATACTGTTTTTCTTAAGGAAATGTTGTCATGATGGAATTGACAGTTGATCTTTCAGATTGGGGTGAACTAATGTGTCAGCCTCTGCCATGGTAAGGCCTCTGTTTATCACATGATCAACGACGATGGACCGGACTTCATTAGACACAACAGTTCCCTGCCGCCTGCCTCCCCTCTCTGATGTCCCCCTCTCTGGTGTCCCCCTCTCTGATGTCCCCCTCTCTGGTGTCCCCCTCTCTGATGTCCCCTCTATGAAGCCCACCTCTCTGATGTCCCCCTCGCTGATGTCCCCCTCTCTGATGTCCATCTCTCTGATGTCCCCCTCTCTGATGTCCACGTCTCTGATGTCCACCTTTCTGATGTCCCCCTCTCTGATGTCCACCTCTCTGATGTCCCCCTCTCTGATGTCCACCTCTCTGAGGGCTCCTTGTCCACCTCTCTGAGGGCTCCTTGTCCACCTCTCTGAGGGCTCCTTGTCCCCCTCTCTGAGGGCTCCTTGTCCACCTCTCTGAGGGCTCCTTGTCCACCTCTCTGAGGGCTCCTTGTCCACCTCTCTGAGGGCTCCTTGTCCACCTCTCTGATTTCTTCCTCTCCCTTGCTGTCTATCTGCTCTATGCTGAAAGACATTGGAAGTGTTCACACCCCCTTTTATATGGTGACCAGTTGTGGTTCCACTATGTGAATCAATGATCAGTAGTCATGATGTATGGTGATCATGTATCCTACATGGCATCTAGATGTTTCTACTTTAAACACATTTTATTACTGTAGTTCTCTCAATCCTTATATAGTAGACAGACCAGTTTAACATCTAGAGGTTTACCAAACGGTTAAGGGATTCATCATTAAACTCAGTTGGATTAAGTGATGGTCAGGTGTATTTAAACAAGAAGAGAATCATATGAACAGTATTGTGAGCATTGCATTGTGAAAGGCAATTACTTTATATGGAAGGTATTTCTAGATGAAACACTGATCAAGTTTGGTGAAAATGTTACTGTGTGATTGTTTATTGTACATTAGTCAATTGAAAATATGCTTCATGTTTTGAGTTTGCACTAAGAGTTGACAGATTTTACCAAAACGATAAAAAAAAACTAATACATGGATAGTTCCTTAAATGTACTTATCTTGTGTACTGCAATTCTGTTATTGAGACAGAATAAGTCTGTAATGAGAATAAATCAGTCCAGTCCAACCATTCCCTCTCTCCTCTTTCACATCCCTCTATCATCACTCCATGGGGGGCGTCCCAATAATCTCTCCTTCCTCCTGAAGTGGAGCATTCCTTCACTACTCCTCACAAATGGAAAAGCATTGGATTGGTGTTGACATGGGGTAGAGGGAGTTTACATCTACCAGTCATTTCCTTTAAATCCATGGAGGGAAGTGGACAAGTTCACACTTAGAAAGGAGAGATAACTGGGACACACCCCATGTGTTCTGATAAGTACAGGAATGAAACCATATTGAGGTTGTCTGCTTTCTATACGGTTTAGAGAGACAGAGAGAGAACATCAGGTAAAGTTGTGGAGATGAGGGAACATGTGATCAGAACCCCTCCAGTCTGGTTAACCACAGTTAGGTCCAGTATGGACTATCAATACAAGTGACCATTTAGAATGTGACCCAGTTCAATGGGTCTGAACAGAACTGGGGGATGTCAGACATGAAGATGTCTAAACACAACTGGAATATCATTAGTTTGTGATTCATTGTTAATGGATTTTCAATGAGGAACACAGAGGAACAACCTGACAACACACAGAACAAAAATCCCAATAAAAACAAAGGGGAGGAAACCACTAAAGTCATGACCATATTGTCCTGTTCTAATGACAGGGAGAAACAATCTAACATCTACAACACTACTTTAGATCTGGTCAAAAGAAGCCTAGTGCACTACGCAGGGAATAGGGAGCTATTTGGAACAGAGACACTAACTCCTGGATGAAAATCTCTCTCTCCCTCATCTGTCTGATATATCTGTCCATTTCCCTCCCTCCTCCCTTTTCATTCTATTCTATCAGCCACACCACCAGCTCACCTCCACACAATCCATTTACAAGTTAAAGACACACCTTGGAATAAATAACAAAGGAAAACTATTACTAGATGAAGTTTAGTGTTGTATTTTTTATTTCCCATCACCATAAATCATATTTAATCACTGAACAGTAGCAGACCTAACTTCATCTGTTCCTGACTCTGGATAGTGGATTAAAAAGACCATCAATCTCCAATGATATTAAAGTACTATTCTGAACATTACTGATATACTGAGTGGCAAGTCCAGATATCTGCTGGTTTTATTGTTTGGTCAATAGCACCACCTGCTGGACAGGTTTAATGTTGCTGGACTGAGCAGTATGGGAGGATGAAAGATGACACATTTAGGGCCGGTTTCCTGGACATCTACACATCTACAACCAATATACATCAACCAATATACACCAGCTCAGCTATAGACTACACCAGCATGACTAGTATCTATGTGGACCCTACTACAGTTTAACCAGCTCAGCTATAGACCACACCAGCATGACTAGTATCTATGTGGACCCTACTACAGTTTAACCAGCTCAGCTATAGACTACACCAGCATGACTAGTATCTATGTGGACCCTACTACAGTTTAACCAGCTCAGCTATAGACTACACCAGCATGACTAGTATCTATGTGGACCCTACTACAGTTTAACCAGCTCAGCTATAGACTACACCAGCATGACTAGTATCTATGTGGACCCTACTACAGTTTAACCAGCTCAGCTATAGACTACACCAGCATGACTAGTATCTATGTGGACCCTACTACAGTTTAACCAGCTCAGCAGTACCATTGAGACAAAACCCAGGGATCCAAAACCCAGGATAGAGGGGCTGAGTGAATGTGGTCTGGACTCTGTGGAGGAGGGTCATTGTGTCAGAGACACTGTAGAAGGACAGAGTACCTGCCTTGTGATCCAGGTACACTCCTACTCTGGAGGACTGAGGGCCTGATACTTCAGTCTCAACATTATTGTGTCTGAAACAATAACCATCACTAGAGCACTGTAAACTCCAGGACTTGTTATTGAATCCAAATCTATTATCTCTCTCTGTTCTGCTGATGTCTTTATATGAGACTGCTGTATAAACATACACCCCACTCCACTCCACCTCCCAGTAACAGCGTCCAGACAGACCCTCTCTACACAGAACCTGGTACTGGTTGGTGAATCTGTCTGGATGACCAGGATAAGGTTGGACTTGGCGTGTATAGGTCACCTTTCTGTTCCCTTCAGACAGAGAGAGGTGTGTGTGTGCTGTGTTTGGGTCCAGTGTGAGCTGACAGGAATCTGGGAGAAGAGCAGAGCAGAGACCAATGAGGCGAGTCAGAACAATAAGTTAAGTCAGATACTGTATCTACCCTGTCTTTGATTAGAGCACAGCAGAGATCAAATCAGAGAAATATGAGGAGTCAGATAGATACCCAGTCTTTGATTAGATCTACTATTGCTATATATTTCTAGAGGGATTGTTAGGAGTGGCAGTAAAAGAGACTGTTAGTTACTTCACAATAAAGAGACTCACATTGTAACAACTGTTCTCTGGTCTTGGGCTCTGGAGGCAGTACAACATCCACTATATTCACTACAGACACACAAACACATTGACAGAGAGAGGGAATGTTATCATCATACCATATTCCACATGTATATGACTAGTAGGGAACTTTCAATGGTCTAAAGTTGATGTTGTTATTATTTTCAACACACCTGTAGTGGAGATCTTGGTCCATTCTCCTTTAAGGAAGTCTTCTAGTTTCTCTCTCAGTTCAGACACAGTCTTACTCACATCTCCAAAGTACTGAAGAGGACGGACAACGATGCTGGGTAAGTCTGAAGATACACTGATACTGGAGAGAGACTGATAACTCTGGAGAGAGAGAGAGAGAGAGAGAGAGAGAGAGAGAGAGAGAGAGAGAGAGAGAGAGAGAGAGAGAGAGAGAGAGAGAGAGAGAGAGAGGGACAGAGAGAGAGGGGGACAGAGAGAGAGCGACAGAGAGAGAGGGACAGAAAGGGGGACAGAGAGAGAGCGACAGAGAGGGGGACAGAGAGAGAGGGGGACAGAGAGAGAGGGGGACAGAGAGAGAGGGGGACAGAGAGAGAGGGGACAGAGAGAGAGGGGACAGAGAGAGAGGGGACAGAGAGAGAGCGACAGAAAGAGAGCGACAGAAAGAGAGCGACAGAAAGAGAGCGACAGAAAGAGAGGGGGACAGACAGAGAGGGGGACAGACAGAGAGGGGACAGAGAGAGAGCGACAGAGAGGGGGACAGAGAGAGAGCGACAGAGAGGGGGACAGAGAGAGAGCGACAGAGAGGGGGACAGAGAGAGAGCGACAGAGAGGGGGACAGAGAGAGAGCGACAGAGGGGGATAGAGAGAGTCGACAGAGAGAGAGCGACAGAGAGGGGGACAGAGAGAGAGGGGGACAGAGAGAGAGCGACAGAGAGGGGACAGAGAGAGAGCGACAGAGAGGGGACAGAGAGAGCGACAGAGAGGGGACCGAGAGAGAGCGACAGAGAGGGTGACCGAGAGAGAGCGACAGAGAGGGTGACAGAGAGAGAGCGACAGAGAGGGGACAGAGAGAGAGCGACAGAGGGGATAGAGAGAGTCGACAGAGAGAGAGCGACAGAGAGGGGACAGAGAGAGAGAGAGGGGACAGAGAGAGAGGGGGACAGAGAGAGAGCTGACAGAGAGGGGGACAGAGAGAGAGCGACAGAGAGGGGACAGACAGAGAGGGGACAGACAGAGAGGGGGACAGACAGAGAGAGGGGACAGACAGAGAGAGGGGGACAGACAGAGAGAGCGACAGAGAGAGAGCGACAGAGAGAGAGCGACAGAGGGGGGGACCGAGAGAGAGCGACAGAGAGGGGGACAGAGAGAGAGCGACAGAGAGGGGGACAGAGAGAGAGCGACAGAGAGGGGGACCGAGAGAGAGCGACAGAGAGGGTGACCGAGAGAGAGCGACAGAGAGGGTGACCGAGAGAGAGCGACAGAGAGGGGGACAGAGAGAGAAGCGACAGAGGGGGGGATAGAGAGAGGCACGACAGAGAGGGGACAGAGAGAGAGGGGGACAGAGAGAGAGGGGGACAGAGAGAGAGCGACAGAGAGGGGGACAGAGAGAGCGACAGAGAGGGGGACAGACAGAGAGGGGACAGACAGAGAGGGGGACAGACAGAGAGAGGGGGACAGACAGAGAGAGGGGACAGACAGAGAGAGCGACAGAGAGAGAGCGACAGAGAGAGAGCGACAGAGAGAGAGCGACAGAGGGGGACCCAGAGAGAGCGACAGAGAGGGGGACAGAGAGAGAGCGACAGAGAGGGGACAGAGAGAGAGCGACAGAGGGGATAGAGAGAGGGGACAGAGAGAGGGGACAGAGAGAGAGGGACAGAGAGAGGGGACAGAGAGAGAGCGACAGAGAGGGGACAGAGAGAGAGCGACAGAGAGGGGACAGACAGAGAGGGGACAGACAGAGAGGGGACAGACAGAGAGGGGACAGACAGAGAGGGGACAGAGAGAGAGGGGACAGACAGAGAGAGGGGACAGACAGAGAAGCGACAGAGAGAGAGCGACAGAGAGAGGGACAGAGAGAGAGCGACAGAGAGAGAGCGACAGAGAGAGAGCGACAGAGGGGGGGACAGAGAGAGAGACAGGACAACATAATGATTGAGATGAATAGTTTCACATGAAGTTAATTTCATATCACATGTATCAAGGCAGTTTAGTTACCTGGAGGAAATGGATGTGATCCTCTGTGTGTGAGAGCTGCTCCAGCTCAGTGCTTCTCTTCCTCAGCTCAGCTATCTCCTGCTTCAGTTGCTCCAGGAGTCCTTCAGCTTGACTCACTTGAGCCTTCTCTTGGGCTTTGATCAGCTCCTTCACCTCAGAGCCTCTTCTCTCAATGGAGCGGATCAGCTCAGTAAAGATCTGATCACTGTCCTCCACTGCTGCCTGTGCAGAGATCTGGAGAGAGAGAGAGAGAGAGAGAGAGAGAGAGAGAGAGAGAGAGAGAGAGAGAGAGAGAGACAGTAGGTACAGTATCCTCTGCACCACTTTGAGTCAGAATGCTGCCACCCTGCTCTCCAGGTCCACCAGGCCTTGTCCCCCCTCCTGGACAGGCAGGTACAGAACACCGCTTGGTCCTGCTCTACTCTCCTCCCTCCTGGTCCCCCTCCAGTAGCCTGCCCCGTAGCAGAGCTAGACCCAGCCTCTGCCCCCTGAGTCCTAGTAGGCTGGACAATAGAACCAGTCAAAACCTCCACAGAACGTTGTCTGAGCTGGAACACTAGTGAGGCCATAGCAAATGAATTGAAACAAACCTTCACAGAGCCTCTTCTGACTGGAATGATCCGTAGAATTCCATTTCCCCTAAATGGCACCAAAACATGTCTACCTTTTTATTTGACCACTAAAACCTGTTCTTAGGACCAAAGTGGAAAATAACAACTGGTGTAGAAAGGAAACATCCACACCTCGATGCTGCCAAGTGTGTTGATGTTTAACATTTAGTGGTTTGTAATCTAGTGGTTAAGAGCGCTGGGCAGTAACAGAAAGGTGTCTGGTTCAAATCCCCGAGCTGACAAGGTAAAAATCTGTCGTTCTGCCCCTGAACAAGGCAGTTAACCCACTGTTCCCCGGTAGGCCATCATTGTAAATAAGAATCTGTTTTTAACTGACCTGGCTAGTTAAATAAAGGTTACATTTAAAAATAAATAGCTTGGCAATAACTTATTAACTTGTCATTATTCCCAGACAGACTCCTCTGAAGGCAGGCAGGCAGAACACTCCTGAAAACTACCTGCTCAGCAAAGCAAAGGCTCTTTTCAGAGCTACCAGATTTATATTAAAAAGCTCATTTTCAGCGTCTGTGTCCAGCGTCTGTGTCCAGTGTCTGTGTTTATATGTTAAGGGAGTGTTACTCTGGCAGGTAATGTCACCACATCTAAATATATATACATATTTTATATAATTAACTAAATGTATGGCGTTTTTGGTTTATGTCAGTTTCATTATGCTATAAATGGTTATTTTATGGTTGTTAGTGATAAAATGAACTAGAACATTTTATAATTTTATAATTATACGTAGGGTTAGAGTTTCTGTACAGCACTTTGTGACATCTGCTGATGTAAAAAGGACTTTATAAATACATTTGATTGATTGTTAGGTTCAGGGTATTTAAAGAGATAAACTGTATGGGTTTATAGCTCTCTTGCTCCTCCCTGTGGTCTGCTGTGGGTACTACATACCTCATTCATGACACCTGATAGGCTCATCATCTGAGGTAGCAACTGTGTCAGAGCTACAAATCAATGAGCTCCACCAGGGGTTCTTAGACCCGTACTTTAAGGCTGAGCTCCACCAGGGGTTCTTAGACCCATACTTTAAGGCTGAGCTCCACCAGGGGTTCTTAGACCCGTACTTTAAGGCTGAGCTCCACCAGGGGTTCTTAGACCCATACTTTAAGGCTGTGCTCCACCAGGGGTTCTTAGACCCATACTTTAAGGCTGAGCTCCACCAGGGGTTCTTAGACCCATACTTTAAGGCTGAGCTCCACCAGGGGTTCTTAGACCCATACTTGAAGGCTGAGCTCCACCAGGGGTTCTTAGACCCGTACTTTAAGGCTGAGCTCCACCAGGGGTTCTTAGACCCATACTTTAAGGCTGAGCTTCACCAGGGGATCTTAGACCCATACTTTAAGGCTGAGCTCTACCTATCCATTTGGTTTACAACTCAGTGAACCTGCGCAGCATTCTCTATTTGATGCCTACAAACTAACAGATTTCAACGCATATCAAATTACCCAGCAGCCATGTAGAAACCAAAAAAAAAATCTTATTTCTACATTTAAAAGAAGATTTTCTTGCTGTTTAAATCAGCCACTTCTTGAAAAAGAGGACATATGTTTTGTTTAGGTTTTAAACCTTTTTCTGAAATAAAATATGGTTAACCACGTTTAACGTTTGATGGCTTTGCATCAACCATCGCTTCTACTCGCTAACACTGTAGGTCACTACAACGTGTAACCAGGTGAACAGTGATCTTCCTCACCAAGTAGCTGTAACCTAGTTAATAATAAGTTACCTGAGGTAAACCTACAAGGTTAACACGGCCTGGTCTCATTGATAACAATAGTGAAGCTGACATTGTGGACCAGAACAATGGACTGGGAATAGAACTTCCACAAGGTGAGTTGGTGCCACAGAGTTCAATACATCTAATAGGAGCTGACAGGGTGAAACATGACCTAAAATAAGACCTGTTTATTCAATACAACTAATAGGAGCTGACAGGGTGAAACATGACCTAAAATAAAACCTGTTTATTCAATACAACTAATAGGAGCTGACAGGGTGAAACATGACCTAAAAATAAGACCTGTTTATTCAATACAACTAATAGGAGCTGACAGGGTGAAACATGACCTAAAATAAGACCTGTTTATTCAATACAACTAATAGGAGCTGACAGGGTGAAACATGACCTAAAAATAAGACCTGTTTATTCAATACAACTAATAGGAGCTGACAGGGTGAAACATGACCTAAAATAAGACCTGTTTATTCAATACAACTAATAGGAGCTGACAGGGTGAAACATGACCTAAAATAAGACCTGTTTATTCAATACAACTAATAGGAGCTGACAGGGTGAAACATGACCTAAAATAAGACCTGTTTATTCAATACAACTAATAGGAGCTGACAGGGTGAAACATGACCTAAAAATAAGACCTGTTTATTCAATACAACTAATAGGAGCTGACAGGGTGAAACATGACCTAAAAATAAGACCTGTTTATTCAATGCAACTAATAGGAGCTGACAGGGTGAAACATGACCTAAAATAAAACCTGTTTATTCAATACAACTAATAGGAGCTGACAGGGTGAAACATGACCTAAAATAAGACCTGTTTATTCAATACAACTAATAGGAGCTGACAGGGTGAAACATGACCTAAAATAAGGCCTGTTTATTCAATACAACTAATAGGAGCTGGCAGGGTGAAACATGACCTAAAATAAGACCTGTTTATTCAATACAACTAATAGGAGCTGACAGAGTGAAACATGACCTAAAATAAGACCTGTTTATTCAATACAACTAATAGGAGCTGACAGGGTGAAACATGACCTAAAATAAGACCTGTTTATTCAATACAACTAATAGGAGCTGACAGGGTGAAACATGACCTAAAATAAGACCTGTTTATTCAATACAACTAATAGGAGCTGACAGGGTGAAACATGACCTAAAATAAGACCTGTTTATTCAATACAACTAATAGGAGCTGGCAGGGTGAAACATGACCTAAAATAAGACCTGTTTATTCAATACAACTAATAGGAGCTGACAGGGTGAAACATGACCTAAAATAAGACCTGTTTATTCAATACAACTAATAGGAGCTGACAGGGTGAAACTTGACCTAAAATAAGACCTGTTTATTCAATACAACTAATAGGAGCTGACAGGGTGAAACATGACCTAAAATAAGACCTGTTTATTCAATACAACTAATAGGAGCTGACAGGGTGAAACATGACCTAAAAATAAGACCTGTTTATTCAATACAACTAATAGGAGCTGACAGGGTGAAACATGACCTAAAATAAGACCTGTTTATTCAATACAACTAATAGGAGCTGACAGGGTGAAACATGACCTAAAATAAGACCTGTTTATTCAATACAACTAATAGGAGCTGACAGGGTGAAACATGACCTAAAATAAGACCTGTTTATTCAATACAACTAATAGGAGCTGACAGGGTGAAACATGACCTAAAAATAAGACCTGTTTATTCAATACAACTAATAGGAGCTGACAGGGTGAAACATGACCTAAAATAAGACCTGTTTATTCAATGCAACTAATAGGAGCTGACAGGGTGAAACATGACCTAAAATAAGACCTGTTTATTCAATGCAACTAATAGGAGCTGACAGGGTGAAACATGACCTAAAATAAAACCTGTTTATTCAATACAACTAATAGGAGCTGACAGGGTGAAACATGACCTAAAATAAGACCTGTTTATTCAATACAACTAATAGGAGCTGACAGGGTGAAACATGACCTAAAATAAGGCCTGTTTATTCAATACAACTAATAGGAGCTGGCAGGGTGAAACATGACCTAAAATAAGACCTGTTTATTCAATACAACTAATAGGAGCTGACAGAGTGAAACATGACCTAAAATAAGACCTGTTTATTCAATACAACTAATAGGAGCTGACAGGGTGAAACATGACCTAAAATAAGACCTGTTTATTCAATACAACTAATAGGAGCTGACAGGGTGAAACATGACCTAAAATAAGACCTGTTTATTCAATACAACTAATAGGAGCTGGCAGGGTGAAACATGACCTAAAAATAAGACCTGTTTATTCAATACAACTAATAGGAGCTGACAGGGTGAAACATGACCTAAAAATAAGACCTGTTTATTCAATACAACTAATAGGAGCTGACAGGGTGAAACTTGACCTAAAATAAGACCTGTTTATTCAATACAACTAATAGGAGCTGACAGGGTGAAACATGACCTAAAATAAGACCTGTTTATTCAATACAACTAATAGGAGCTGACAGGGTGAAACATGACCTAAAATAAGACCTGTTTATTCAATACAACTAATAGGAGCTGACAGGGTGAAACATGACCTAAAATAAGGCCTGTTTTATTAGCGATTACTTCAAAACTACAACAAACAGCGGGGAAAAAATGGTAATATTATATAACTGGGCTCCTTGGCGGATGCAATGAACTAGTTTTATCAGAAAATGTGGTTATAAATGTAGTGTCCAGCCTAGTCCTGGTCCCCGCTGCCGGCTGGTCGTGCTTGTCTGCCCTAAATCCTATTGGGAATTTTTCAGTGCATATGTGGCAATTATTTATTTCAGAAGGGGCCAGCAAAACTAGTGCACTCTATGTGCTCTAGGTCATTGGACACCATTAGACATGCACGTGGTTATTCTTGTAACTGTTATGGCCAACTATGGTTACACCTCTTGCAGATTCAGCACCACTAGTCTTGTCGAAATCAGCACCAACACACCCTCATAAAAATCCCACTGGTAACTAGCCGGGCAACAAGACTCCCCTTTTCCATTACCACAACCAGCACCTTGTTCATTCTGGATGCAGAGTGTATATGTTCCGCTCCCACCTGTTGACCCACCATGATCAACAATTCCTCCACAACATTCTCCAGAACGGACCTGAAGCGACAGCGTTTCTTCTCCACTACGGTTGAGGCCATCAAACTACCCTACTCCCCTCAACTCTACCCGATAAACAGTGGAAACCAATAAACAAACCCTCCACCATGACAAAATACATTTAAAAAAGAATAGTAACCTCCTCAGGAACCACAAAACCCTCACAGACCAACTTCTTCTTCTTCTTCTATGATATAATGGCGGTCCACAAACCAACGTTAAAGGTGCGTGGCGCCACCTACTGTGCTGGAGTGTGTTCAATCACGGTTTACAACATTTCTAAATCCTCCTACCTAACTCAGTACTTCTGAGAAAATAAAAAAGAGTCCTACTAACTTCTAATAGACCCTCCCCCATCCCCCCCAACCTCAATGACCCGACACTTCAATATCCTTCCAACAATATAACAACACATGCTCCACCGTTTCATTGACCATACCCTCCAGACACAAACCATTCACCTGCTGCCAACCAGATGGAATGACCAGTTCAATGTACAATGTCCTAAGCACAATGGAGTAAACACCACCTCTTCCTTCCTAATCTGACCTTTGAATCTTGGTCCAGCGACCTTTCTTTGGAGGACATATAAATGCTGTCCCTTGTGCTCAGAGTCCCATCTCTTCTGCCACACATCTATCAACATGGCTCTGATCTTACATTTGGCCTCACCTCTTTCATTGGAGGGCATATACAGTTGAAGTCAGAAGTTTACATACACTTAGGTTGGAGTCATTAAAACTCGTTTTTCAACCAGTCCACAAACTAGTTTGACAAGTCGGTTAGGACATCTATTGTGTGCATGACACAAGTAATTTTTCAACAATTGTTTACAGACAGATTATTTCACTTATAATTCACTGCATCACAATTCCAGTGGGTCAGAAGTTTACACACACTAAGGCCAACCTCCAACTCCCTCAAACCACTCTCATCAGCAAGCTTTCCAACTGTCCAACCAGAACCACTGCCTTGTCTACTAGTATATTCCCAACAGTCATCTAGAACAGTAGCAGTGGGATGCTCAACCTCACAGCCTTTCAACCCAATAAGCTAATGACAATTTATTACGCCGTATATCCAAAGGCATCTCACCTGCCTCCACTAGTAAGACACATACAGATGTTGATTTAAATGCACCAGTACATATCCTTAAAGCTATATACTGGATTCTGTCCAGCTTCTGAAGACAAGTCTTTGCCGCTGTTCCATAAACTATACACCCGTAATCAATTGTCGCCCTGATCAGAGCTCTATAAATATCCATCAGCGATTGTCTGTCAGCATCCCATTCATAACCAGAGACCCACACAACCAACTACCATGAAAGTGATGGAATGAGAGAGAGAGACATCGTTACAACACTGTACATAGACATAATATAACGTTTCTTCTTCTTTGGAGTTTAACGGCGGTTGGCATCCAATATGTTGCATTACCGCCCCAACTGGACTGTAATATAAATCTATTTTACTTTGTGATACAAAAAATAAAACCACTTCCAACTAACCCTACAGTCATTAAAACCCACTACCCCATTCCACTACTTTGACCCTATCTGCTCCTGCACCATGCCAACGACCTGGGAGGACGGGACACCACCACTCAACACACCCTGGAACTCTTCTGAAGTCAAATCTACTATGACCAAATACTTCTCTGGTTCTGAACTCTTCACCACACCTTCTACCTCACTTAACTCTCCCTCATTCATTTCCATTTCACCTCCAGAACTCTGTCTGGCGCACGGCTCACTCTGTTTGCACTTGAATTATAACGTTTGAAATGTCTCTGTTCCTTTGAAACTTTTGTCAGTATAATGTTTATTGTTAATTTATGGCTGTTTATTTCACTTACGTTTATTATCTATTTCACTTGCTTTGGCAATGTAAACATATGCAAATAAAGCCCTTTGAATTGATTTGAATTGAGAGAGAGCTCCATGTTAATGTATAGGGGACATGAGTCCGTCATGGTTAATCATGGTCATGTGATGAGGTAGACACGCCTTTGACTTCAAAATCAGTGTCGGGCTTCGGTCAAGATGTTGGTTTCTCCCGCGGTAGACCTGGGTTCATATCCCGTCGGTTACATTAAGCAGTCTATTCTCTGAAAGGGGTCCAGGCAGCCTGTTCCCAGCAGTGGTGTCAGTGATATTGGAGAGGGGCCCCTCTCCCTCTCTCTGACTGGAGGAGAGAAGTGAACTGGTGTGTCTCCTCTGGTCAACAATACTCACCTTGAGAGACTCCACAGCCTGTTGGATCTCCTTCAGCTCCTTCTCTCTCTCCTGGAATCTCTGCTGGACCTTCTGCTGACTCATCCCCAGCTGCCTCTGTGGAGAATCACTCTTCAATGAGCTATCAAGCTTTATTAGTCCAGTAGATCAATAGTATAGTCATGTGACATTGGGCCCAGAGAGGAAGGATTCAAATGTGTCTGTGTGAATTTATGTTATTATGTTGCTATGTGAATGATTCTAGTTTTAACAGTAGGCCTACATGTACCAAGGAGTTGAGACTGAACTTTGGACTCATAAAAGGGAATTCAGAATGATAATAGTGTTTGACTTCATAAAATGGTGATACATTTGGAGAATCTGGGCTAACATATCTAGGTTTTTGTTCATATTTGTTCTGCTGAGGATCCGTTTCATTTGAATGATCTCATATTCAAACAGCCTTAGTTCCTACTGTATCTTTAATTCTTTGTTTATCAGACAGTCACCAACAAGTTGTTCTGGTCTTACCTGTTTCTCAGTCCTCTCTGCTGCAGCTGACACTGTATCATGGCCTTTATGTTCATCCATTGTACACAGCAGACAGATACACTGCTGATCGGTACGACAGTAAACCTCCAGCAGTTTGTCATGATGAGAGCAGATCTTCTCCTGTAGTTGTGCGGTGGCTTTGACCAGCTTGTGCTTCTTGAAAGAAGGAAATTCATAGTGAGGTTGGAGGTGAGTCTCACAGTAAGAGGCCAGACACGCCAGACAGGACATGAGGGCTTTCTGCTTTCTGGTCCCAGTGCAGAAATCACACGCCACATCTCCAGGTCCAGCATAGCACAGAGCAGGAGGGGGAGCAGCCTGGAGTCCTGTCTTCTTCAGTTTCTCCACCAGCTCAGCCAACATGTTATTTTTACTCAGAATAGGCCTTGGAGTGAAGGTCTCTCTGCACTGAGGACAGCTATAGACCCCTTTCAGAACATCCTGATCCCAGCAGTCCTCAATACAGCTTCTACAGTAACTGTGTCCACAGGGGATGGTGACTGGCTCCTTCAGTAGATCCAGACAGACAGAACAACAGAACTGGTCCTGGTCCAGCAGAACTCCCTGCTGAGCCATTTGGACGGTTGTTCACTCTCACACAGACAGACGACACAGAGACTCAGATCAGTTTCATTTCCTCAGAAGAGAGTTTGTGAAGGGGGAGGGACTTCCTGGTTCTGCCAGAGGGGTGGGGTTATGGGGAGGGAAGGAAGGAGGGAGGGCGGGGTTAGAGGAAGGGAGAGAGAACTGCATGCAACGACGAGAAGGAGAAAGATATTTTAGTTCCTAGGTTAGGACCCTTAATATGGAACACATTAAATAGAGTGGTTAGAATATATAAAGGGTAACAGTTTCTATGAAGTACATAGAGTTGAAGTCAGAAGTTTACATACACCTTAGCCAAATACATTTAAAAGATTTTCACAATTCCTGACCTTGAATCCTAGTAAAGATTCCCTGTCTTAGGTCAGTTAGGATCACCACTTTATTTTAAGAATGTGAAATGTCAGAATAAAAGTAGAGAGAATGATTTATTTCATATTTTATTTCTTTCATCACATTCCCAGTGGTTCAGAAGTTTACATACACTCAATTAGTATTTGTCAGCATTGTCTTTAAATAGTTAACTTGGTTCAAACATTTTGGGTAGCCTTCCACAAGCTTCCCACAATAAGTTGGGTGAATTTTGGCCCATTCCTCCTGACAGAGCTGGTGTAACTGAGTCAGGTTTCTAGGCCTCCTTGCTCGCACATGCTTTTTCAGTTCTGCCCACAAATGTTCTATAGGATTGAGGTCAGGGCTTTGTGATGGCCACTCCAATACCTTGACTTGGTTGTCCTTAAGCCATTTTGCCACAACTTTGGAAGTATGCTTGGGGTCATTGTCCATTTGGAAGACCCATTTGCGACCAAGCTTTAACTTCCTGACTGATGTCTTGAGATGTTGCTTCAATATATCCACATCATTTTCCTACCTCATGATGCCATCTATTTTGTGAAGTGCACCAGTCCTTACTGCAGCAAAGCACCGCCAAAACATGATGCTGCCACCCCCCGTGCTTCACGGTCGGGATGGTGTTCTTCGGCTTGCAAGCCTCCCCCTTTTCCCTCCAAATATAACAATGGTCATTATGGCCAAACAGTTATATATTTTTGTTTCATCAGACCAGAGGACATTTCTCCAAAAAGTACAATCTTTGTCCCCATGTGCAGTTGCAAACGGTAGTCTGTCTTTTTTATGGCGGTTTTGGAGCAGTGGCTTCTTCCTTGCTGAGTGTCCTTTCAGGTTTTGTCGATATAGGACTCGTTTTACTGTGGATATAGATACTTTTGTACCTGTTTCCTCCAGCATCTCCACAAGGTCCTTTGCTGTTGTTCTGGGATTGATTTGCACTTTTCACACCAAAGTACGTTCATCTCTAGGAGACAGAACGCGTCTCCTTCCTGAGCGATATGACGGCTGCGTGGTCCCATGGTGTTTATACTTGCGTACTATTGTTTGTACAGATGAACGTGGTGCCTTCAGCCGTTTGGAAATTGCTCCCAAGGATGAACCAGAGGCAGCTGGGGATGAGTCAGCAGAAGGTCCAGCAGAGATTCCAGGAGAGAGAGAAGGAGCTGAAGGAGCTCCAACAGGCTGTGGAGTCTCTCAAGGTGAGTATTGTTGACCAGAGGAGACACCAGTTCACTTCTCTCCTCCAGTCAGAGAGGGAGAGGGGGCCCCTCTCCAATATCACTGACCCCACTGCTGGGAACAGGCTGTCTGGACCCCTTTCAGAGAATAGACTGCTTAATGTACATTAACATGGAGCTCTCTCTCTCTCCCAATTCAGTTCAAAGGGCTTTATTGGCATGGGAAACATATGTTTACATTGCCAAAGCAAGTGAAATAGACCATTACCAAAAGTGAAATAAACAATTGGAAATGAACAGTAAACATTACACTCACAAAAGTTTCAAAGGAATAGAGACATTTCAAATGTTATAATTCAAGTGCAAACAGAGTGAGCTGGCGCCAGACAGAGTTCTGGAGGTGAAATGGAAATGAATGAGGGAGAGTTAAGTGAGGTAGAAGGTGTGGTGAAGAGTTCAGAACCAGAGAAGTATTTGGTCATAGTAGATTTGACTTCAGAAGAGTTCCAGGGTGTTTGAGTGGTGGTGTCCCGTCCTCCCAGGTCGTTGGCATGGTGCAGGAGCAGATAGGGTCAAAGTAGTGGAATGGGGTAGTGGGTTTTAATGACTGTAGGGTTAGTTGGAAGGGGTTTTATCTTTTGTATCACAAAGTATCATGGATCTATATTATAGTCCAGTTGGGGGCGGTAATGCAACATATTGGATGCCAACCGCCGTTAAACTCCAAAGAAGAAGAAACGTTATATTATGTCTATGTACAGTGTTGTAACGATGTCTCTCTCTCTCATTCCATCACTTTCATGGTAGTTGGTTGTGTGGGTCTCTGGTTATGAATGGGATGCTGACAGACAATCGTTGATGGATATTTATAGAGCTCTGATCAGGACAACAATTGATTACGGGTGTATAGTTTATGGAACAGCGGCAAAGACTTGTCTTCAGAAGCTGGACAGAATCCAGTATATAGCTTTAAGGATATGTACTGGTGCATTTAAATCAACATCTGTATGTGTCTTACTAGTGGAGGCAGGTGAGATGCCTTTGGATATACGGCGTAATAAATTGTCATTAGCTTATTGGGTTGAAAGGCTGTGAGGTTGAGCATCCCACTGCTACTGTTCTAGATGACTGTTGGGAATATACTAGTAGACAAGGCAGTGGTTCTGGTTGGACAGTTGGAAAGCTTGCTGATGAGAGTGGTTTGAGGGAGTTGGAGGTTGGCCTTAGTGTGTGTAAACTTCTGACCCACTGGAATTGTGATGCAGTGAATTATAAGTGAAATAATCTGTCTGTAAACAATTGTTGAAAAATTACTTGTGTCATGCACACAATAGATGTCCTAACCGACTTGTCAAACTAGTTTGTGGACTGGTTGAAAAACGAGTTTTAATGACTCCAACCTAAGTGTATGTAAACTTCTGACTTCAACTGTATATGCCCTCCAATGAAAGAGGTGAGGCCAAATGTAAGATCAGAGCCATGTTGATAGATGTGTGGCAGAAGAGATGGGACTCTGAGCACAAGGGACAGCATTTATATGTCCTCCAAAGAAAGGTCGCTGGACCAAGATTCAAAGGTCAGATTAGGAAGGAAGAGGTGGTGTTTACTCCATTGTGCTTAGGACATTGTACATTGAACTGGTCATTCCATCTGGTTGGCAGCATGTGAATGGTTTGTGTCTGGAGGGTATGGTCAATGAAACGGGGAGCATGTGTTGTTATATTGTTGGAAGGATGTTGAAGAGAGGGAAAGATTGAAGTGTAGGGTCATTGAGGTTGGGGGATGGGGAGGGTCTATTAGAAGTTAGTAGGACTCTTTTTTATTTTCTCAGAAGTACTGAGTTAGGTAGGAGGATTTAGAAATGTTGTAAACCGTGATTGAACACACTCCAGCACAGTAGGTGGCGCCACGCACCTTTAACGTTGGTTTGTGGACCGCCATTATATCATAGAAGAAGAAGAAGTTGGTCTGTGAGGTTTTGTGGTTCCTGAGGAGGTTACTATTCTTTTTTAAATGTATTTTGTCATGGTGGAGGGTTTGTTTATTGGTTTCCACTGTTTATCGGGTAGAGTTGAGGGGGGAGTAGGGGTAGTTTGATGGCCTCAACCGAGTGGAGAAGAAACGCTGTCGCTTCAGGTCCGTTCTGGAGAATGTTGTGGAGGAATTGTTGATCATGGTGGGTCAACAGGTGGGAGCGGAACATATACACTCTGCATCCAGAATGAACAAGGTGCTGGTTGTGGTAATGGAAAAGGGGAGTCTTGTTGCCCGGCTAGTTACCAGTGGGATTTTTATGAGGGGTGTGTTGGTGCTGATTTCGACAAGACTAGTGGTGCTGAATCTGCAAGAGGTGTAACCATAGTTGGCCATAACAGTTACAAGAATAACCACGTGCATGTCTAATGGTGTCCAATGACCTAGAGCACATAGAGTGCACTAGTTTTGCTGGCCCCTTCTGAAATAAATAATTGCCACATATGCACTGAAAAATTCCCAATAGGATTTAGGGCAGACAAGTGCGACCAGCCGGCAGCGGGACCAGGACTAGGCTGGACACTACATTTATAACCACATTTTCTGATAAAACTAGTTCATTGCATCCGCCAAGGAGCCCAGTTATATAATATTACCATTTTTTCCCTGCTGTTTGTTGTAGTTTTGAAGTAATCGCTAATAAAACAGGCCTTATTTTAGGTCATGTTTCACCCTGTCAGCTCCTATTAGTTGTATTGAATAAACAGGTCTTATTTTAGGTCATGTTTCACCCTGTCAGCTCCTATTAGTTGTATTGAATAAACAGGTCTTATTTTAGGTCATGTTTCACCCTGTCAGCTCCTATTAGTTGTATTGAATAAACAGGTCTTATTTTAGGTCATGTTTCACCCTGTCAGCTCCTATTAGTTGTATTGAATAAACAGGTCTTATTTTTAGGTCATGTTTCACTCTGTCAGCTCCTATTAGTTGTATTGAATAAACAGGTCTTATTTTAGGTCATGTTTCACCCTGCCAGCTCCTATTAGTTGTATTGAATAAACAGGCCTTATTTTAGGTCATGTTTCACCCTGTCAGCTCCTATTAGTTGTATTGAATAAACAGGTCTTATTTTAGGTCATGTTTCACCCTGTCAGCTCCTATTAGTTGTATTGAATAAACAGGTCTTATTTTAGGTCATGTTTCACCCTGTCAGCTCCTATTAGTTGTATTGAATAAACAGGTCTTATTTTAGGTCATGTTTCACCCTGTCAGCTCCTATTAGTTGTATTGAATAAACAGGTCTTATTTTAGGTCATGTTTCACCCTGTCAGCTCCTATTAGTTGTATTGAATAAACAGGTCTTATTTTTAGGTCATGTTTCACCCTGTCAGCTCCTATTAGTTGTATTGAATAAACAGGTTTTATTTTAGGTCATGTTTCACCCTGTCAGCTCCTATTAGTTGCATTGAATAAACAGGTCTTATTTTAGGTCATGTTTCACCCTGTCAGCTCCTATTAGTTGTATTGAATAAACAGGTCTTATTTTAGGTCATGTTTCACCCTGTCAGCTCCTATTAGTTGTATTGAATAAACAGGTCTTATTTTAGGTCATGTTTCACCCTGTCAGCTCCTATTAGTTGTATTGAATAAACAGGTCTTATTTTAGGTCATGTTTCACCCTGTCAGCTCCTATTAGTTGTATTGAATAAACAGGTCTTATTTTTAGGTCATGTTTCACCCTGTCAGCTCCTATTAGTTGTATTGAATAAACAGGTCTTATTTTAGGTCATGTTTCACCCTGTCAGCTCCTATTAGTTGTATTGAATAAACAGGTCTTATTTTAGGTCATGTTTCACCCTGTCAGCTCCTATTAGTTGTATTGAATAAACAGGTCTTATTTTAGGTCATGTTTCACCCTGTCAGCTCCTATTAGTTGTATTGAATAAACAGGTCTTATTTTAGGTCATGTTTCACCCTGTCAGCTCCTATTAGTTGTATTGAATAAACAGGTTTTATTTTAGGTCATGTTTCACCCTGTCAGCTCCTATTAGTTGCATTGAATAAACAGGTCTTATTTTAGGTCATGTTTCACCCTGTCAACTCCTATTAGTTGTATTGAATAAACAGGTCTTATTTTAGGTCGTGTTTCACCCTGTCAGCTCCTATTAGTTGTATTGAATAAACAGGTCTTATTTTAGGTCATGTTTTACCCTGTCAGCTCCTATTAGTTGTATTGAATAAACAGGTCTTATTTTAGGTCATGTTTCACCCTGTCAGCTCCTATTAGATGTATTGAACTCTGTGGCACCAACTCACCTTGTGGAAGTTCTATTCCCAGTCCATTGTTCTGGTCCACAATGTCAGCTTCACTATTGTTATCAATGAGACCAGGCCGTGTTAACCTTGTAGGTTTACCTCAGGTAACTTATTATTAACTAGGTTACAGCTACTTGGTGAGGAAGATCACTGTTCACCTGGTTACACGTTGTAGTGACCTACAATGTTAGCGAGTAGAAGCGATGGTTGATGCAAAGCCATCAAACGTTAAACATGGTTAACCATATTTTATTTCAGAAAAAGGTTTAAAACCTAAACAAAACATATGTCCTCTTTTTCAAGAAGTGGCTGATTTAAACAGCAAGAAAATCTTCTTTTAAATGTAGAAATAAGATTTTTTTTTGGTTTCTACATGGCTGCTGGGTAATTTGATATGCGTTGAAATCTGTTAGTTTGTAGGCATCAAATAGAGAGAATGCTGCGCAGGTTCACTGAGTTGTAAACCAAATGGATAGGTAGAGCTCAGCCTTAAAGTATGGGTCTAAGATCCCCTGGTGAAGCTCAGCCTTAAAGTATGGGTCTAAGAACCCCTGGTGGAGCTCAGCCTTAAAGTACGGGTCTAAGAACCCCTGGTGGAGCTCAGCCTTCAAGTATGGGTCTAAGAACCCCTGGTGGAGCTCAGCCTTAAAGTATGGGTCTAAGAACCCCTGGTGGAGCTCAGCCTTAAAGTATGGGTCTAAGAACCCCTGGTGGAGCTCAGCCTTAAAGTATGGGTCTAAGAACCCCTGGTGGAGCTCAGCCTTAAAGTATGGGTCTAAGAACCCCTGGTGGAGCTCAGCCTTAAAGTACGGGTCTAAGAACCCCTGGTGGAGCACAGCCTTAAAGTATGGGTCTAAGAACCCCTGGTGGAGCTCAGCCTTAAAGTATGGGTCTAAGAACCCCTGGTGGAGCTCAGCCTTAAAGTACGGGTCTAAGAACCCCTGGTGGAGCTCATTGATTTGTAGCTCTGACACAGTTGCTACCTCAGATGATGAGCCTATCAGGTGTCATGAATGAGGTATGTAGTACCCACAGCAGACCACAGGGAGGAGCAAGAGAGCTATAAACCCATACAGTTTATCTCTTTAAATACCCTGAACCTAACAATCAATCAAATGTATTTATAAAGTCCTTTTTACATCAGCAGATGTCACAAAGTGCTGTACAGAAACTCTAACCCTACGTATAATTATAAAATTATAAAATGTTCTAGTTCATTTTATCACTAACAACCATAAAATAACCATTTATAGCATAATGAAACTGACATAAACCAAAAACGCCATACATTTAGTTAATTATATAAAATATGTATATATATTATATTACCTGCCAGAGTAACACTCCCTTAACATATAAACACAGACGCTGGACACAGACGCTGGACACAGACGCTGGACACAGACACTGGACACAGACGCTGGACACAGAGACTGGACACAGACACTGAAAATGAGCTTTTTAATATAAATCTGGTAGCTCTGAAAAGAGCCTTTGCTTTGCTGAGCAGGTAGTTTTCAGGAGTGTTCTGCCTGCCTGCCTTCAGAGGAGTCTGTCTGGGAATAATGACAAGTTAATAAGATATTGCCAAGCTATTTATTTTTAAATGTAACCTTTATTTAACTAGCCAGGTCAGTTAAGAACAGATTCAGATTTACAATGACGGCCTACCGGGGAACAGTGGGTTAACTGCCTTGTTCAGGGGCAGAACGACATATTTTCACCTTGTCAGCTCAGGGATTTGATCCAGACACCTTTCTGTTACTGCCCAGCGCTCTTAACCACTAGATTACAAACTACTAAATGTTAAACATCAACACACTTGGCAGCATCGAGGTGTGGATGTTTCCTTTCTACACCAGTTGTTATTTTCCACTTTGGTCCTAAGAACAGGTTTTAGTGGTCAAATAAAAAGGTAGACATGTTTTGGTGCCATTTAGGGGAAATGGAATTCTACGGATCATTCCAGTCAGAAGAGGCTCTGTGAAGGTTTGTTTCAATTCATTTGCTATGGCCTCACTAGTGTTCCAGCTCAGACAACGTTCTGTGGAGGTTTTGACTGGTTCTATTGTCCAGCCTACTAGGACTCAGGGGGCAGAGGCTGGGTCTAGCTCTGCTACGGGGCAGGCTACTGGAGGGGGACCAGGAGGGAGGAGAGTAGAGCAGGACCAAGCGGTGTTCTGTACCTGCCTGTCCAGGAGGGGGGACAAGGCCTGGTGGACCTGGAGAGCAGGGTGGCAGCATTCTGACTCAAAGTGGTGCAGAGGATACTGTACCTACTCTCTCTCTCTCTCTCTCTCTCTCTCTCTCTCTCTCTCTCTCTCTCTCTGTCTCTCTCTCTCTCTCTCTCTCTCTCTCTTTCTCTTTCTCTCTCTCTCTCTCTCTCTCTCTCTCTCTCTCTCTCTCTCTCTCCAGATCTCTGCACAGTCAGCAGTGGAGGACAGTGATCAGATCTTTACTGAGCTGATCCGCTCCATTGAGAGAAGGCGCTCTGAGGTGAAGGAGCTGATCAGAGCCCAAGAGAAGGCTCAAGTGAGTCAAGCTGAAGGACTCCTGGAGCAACTGAAGCAGGAGATAGCTGAGCTGAGGAAGAGAAGCACTGAGCTGGAGCAGCTCTCACACACAGAGGATCACATCCATTTCCTCCAGGTAACTAAACTGCCTTGATACATGTGATATGAAATTAACTTCATGTGAAACTATTCATCTCAATCATTATGTTGTCCTGTCTCTCTCTCTGTCCCCCTCTCTCTCTGTCCCCCTCTCTCTCTGTCCCCCTCTCTCTCTGTCCCCCTCTCTCTGTCGCTCTCTCTGTCGCTCTCTCTCTGTCCCTCTCTCTGTCGCTCTCTCTCTGTCGCTCTCTCTGTCTGTCCCCTCTCTCTGTCTGTCCCTCTCTCTGTCTGTCCCCCTCTCTCTGTCCCTCTCTGTCTGTCCCCTCTCTGTCTGTCCCCCTCTCTGTCTGTCCCCCTCTCTGTCTGTCCCCCTCTCTGTCCCCCTCTCTGTCTGTCCCCCTCTCTGTCGCTCTCTCTCTGTCCCCCTCTCTCTCTGTCCCCTCTCTCTCTGTCCCCTCTCTCTCTGTCCCCTCTCTGTCGCTCTCTCTCTGTCGTGACTCTCTCTATCCCCCTCTGTCGCTCTCTCTCTGTCCCCTCTCTGTCCCCTCTCTGTCGCTCTCTCTCTCTGTCCCCCTCTCTGTCGCTCTCTCTCTGTCACCCTCTCTGTCGCTCTCTCGGTCCCCCTCTGTCGCTCTCTCTCTGTCGCTCTCTCTCTGTCGCTCTCTCTCTGTCGCTCTCTCTGTCTGTCCCCTCTCTCTGTCGCTCTCTCTCTGTCGCTCTCTCTCTGTCGCTCTCTCTGTCTGTCCCTCTCTCTGTCTGTCCCCTCTCTGTCTGTCCCCTCTCTGTCTGTCCCCTCTCTGTCTGTCCCCTCTCTGTCGCTCTCTCTCTGTCCCCTCTCTGTCGCTCTCTCTGTCCCCCTCTCTCTCTGTCCCCTCTCTCTCTGTCCCCCTCTCTGTCGCTCTCTCTGTCACTCTCTCTATCCCCCCCTCTGTCGCACTCTCTCTATCCCCCTCTGTCGCTCTCTCTCTGTCCCCTCTCTGTCGCTCTCTCTCTGTCACCCTCTCTGTCGCTCTCTCTCGGTCGCCCTCTCTGTCGCCCCCTCTCTGTCTGTCCCCTCTCTGTCTGTCCCACTCTCTGTCTGTCCCCTCTCTTTCTGTCGCTCTCTCTCTGTCCCCCTCTCTCTCTGTCCCCTCTCTCTCTGTCCCCTCTCTCTCTGTCCCCCTCTCTGTCGCTCTCTCTGTCGCTCTCTCTCTGTCCCCCTCTCTGTCGCTCTCTCTCTGTCCCCTTTCTGTCCCTCTCTCTCTGTCGTTCTCTCTCTGTCCCCTCTCTGTCGTTCTCTCTCTGTCCCCCTCTCTGTCGCTCTCTCTCTGTCCCCTCTCTCTCTCTCTCTCTCTCTGTCTCTCTCTCTCTCTCTCTCTCTCTCCAGAGTTATCAGTCTCTCTCCAGTATCAGTGTATCTTCAGACTTACCCAGCATCGTTGTCCGTCCTCTTCAGTACTTTGGAGATGTGAGTAAGACTGTGTCTGAACTGAGAGAGAAACTAGAAGACTTCCTTAAAGGAGAATGGACCAAGATCTCCACTACAGGTGTGTTGAAAATAATAACAACATCAACTTTAGACCATTGAAAGTTCCCTACTAGTCATATACATGTGGAATATGGTATGATGATAACATTCCCTCTCTCTGTCAATGTGTTTGTGTGTCTGTAGTGAATATAGTGGATGTTGTACTGCCTCCAGAGCCCAAGACCAGAGAACAGTTGTTACAATGTGAGTCTCTTTATTGTGAAGTAACTAACAGTCTCTTTTTACTGCCACTCCTAACAATCCCTCTAGAAATATATAGCAATAGTAGATCTAATCAAAGACTGGGTATCTATCTGACTCCTCATATTTCTCTGATTTGATCTCTGCTGTGCTCTAATCAAAGACAGGGTAGATACAGTATCTGACTTAACTTATTGTTCTGACTCCTCATTGGTCTCTGCTCTGCTCTTCTCCCAGATTCCTGTCAGCTCACACTGGACCCAAACACAGCACACACACACCTCTCTCTGTCTGAAGGGAACAGAAAGGTGACCACTAGACTCCAAGTCCAACCATATCCTGACCATCCAGACAGATTCACCAACTGGTGCCAGGTTCTGTGTAGAGAGGGTCTGTCTGGACGCTGTTACTGGGAGGTGGAGTGGAGTGGTGATGTTTATACAGCAGTCTCATATAAAGACATCAGCAGAACAGAGACAGATAATAGATTTGGACACAATAACAAGTCCTGGAGTTTACGGTGCTCTAGTGGTGGTTATTGTTTCAGACACAATAATGTTGTGACTAAAGTATCAGGCCCTCAGTCCTCCAGAGTAGGAGTGTACCTGGATCACAAGGCAGGTACTCTGTCCTTCTACAGTGTCTCTGACACAATGACCCTCCTCCACAGAGTCCAGACCACATTCACTCAGCCCCTCTATCCTGGGCTTTATGTCTATAATGGTACTGCTGAGCTGGTTAAACTGTAGTAGGGTCCACATAGATACTAGTCATGCTGGTGTAGTCTATAGCTGAGCTGGTTAAACTGTAGTAGGGTCCACATAGATACTAGTCATGCTGGTGTAGTCTATAGCTGAGCTGGTTAAACTGTAGTAGGGTCCACATAGATACTAGTCATGCTGGTGTAGTCTATAGCTGAGCTGGTTAAACTGTAGTAGGGTCCACATAGATACTAGTCATGCTGGTGTAGTCTATAGCTGAGCTGGTTAAACTGTAGTAGGGTCCACATAGATACTAGTCATGCTGGTGTAGTCTATAACTGAGCTGGTTAAACTGTAGTAGGGTCCACATAGATACTAGTCATGCTGGTGTAGTCTATAGCTGAGCTGGTTAAACTGTAGTAGGGTCCACATAGATACTAGTCATGCTGGTGTAGTCTATAGCTGAGCTGGTTAAACTGTAGTAGGGTCCACATAGATACTAGTCATGCTGGTGGTGATGGTCCCCAGATATAATGGTCTGTTTTTCTGTACAATAATTTGTCTGACTGTATAGTTGAATTAAAATGTAATATGATTATTTTTATCAAATACAATGTTTTAATCTTGTACATTTCCATGAATCATGATGTGTGGTGTTGATGTATATTGGTTGTCATTCAGAACCATTGATATGTTTTCTCAGTTGGTTCTCTGTCTCTATGTAATTCTCCTCAGTATCATGGAACAGGTAGTATCACTTACTAACTAACTAAACTATATGGGATGGACACAGATTAATCCTAGTCCTGGACTAAAAACTATGTTCAATGTAGATGTCCAGGAAACCGGCCCTAAATGTGTCATCTTTCATCCTCCCATACTGCTCAGTCCAGCAACATTAAACCTGTCCAGCAGGTGGTGCTATTGACCAAACAATAAAACCAGCAGATATCTGGACTTGCCACTCAGTATATCAGTAATGTTCAGAATAGTACTTTAATATCATTGGAGATTGATGGTCTTTTTAATCCACTATCCAGAGTCAGGAACAGATGAAGTTAGGTCTGCTACTGTTCAGTGATTAAATATGATTTATGGTGATGGGAAATAAAAAATACAACACTAAACTTCATCTAGTAATAGTTTTCCTTTGTTATTTATTCCAAGGTGTGTCTTTAACTTGTAAATGGATTGTGTGGAGGTGAGCTGGTGGTGTGGCTGATAGAATAGAATGAAAAGGGAGGAGGGGAGGGGAAATGGACAGATATATCAGACAGATGAGGGAGAGAGAGATTTTCATCCAGGAGTTAGTGTCTCTGTTCCAAATAGCTCCCTATTCCCTGCGTAGTGCACTAGGCTTCTTTTGACCAGATCTAAAGTAGTGTTGTAGATGTTAGATTGTTTCTCCCTGTCATTAGAACAGGACAATATGGTCATGACTTTAGTGGTTTCCTCCCCTTTGTTTTTATTGGGATTTTGTTCTGTGTGTTGTCAGGTTGTTCCTCTGTGTTCCTCATTGAAAATCCATTAACAATGAATCACAAACTAATGATATTCCAGTTGTGTTTAGACATCTTCATGTCTGACATCCCCAGTTCTGTTCAGACCCATTGAACTGGGTCACATTCTAAATGGTCACTTGTATTGATAGTCCATACTGGACCTAACTGTGGTTAACCAGACTGGAGGGGTTCTGATCACATGTTCCCTCATCTCCACAACTTTACCTGATGTTCTCTCTCTGTCTCTCTAAACCGTATAGAAAGCAGACAACCTCAATATGGTTTCATTCCTGTACTTATCAGAACACATGGGGTGTGTCCCAGTTATCTCTCCTTTCTAAGTGTGAACTTGTCCACTTCCCTCCATGGATTTAAAGGAAATGACTGGTAGATGTAAACTCCCTCTACCCCATGTCAACACCAATCCAATGCTTTTCCATTTGTGAGGAGTAGTGAAGGAATGCTCCACTTCAGGAGGAAGGAGAGATTATTGGGACGCCCCCATGGAGTGATGATAGAGGGATGTGAAAGAGGAGAGAGGGAATGGTTGGACTGGACTTATTTATTCTCAGTACTGACTTATTCTGTCTCAATAACAGAATTGCAGTACACAAGATAAGTACATTTAAGGAACTATCCATGTATTATTATTTTCTATCGTTTTAGTAAAATCTGTCAACTCTTAGTACAAACTGAAAACATGAAGCATATTTTCAATTGACTAATGTACAATAAACAATCACACAGTAACATTTTCACCAAACTTGATCAGTGTTTCATCTAGAAATACCTTCCATATAAAGTAATTGCCTTTCACAATGCAATGCTCACAATACTGTTCATATGATTCTCTTCTTGTTTAAATACACCTGACCATCACTTAATCCAACTGAGTTTAATGATGAATCACTTAACCGTTTGGCAAACCTCTAGATGTTAAACTGGTCTGTCTACTATATAAGGATTGAGAGAACTACAGTAATAAAATGTGTTTCAAGTAGAAACATCTAGATGCCATGTAGGATACATGATCACCATACATCATGACTACTGATCATTGATTCACATAGTGGAACCACAACTGGTCACCATATAAAAGGGGGTGTGAACACTTCCAATGTCTTTCAGCATAGAGCAGATAGACAGCAAGGGAGAGGAAGAAATCAGAGAGGTGGACAAGGAGCCCTCAGAGAGGTGGACAAGGAGCCCTCAGAGAGGTGGACAAGGAGCCCTCAGAGAGGTGGACAAGGAGCCCTCAGAGAGGTGGACAAGGAGCCCTCAGAGAGGTGGACATCAGAGAGGGGGACATCAGAGAGGGGAGGCAGGCGGCAGGGAACTGTTGTGTCTAATGAAGTCCGGTCCATCGTCGTTGATCATGTGATAAACAGAGGCCTTACCATGGCAGAGGCTGACACATTAGTTCACCCCAATCTGAAAGATCAACTGTCAATTCCATCATGACAACATTTCCTTAAGAAAAACAGAATGTCAGCAGGAAATGCTGTATGCTTTACCTTTACATTTACAGTAAATGACATTGTAATGCATGTAAATTCACTAAACATGTTCCAGTATAGTTCCAGTATGATCTATTGACAGTAAACTCTATTCTACCCTCAGAATAGACAGAAGACCTCGTGTTGGTGGTCGTGTGCTGACTGACCAGCAGGAGTGGACAGTGGAGGAAATGGTTAGGACCAGGAATGACCTACGGTTGTCTGAAATAAAGCAAGCCATTGAGGAGAACGAAGACACCTTTGCCAATGAAACACATTTACCTGGTGCCTTTGAGAAACAACGACCAGGTGAAACAACTGCAGGCCGAGTAGTTTTATTATTAATGGAGCGGCAGGTAGTCTAGTGGTTAGAGTGTAGAGGTGGCAGGTAGTCTAGTGGTTAGAGTGTAGAGGTGGCAGGTAGTCTAGTGGTTAGAGTGTAGAGGTGGCAGGTAGTCTAGTGGTTAGAGTGTAGAGGTGGCAGGTAGTCTAGTGGTTAGAGTGTAGAGGTGGCAGGTAGCCTAGTGGTTAGAGTGTAGAGGTGGCAGGTAGTCTAGTGGTTAGAGCGTAGAGGTGGCAGGTAGTCTAGTGGTTAGAGTGTAGAGGTGGCAGGTAGTCTAGTGGTTAGAGTGTAGAGGTGGCAGGTAGTCTAGTGGTTAGAGTGTAGAGGTGGCAGGTAGTCTAGTGGTTAGAGTGTAGAGGTGGCAGGTAGTCTAGTGGTTAGAGTGTAGAGGTGGCAGGTAGCCTAGTGGTTAGAGTGTAGAGGTGGCAGGTAGTCTAGTGGTTAGAGTGTAGAGGTGGCAGGTAGTCTAGTGGTTAGAGTGTAGAGGTGGCAGGTAGCCTAGTGGTTAGGAGTGTAGAGGTGGCAGGTAGTCTAGTGGTTAGAGTGTAGAGGTGGCAGGTAGCCTAGTGGTTAGAGTGTAGAGGTGGCAGGTAGTCTAGTGGTTAGAGTGTAGAGGTGGCAGGTAGCCTAGTGGTTAGAGTGTAGAGGTGGCAGGTAGTCTAGTGGTTAGAGTGTAGAGGTGGCAGGTAGTCTAGTGGTTAGAGTGTAGAGGTGGCTGGTAGTCTAGTGGTTAGAGTGTAGAGGTGGCAGGTAGTCTAGTGGTTAGAGTGTAGAGGTGGCAGGTAGCCTAGTGGTTAGAGTGTAGAGGTGGCAGGTAGCCTAGTGGTTAGAGTGTAGAGGTGGCAGGTAGTCTAGTGGTTAGAGTGTAGAGGTGGCAGGTAGTCTAGTGGTTAGGAGTGTAGAGGTGGCAGGTAGTCTAGTGGTTAGAGTGTAGAGGTGGCAGGTAGTCTAGTGGTTAGAGTGTAGAGGTGGCAGGTAGCCTAGTGGTTAGAGTGTAGAGGTGGCAGGTAGTCTAGTGGTTAGAGTGTAGAGGTGGCAGGTAGTCTAGTGGTACGAGTGTAGAGGTGGCAGGTAGTCTAGTGGTTTGAACAACTGCCATTGAACAAGGCAGTTAACCCACTGTTCCTTGGCCGTCACTGTAAATAAGAATTTGTTCTTAACTGACTAGTTAAATAAAGGTAATAAAATATATTAAAAAACATTATGAATGTACATGCTACTTCACAATATCATATTGGAACTATACTGTAAAAATAACTAACCAAAACATATTTATAGACGTACAACTGAATGCGTTCAACTGAAATGTGTTTTGTGCATTTAACCCAACACCTCTGAATCAGAGAGGTGCAGAGGGCTGCTTTAATCTACATCCATGGCGCCCGGGGAACTGCCTTGCTCAGGGGCAGAACGACAGATATTTACCTTGTCAGCTCACGGATTCGATCCAGCAACCTTTCTGTTACTGGCCCAGCGCTCTAACCACTAGGCTACCTGCCGCTCCCACCCATCACATTAGAGGGTGATTGTGATTGATTCTGCTGTAATACATCACTAGTATATATTTGTTGATGAAGCGGCTTCAACCTGGCCAAAGTTGGGGCCGTGGGCGGAACCTCATCGGCCAACGGGTGACCGTCCAAGTGCCTGGACAACATGGGGGAAACATTTCCATGTGCACAGCTATCTCTGAAGATGGTGTGGTAGAACGTAGGCTGCACACCTCATTGTGCTTCTCCATCAAATTCAACAGGCATGTCAAGGTGAAGGGTCACCTATGTCTTTGTGTGGGACAATGTCAGGTTCCACCAGTCAGAGGTGGTTCAGGCATGGTTTCAGTCCCATCCCTGATTCCTGACCCTCCACCTGCCCCCCTACTCTCCTTTCCTCAACCTTATGAAATCATTGTTTTCAGCATGGAGCTGGAAGGTGTAGGATCTCCATCCCCATGAGCGTGGCACCCTCCTTCTGGCCATGGATGAGGCATGCGAGGACATCAATGCAGACCAGTGTCACGCTTGGATTCACCAGGCCAAAAGGTTTTTCCCGCGGTGCCTGAACAATGAGGACGTTCACTGGGATGTGATTGAGAATATTTGGCCAAATGGTCAAGACCTGCTTGATGCAAATGAATGCGTGCTAAATGTTGTTTTATTTTCATATATGGAACTTGTTTTATTTAATGTATTATATTTGATTAGACATTACACCTATGTTGCAATTATATCTAAAAAATACAACAAATGATTTCATGGTAGAGACGTCACCATTGATCACACCTTTGCTTACACATTGGAGGCCAATTCTGGCCTTTGAGGCTACCATCCTCTCATCTATGGACAGGTTCTGGGCTGAAAATAGGTCTTGCAAGCCTCAACCATGTTGGGGTAGTGAGGTTTGATTTTGCAGAGCCTATCAAACCTTGCTGTGCCTCTTTTCTTGTCATTGTCCTCATCAACTTGTGTGTCACTGATATGAAGCGCCCGTGAGATAGCCAGAAACCTTTTACAAGACATGACAGTGATGGGGAAAGGCAGTTGATAGAGAGGTGACGTTTTCCAGTAGTCCTTCAGGGTTTTTAACTTCACCAGCCCCATGTAAATGACCAGTGAAAGGCAACAGAAAAGGTCTTGCATGGAAATGGGCTTCCATGCCTCTTTCTTGCCTGCTTTCTTCTTACCCCATACTTATTCATGTCCAGCTGAGGTCCTGGCTGCCTTTTGGGTGGAAATGTTGGTGGAAGTGGCTCCACATCATCTTCTAACACAGTGTTCCAACGCCCCTCTGACTCTCTGTCTGCAGGTTTCACACTTCCCCTCCTCCGCTTCTTTGTCAGTGTCTTCACACCTCTAGATGGCCGGGTAGGTGTGGAGCCGGAGACAGCAGGGGTCCGGCTGGATGAACCAGCTTCAGTGGGGATGGACACCTTGACATTGGGGCCTCCCATTCAGAGTCAGTGGCACTGGGAAAGAAAACAATTCAGTAAGAATACTTTTACGTTTGAGCCCTGTATCAACACGTAAAATAAACAGATATGTATTATATAGAGTAGAGGGAACACAATCACTATGGTGAAGTGCTGTTCCATTCTACTCCATTCCATTTTTATATAAAATAAAACATATATATAATATATACATACATATATACACACACAAACCCATTAATGTATAGGCAATGTGTACTTTACACATTTCATTACTAGTTATATTTTTATATATTGCAAATAAAATAAAAAAAATCTCCCAAAAAGGTAAATGAATAATATTTGATATTATTAATGTCAAACAACGGCATTAGCATGAGAAGAACTTACCAGTCCAAAACGATGTCCTCCCCATGCAAACACATGTCTTCTGTCTGTGAGTCGAAGCTATGCCTGCTTACAGACTCTTCGTCCCTGTAGCAGCTCTGTCTCACTTTCCCTATCAATTTCTTCTATAATTTGGTGTAAATCTGTATACCTAGACTTTGATTTAGCTTTTCCTGATTTAGTCGCCATAATCTTTTATATAAAATTGCTGAAAATACTCTTTACCAAATACTGCTGTGTGTAACGCGCATGGCTGCTTCAAGTCAGATTTTCAATGGCAAATTAACCTGTTTACGCTCGAGTTTACTACGAAGGCTGGTCTTCCAACATATAACCATTACATATTGCCATTTACCTCAGCTCATTGGCTATCTACCAAGCTAGATTTCAAGATGATCAGTGGTCATTGGGCCAAAATACAGTCAATCAACGAAACACTGCTCATATCATTGATGCGCAATGAGGTCATTGCTTGGTGTCTTCAAATCAGTTTCTTTCGGTCAATACGTCCAGCTTAAAAGAACCATCAAGTATAGTTGTGTTACTAACAACCAGAGGATTGCAATGAAACCAACCATGACTGGATAAACGTACGTTTAGTGTGTGTAATTACATTGAATGTTTCACGAAAGTTGACGGAATTCACGACACAAGCGGTTTACAAAATATTTTTTGTTTTAGGCTATAAAAATTGATTTTATCAAAGAGAACGGCACTGCATTTGATCACTGGGACCCTCAGGATGACAAATTAGAGCAAGATTTCAGAATGTAAGTCATTATTTTACCTTCCGATGTGAATGTATCAAACCTGTCAAGGTGAAAAAAGTGTGTTGTTTATCGCTCTTCTCAAACAAAAGCATGGCATTTCTTCTCTGTAATAGCGATTGTAAATCGGACAACGCAGTTCGATTACCAGGATTCTAAGCTAAAGAATGAAGTATGACACTTGTATTTTCATGAATGTTTAAAGTAGCTCCCAGACCCAACCCATCTGCATGTCTTCAGTGGAATCTAGTCTCTTTCTCTCTCAAGACGCCGCTTCCTCTGTCATGGTGTCTTCAAGCTCACCCATTATGCAGCTGGACCTCACTTCACGTGAGAACTATGCACCCACCGAGGAGAGACATGACGAACTTTACCACTGCAGGTGCTGTAAGGAGTACTGTGTGTGGACCAGACCAACGCTGTCCCAACACCCCCCTGTGCTCCCATCGGTCTCCCAGTTACCAAGCCATGTGGCATGAGTTCTCAAAAACTGATATCCCAACAATGCTACTAAAGTAACCCCTACTACTACTAACATGGCCCATGCCTATAGCCTCCTTCAATTACAGTATTACTGTATTCTTTAGACCTGACTCAAACAGGTCTAAAGAAACAAGTCTGGCCAAATACTTATTTTCTACCATAATTTGCAAATAAATAAATAAAAAATCCTACAATGTGATTTTCTGGATTTCTTTTTCTCATTTTGTCTGTCGTAGTTGAAGTGTACCTATGATGCAAATTACAGGCCTCTCTCATCTTTTTAAGTTGGAGAACTTGCACAATTGGTGGCTGACTAAATACTTTTTTGCCCCACTGTATATTATATATAATATTTCTATTATACTTTCACTGTTGCAACCCTTAAAGCTTTTTCATTTAAATGTTTATTTTTTCATTATTTTGCATGCATTTATTGAATTCAAAAGCTCCCGATATCTTTAGTTCATTCAATTTGGAGAGACCTACTTGGTGTTTCTATTGCTTATGCAGGCTCTCAAACAATTCACACAAACTTGAACTATAAGTAAGAACTAAGCTTACCTCTCATCTAGGTGGCCACCTGTTTGTTCAATTCCTCCAGAAAGACTCGTCTGCAGTCAGAGTTTTCCACCATTTGCTGGTCCTTTGTAGCCACTCCTGGCAAGCTTGCCATTTATGTTGTGGAAATATTCGCTCAATCATATTTTTCAGATACCAGAACTTGTGAATTCAAATAGACTTTATTACAAAGTAACAAGCTGAGCTGGCCCATGGACCAACTGCCAGACTCAGTCTCATTCCACTCATTTTATACAGTTTCATGCTTATAGAAGTTTCATAGTCCCTCCTCTTTATGCTAATAACCATGTCCCCTCGGCTTTAGTCCACCATTGTTTCCAAATAGAAGTTCTTTCCTGTAGGCGGGGTTTCCCCTCCCCTCTTGTTCCTTGGATCAATTATATTGGTGGAGCTCCTACACATTATTTCCAGAAAATAATAAGTACAGATTACTGTAGGCAATTAGAGGACTGCTATATGCCATTATCGGACTATAATATTACTACAGGCCATTATAGGATTAAGTACAGATAACTATAGGCCATTATAGAATTATACCAATAAGTACACCCTATCCCAGGATTATACATAGCGCCTTTGCTTACTCCCTTTAGTGATATTCAGCCTTTTAACAAGAAACACATTCTCTTACCAGAAAACACCCATAGTATCAATTGCTGCAAATAAACCACTACTAAAGGACACCAATAAGAAGAAGAGACTTGATTGGGCCAAGAAACACAAGCAATGGACATTAGACCGGTGGAAATCTGTCCTTTGGTCTGATGAGTCCAAATGTAACATTTTTGTTTTCCAGCCACCGTGTCTTTGTGAGACGCAGAGTAGGTGAACGGATGATCTCTGCATGTGTATTTTCCACCGTGAAGCACGGAGGAGGAGGTGTGATGGTGCTTTGCTGGTGACACAGTCAGTAATTTATTTAGAATTCAAGGCACACTTAACCAGCATGGCTACCACAGTATTCTGCAGCAATTCGCCATCCCATCTGGGTTGGCTTAGTAGGACTATCATTTGTTTTTCAACAGGACAATGACCCAACACACCTCCAGGCTGTGTAAGGACTGTTTAACCAAGGAGAGTGATGGAGTGCTGCATCAGATGACCTGGCCTCCACTTGATTTGTTTTACACGTGTTTGGTTACTACAGGATTCCATATGTGTTATTTCATAGTTTGATGTCTTCACTATTATTCTACAATGTAAAAAATAGTCAAAATAAAGAAAAACCCTTGAATGAGTAGATGTGTCCAAACTTTTGACTGGTACTGTATGTTAAGGGGATTGTTCACCCCAATAGAAAGGTCCATACCTCTAAATACCATCTTATTAGATGGAGCCATTTCCCCCCATTAGTTTGGGATTCAGACCTGCAGTCATCTTGATTTCAGACACTGTGGAGAAGTGTTCCACAGCAGTAAATCTATTGTAGAATAAACGGAACCTTGATCCATTTCGTTCTATTAACATGGTTTATGTGTGTTATAGCAGTAATGGGGTTCAACTGATATTAAAATGACAACTCCATAGGTGGTACCAGGTCAGGGGAGTTCATCTCTGCTCCCAGCATCCCTGGGACAGTACTGATCAACATAGCTGACCTGATGCAGAGGTGGACCAGTGATGTTTTCCTCTCAGTGGTGAGACCTGCCCTTCCATTAGAAACACCTTTACCTGATAAGATCATACAAGATGTTACAGGCTGATTGTATATGGAAACAGACCTGAGTTCAAATACTATTTAAAATAATGTTGAATACTTAATACGCAGTGGTTGATTGAGTTTGTTGTAATGGAACCAATAGAAAAGTCCTAAAAGTACAAACAAACCCCACCCACCTGGAAGACTAAAGGAAATGCTCAAAGTATTTGTATGATTTCAAATAGTATTTGAATCCAGGGTGGTATTAGTTAGGGAACATTGTAGCAAAACATTTAGCAACAGAAATCTAAAATTCAGTTAATCCCTCCCTGTTTCAGTTCATTTTCTTCAGTTTGGTGCCTGGTGAATATGACTCAGGTCTCTGTGGAAAACAGAGATTCTTTTTTCCCTTCTCTATCTCATCCAACGCTACAATGACTCTTATGGGAGGCAGTGAGGATTTCCCATGTTAAGCTGTGGAATTAATTATACATATTATGGTGAATTTATACACAGGGTTACTTTATTACCAGAATACTTCCTGAATGTAATTATTTTCTTGAAAAAGAACATCAGTAATGAGAATAAATCAGTCCAGTCCAACCATTCCCTCTCTCCTCTTTCACATCCCTCTATCATCACTCCATGGGGGCGTCCCAATAATCTCTCCTTCCTCCTGAAGTGGAGCATTCCTTCACTACTCCTCACAAATGGAAAAGCATTGGATTGGTGTTGACATGGGGTAGAGGGAGTTTACATCTACCAGTCATTTCCTTTAAATCCATGAAGGGAAGTGGACAAGTTCACACTTAGAAAGGAGAGATAACTGGGACACACCCCATGTGTTCTGATAAGTACAGGAATGAAACCATATTGAGGTTGTCTGCTTTCTATACGGTTTAGAGAGACAGAGAGAGAACATCAGGTAAAGTTGTGGAGATGAGGGAACATGTGATCAGAACCCCTCCAGTCTGGTTAACCACAGTTAGGTCCAGTATGGACTATCAATACAAGTGACCATTTAGAATGTGACCCAGTTCAATGGGTCTGAACAGAACTGGGGATGTCAGACATGAAGATGTCTAAACACAACTGGAATATCATTAGTTTGTGATTCATTGTTAATGGATTTTCAATGAGGAACACAGAGGAACAACCTGACAACACACAGAACAAAATCCCAATAAAAACAAAGGGGAGGAAACCACTAAAGTCATGACCATATTGTCCTGTTCTAATGACAGGGAGAAACAATCTAACATCTAGAACACTACTTTAGATCTGGTCAAAAGAAGCCTAGTGCACTACGCAGGGAATAGGGAGCTATTTGGAACAGAGACACTAACTCCTGGATGAAAATCTTTCTCTCCCTCATCTGTCTGATATATCTGTCCATTTCCCTCCCTCCTCCCTTTTCATTCTATTCTATCAGCCACACCACCAGCTCACCTCCACACAATCCATTTACAAGTTAAAGACACACCTTGGAATAAATAACAAAGGAAAACTATTACTAGATGAAGTTTAGTGTTGTATTTTTTATTTCCCATCACCATAAATCATATTTAATCACTGAACAGTAGCAGACCTAACTTCATCTGTTCCTGACTCTGGATAGTGGATTAAAAAGACCATCAATCTCCAATGATATTAAAGTACTATTCTGAACATTACTGATATACTGAGTGGCAAGTCCAGATATCTGCTGGTTTTATTGTTTGGTCAATAGCACCACCTGCTGGACAGGTTTAATGTTGCTGGACTGAGCAGTATGGGAGGATGAAAGATGACACATTTAGGGCCGGTTTCCTGGACATCTACATTGAACATAGTTTTTAGTCCAGGACTAGGATTAATCTGTGTCCGTCCCATATAGTTTAGTTAGTTAGTAAGTGATACTACCTGTTCCATGATACTGAGGAGAATTACATAGAGACAGAGAACCAACTGAGAAAACATATCAATGGTTCTGAATGACAACCAATATACATCAACACCACACATCATGATTCATGGAAATATACAAGATTAAAACATTGTATTTGATAAAAATAATTATATTACATTTTAATTCAACTATACAGTCTAAATTATTGAACAGAAAAACAGACCATTATATCTGGGGACCATCACCACCAGCATGACTAGTATCTATGTGGACCCTACTACAGTTTAACCAGCTCAGCTATAGACTACACCAGCATGACTAGTATCTATGTGGACCCTACTACAGTTTAACCAGCTCAGCTATAGACTACACCAGCATGACTAGTATCTATGTGGACCCTACTACAGTTTAACCAGCTCAGCTATAGACTACACCAGCATGACTAGTATCTATGTGGACCCTACTACAGTTTAACCAGCTCAGCAGTACCATAGAGATAAAACCCAGGATAGAGGGGCTGAGTGAATGTGGTCTGAACTCTGTGGAGGAGGGTCATTGTGTCAGAGACCCTGTAGAAGGACAGAGTACCTGCCTTGTGATCCAGGTACACTCCTACTCTGGAGGACTGAGGGCCTGATACTTTAGTCTCAACATTATTGTGTCTGAAACAATAATCACCACTAGAGCACTCTAAACTCCAGGACTTGTTATTGAATCCAAATGTATTATCTCTCTCTGTTCTGCTGATGTCTTTATATGAGACAGCTGTATCAACATCACCACTCCACTCCACCTCCCAGTAACAGCGTCCAGACAGACCCTCTCTACACAGAACCTGGCAGTAGTTGGTGAATCTGTCTGGATGACCATGATATGGTTGGACTTGGCCTGTACAGGTCACCTTTCTGTTCCCTTCAGACAGAGAGAGGTGTGTGCCTGCTGTGTTTGGGTCCAGTGTGAGCTGACAGGAATCTGGGAGAAGAGCAGAGCAGAGACCAATGAGGAGTCAGAACAATAAGTTAAGTCAGATACTGTATCTACCCTGTCTTTGATTAGAGCACAGCAGAGATCAAATCAGAGAAATATGAGGAGTCAGATAGATACCCAGTCTTTGATTAGATCTACGATTGCTATATATTTCTAGAGGGATTGTTAGGAGTGGCAGTAAAAAGAGACTGTTAGTTACTTCACAATAAAGAGACTCACATTGTAACAACTGTTCTCTGGTCTTGGGCTCTGGAGGCAGTACAACATCCACTATATTCACTACAGACACACAAACACATTGACAGAGAGAGGGAATGTTATCATCATACCATATTCCACATGTTTATGACTAGTAGGGAACTTTCAATGGTCTAAAGTTGATGTTGTTATTATTTTCAACACACCTGTAGTGGAGATCTTGGTCCATTCTCCTTTAAGGAAGTCTTCTAGTTTCTCTCTCAGTTCAGACACAGTCTTACTCACATCTCCAAAGTACTGAAGAGGACGGACAACGATGCTGGGTAAGTCTGAAGATACACTGATACTGGAGAGAGACTGATAACTCTGGAGAGAGAGAGAGAGAGAGAGAGAGAGAGAGAGAGAGAGAGAGAGAGAGAGAGAGAGAGAGAGAGAGAGAGAGAGAGAGAGAGACTAATTATAGCTGTTATTGTTATTAATATTATTGTTACTACTATTATTATTGTTGTTTATCATTCCGTATAGTAGTGGTATGGGTGGTAATGGTAATGATAGCAGTTTAATGATGATGGTGATGGCAGTAGTAGTGATGATGATGGTAGTTGTAGTACAGATGTAGATTACCATTATTTAGTTATAAGTTAGTTATAGCTTAATTTTCCATATTTAGATTTTTTCAATTTATTACATTTTTACTACTGACTTACCATTTTATTGTTATTATTTTTGTATTTAATTTTGTATTATTATTTACTACCATTTTATATTATTATATGTTATTGTTTCTAATTTTATTACAATGTATATTGTATACATTGTTGCTTTGGCAATATTGACACAATGTTTTTCATGCCAATAAAGCAGCTTGAATTTGAGAGAGAGAGAGAGAGAGAGAGAGGGGGACAGAGAGAGAGCGACAGAAAGGGGGACAGAGAGAGAGCGACAGAGAGGGGGACAGAGAGAGAACGACAGAGAGAGAGGGACAGAAAGGGGGACAGAGAGAGAGCGACAGAGAGGGGGACAGAGAGAGAGGGACAGAGAGGGGGACAGAGAGAGAGGGGGACAGACAGAGAGGGGGACAGACAGAGAGGGGGACAGACAGAGAGGGACAGACAGAGAGCGACAGAGAGGGGGACCGAGAGAGAGCGACAGAGGGAGACAGAGAGAGGGGGACAGAGAGGGGACAGAGAGAGAGCGACAGAGGGGATAGAGAGAGTGCACAGAGAGAGTCGACAGAGAGAGAGCGACAGAGAGGGGACAGAGAGAGAGGGGACAGAGAGAGAGCGACAGAGAGGGGGACAGACAGAGAGGGGACAGACAGAGAGAGGGGGACAGACAGAGAGAGGGGGACAGACAGAGAGAGGGGGACAGACAGAGAGAGGGGGACAGACAGAGAGAGCGACAGAGAGAGAGAGCGACAGAGAGAGAGAGCGACAGAGAGAGAGAGAGCGACAGAGAGAGAGAGCGACAGAGAGAGAGAGCGACAGAGAGGGGGACAGAGAGGGGGACAGAGAGAGCGACAGAGAGACAGCGACAGAGAGAGAGCGACAGAGAGAGAGCGACAGAGAGAGAGCGACAGAGGGGGGACAGAGAGAGAGAGACAGAGGGGGACAGAGAGAGAGCAACAGAGGGGGACAGAGAGAGAGCGACAGAGGGGGACAGAGAGAGAGCGACAGAGGGGGACAGAGAGAGAGCGACAGAGAGGGGGACAGAGAGGGGGACAGAGAGGGACAGAGAGAGAGACAGGACAACATAATGATTGAGATGAATAGTTTCACATGAAGTTAATTTCATATCACATGTATCAAGGCAGTTTAGTTACCTGGAGGAAATGGATGTGATCCTCTGTGTGTGAGAGCTGCTCCAGCTCAGTGCTTCTCTTCCTCAGCTCAGCTATCTCCTGCTTCAGTTGCTCCAGGAGTCCTTCAGCTTGACTCACTTGAGCCTTCTCTTGGTCTCTGATCAGCTCCTTCACCTCAGAGCGCCTTCTCTCAATGGAGCGGATCAGCTCAGTAAAGATCTGATCACTGTCCTCCACTGCTGCCTGTGCAGAGATCTGTAGAGAGAGAGAGAGAGAGAGAGAGAGAGAGAGAGAGAGAGAGAGAGAGAGAGAGAGAGAGAGAGACAGTAGTTACAGTAGGTACAGTATCCTCTGCACCACTTTGAGTCAGAATGCTGCCACCCTGCTCTCCAGGTCCACCAGGCCTTGTCCCCCCTCCTGGACAGGCAGGTACAGAACACCGCTTGGTCCTGCTCTACTCTCCTCCCTCCTGGTCCCCCTCCAGTAGCCTGCCCCGTAGCAGAGCTAGACCCAGCCTCTGACCCCTGAGTCCTAGTAGGCTGGACAATAGAACCAGTCAAAACCTCCACAGAACGTTGTCTGAGCTGGAACACTAGTGAGGCCATAGCAAATGAATTGAAACAAACCTTCACAGAGCCTCTTCTGACTGGAATGATCCGTAGAATTCCATTTCCCCTAAATGGCACCAAAACATGTCTACCTTTTTATTTGACCACTAAAACCTGTTCTTAGGACCAAAGTGGAAAATAACAACTGGTGTAGAAAGGAAACATCCACACCTCGATGCTGCCAAGTGTGTTGATGTTTAACATTTAGTAGTTTGTAATCTAGTGGTTAAGAGCGCTGGGCAGTAACAGAAAGGTGTCTGGTCTGAATCCCGAGCCGACTAGGTGAATAATCTGTAAATCTCCTTTTTTAGGCAGATTTAGTCCTTAACCCCAGTGGTTCTGGATAAGAGTGTCTGCTAAATGACTCACATGTAAATGTAAACTAGACCTCTGTGAAAGGGCAGCAGGTAGTCTAGTGGTTAGAGCGCTGGGCCAGTAACTGAAAGGTTTCTGGATCAAATCCCTGAGCTGACAAGGTGGAAATCTGTCGTTCTGCCCCTGAACAAGGCAGTTAACCCACTGTTCCCCGGTAGGCCGTCAGTGTAAATCAGAATCTGTTCTTAACTGACCTGGCTAGTTAAATAAAGGTTACATTTAAAAATAAAAAGTGTGGCCATAACTTATTAACTTGTCATTATTCCCAGACAGACTCCTCTGAATAATAAATAATACCATAACAAAAAACAGCTAAGTACTATACATAGGTTTTATTTAAACAATAAATACTATTTAGTACTATAATGGTATTTACTAAGATAATATTACTACTAAAATAGTTTCTAAACGTGTTCTAGGCTACCCTACCCTAGAATTAGGGTTCAGGCTAAAACAGGTTATACGTAGGGTTAGAGTTTCTGTACAGCACTTTGTGACATCTGCTGATGTAAAAAGGACTTCATAAATACATTTGATTGATTGTTAGGTTCAGGGTATTTAAAGAGATAAACTGTATGGGTTTATAGCTCTCTTGCTCCTCCCTGTGGTCTGCTGTGGGTACTACATACCTCATTCACGACACCTGATAGGCTCATCATGTGAGGTAGCAACTGTCAGAGCTACAAATCCAGTATCCGTAACCTAGTTAATAATAAGTTACCTGAGGTAAACCTACAAGGTTAACACGGCCTGGTCTCATTGATAACAACTAATAGGAGCTGGCAGGGTGAAACATGACTAAAATAAGGCCTGCTTTTTTCATGATTACTATAAAACTATAGCAAACAGCTGGAACATATTAAACATTACCATAACTGGTAGATTTAATGTACTGACTTAGTTTTTATCAGAAAAGGGCATTAAAAATGTAATGTGTCCAGCCTAGTCCCTGTGGGTGTACCTGAAGTGTGGGTGTCCCTGAAGTGTGGGTGTCCCTGAAGTGTGGGTGTCCCTGTACCTGAAGTGTGGGTGTCCCTGTACCTGATACAACTAATAGGAGCTGACAGGGTGAAACATGACCTAAAATAAGACCTGTTTATTCAATACAACTAATAGGAGCTGACAGGGTGAAACATGACCTAAAATAAGACCTGTTTATTCAATACAACTAATAGGAGCTGACAGGGTGAAACATGACCTAAAAATAAGACCTGTTTATTCAATACAGCTAATAGGAGCTGACAGGGTGAAACATGACCTAAAAATAAGACCTGTTTATTCAATACAACTAATAGGAGCTGACAGGGTGAAACATGACCTAAAAATAAGACCTGTTTATTCAGTACAACTAATAGGAGCTGACAGGGTGAAACATGACTAAAATAAGACCTGTTTATTCAATACAACTAATAGGAGCTGACAGGGTGAAACATGACCTAAAATAAGACCTGTTTATTCAATACAACTAATAGGAGCTGACAGGGTGAAACATGACCTAAAATAAGACCTGTTTATTCAATACAACTAATAGGAGCTGACAGGGTGAAACATGACCTAAAATAAGACCTGTTTATTCAATACAGCTAATAGGAGCTGACAGGGTGAAACATTACCTAAAATAAGGCCTGTTTATTCAATACAACTAATAGGAGCTGACAGGGTGAAACATGACCTAAAATAAGACCTGTTTATTCAATACAACTAATAGGAGCTGACAGGGTGAAACATGACCTAAAATAAGACCTGTTTATTCAATACAGCTAATAGGAGCTGACAGGGTGAAACATGACCTAAAATAAGACCTGTTTATTCAATACAACTAATAGGAGCTGACAGGGTGAAACATGACCTAAAATAAGACCTGTTTATTCAATACAACTAATAGGAGCTGACAGGGTGAAACATGACCTAAAAATAAGACCTGTTTATTCAATACAACTAATAGGAGCTGACAGGGTGAAACATGACCTAAAAATAAGACCTGTTTATTCAATACAACTAATAGGAGCTGACAGGGTGAAACATGACCTAAAATAAGACCTGTTTATTCAATACAACTAATAGGAGCTGACAGGGTGAAACATGACCTAAAAATAAGACCTGTTTATTTAATACAACTAATAGGAGCTGGCAGGGTGAAACATGACCTAAAATAAGACCTGTTTATTCAATACAACTAATAGGAGCTGACAGGGTGAAACATGACCTAAAATAAGACCTGTTTATTCAATACAACTAATAGGAGTTGACAGGGTGAAACATGACCTAAAATAAGACCTGTTTATTCAATACAACTAATAGGAGCTGACAGGGTGAAACATGACCTAAAATAAGACCTGTTTATTCAATACAACTAATAGGAGCTGACAGGGTGAAACATGACCTAAAAATAAGACCTGTTTATTCAATACAACTAATAGGAGCTGACAGGGTGAAACATGACCTAAAATAAGACCTGTTTATTCAATACAACTAATAGGAGCTGACAGGGTGAAACATGACCTAAAAATAAGACCTGTTTATTCAATACAACTAATAGGAGCTGACAGGGTGAAACATGACCTAAAATAAGACCTGTTTATTCAATACAACTAATAGGAGCTGACAGGGTGAAACATGACCTAAAAATAAGACCTGTTTATTCAATACAACTAATAGGAGCTGACAGGGTGAAACATTACCTAAAAATAAGGCCTGTTTATTCAATACAACTAATAGGAGCTGACAGGGTGAAACATGACCTAAAAATAAGACCTGTTTATTCAATACAACTAATAGGAGCTGACAGGGTGAAACATGACCTAAAATAAGACCTGTTTATTCAATACAACTAATAGGAGCTGACAGGGTGAAACATGACCTAAAATAAGACCTGTTTATTCAATACAACTAATAGGAGCTGACAGGGTGAAACATGACCTAAAATAAGACCTGTTTATTCAATACAACTAATAGGAGCTGACAGGGTGAAACATGACCTAAAATAAGACCTGTTTATTCAATACAACTAATAGGAGCTGACAGGGTGAAACATGACCTAAAATAAGACCTGTTTATTCAATACAACTAATAGGAGCTGACAGGGTGAAACATGACCTAAAATAAGACCTGTTTATTCAATACAACTAATAGGAGCTGACAGGGTGAAACATGACCTAAAATAAGACCTGTTTATTTAATACAACTAATAGGAGCTGGCAGGGTGAAACATGACCTAAAATAAGACCTGTTTATTCAATACAACTAATAGGAGCTGACAGGGTGAAACATGACCTAAAATAAGACCTGTTTATTCAATACAACTAATAGGAGTTGACAGGGTGAAACATGACCTAAAATAAGACCTGTTTATTCAATACAACTAATAGGAGCTGACAGGGTGAAACATGACCTAAAATAAGACCTGTTTATTCAATACAACTAATAGGAGCTGACAGGGTGAAACATGACCTAAAATAAGACCTGTTTATTCAATACAACTAATAGGAGCTGACAGGGTGAAACATGACCTAAAATAAGACCTGTTTATTCAATACAACTAATAGGAGCTGACAGGGTGAAACATGACCTAAAAATAAGGCCTGTTTATTCAATACAACTAATAGGAGCTGACAGGGTGAAACATGACCTAAAAATAAGACCTGTTTATTCAATACAACTAATAGGAGCTGACAGGGTGAAACATGACCTAAAATAAGGCCTGTTTATATAATACAACTAAATCCCCACACTATCTGTTATAACAAACCCTGTACCACCCCTCCCCTGTTAACCTTGAATTTAGTTAAGAAACAAACACTTGTCTACGAAGAGAGACACCTAGCCGAGAGCACACGACACGAAAACCACTTGCAAAGTTACCAAAACGAACCAACTCTTTCCGGATCTGTTCGTCTGTAATAAACGGAGGCAGATTCAGCACCACTAGTCTTGTCGAAATCAGCACCAACACACCCCTCATAAAAATCCCACTGGTAACTAGCCGGGCAACAAGACTCCCCTTTTCCATTACCACAACCAGCACCTTGTTCATTCTGGATGCAGAGTGTATATGTTCCGCTCCCACCTGTTGACCCACCATGATCAACAATTCCTCCACAACATTCTCCAGAACGGACCTGAAGCGACAGCGTTTCTTCTCCACTCGGTTGAGGCCATCAAACTACCCCTACTCCCCCCTCAACTCTACCCGATAAACAGTGGAAACCAATAAACAAACCCTCCACCATGACAAAATACATTTAAAAAAGAATAGTAACCTCCTCAGGAACCACAAAACCTCACAGACCAACTTCTTCTTCTTCTATGATATAATGGCGGTCCACAAACCAACGTTAAAGGTGCGTGGCGCCACCTACTGTGCTGGAGTGTGTTCAATCACGGTTTACAACATTTCTAAATCCTCCTACCTAACTCAGTACTTCTGAGAAAATAAAAAAGAGTCCTACTAACTTCTAATAGACCCTCCCCCATCCCCCCAACCTCAATGACCCTACACTTCAATCTTTCCCTCTCTTCAACATCCTTCCAACAATATAACAACACATGCTCCCCCGTTTCATTGACCATACCCTCCAGACACAAACCATTCACATGCTGCCAACCAGATGGAATGACCAGTTCAATGTACAATGTCCTAAGCACAATGGAGTAAACACCACCTCTTCCTTCCTAATCTGACCTTTGAATCTTGGTCCAGCGACCTTTCTTTGGAGGACATATAAATGCTGTCCCTTGTGCTCAGAGTCCCATCTCTTCTGCCACACATCTATCAACATGGCTCTGATCTTACATTTGGCCTCACCTCTTTCATTGGAGGGCATATACAGTTGAAGTCAGAAGTTTACATACACTTAGGTTGGAGTCATTAAAACTCGTTTTTCAACCAGTCCACAAACTAGTTTGACAAGTCGGTTAGGACATCTATTGTGTGCATGACACAAGTAATTTTTCAACAATTGTTTACAGACAGATTATTTCACTTATAATTCACTGCATCACAATTCCAGTGGGTCAGAAGTTTACACACACTAAGGCCAACCTCCAACTCCCTCAAACCACTCTCATCAGCAAGCTTTCCAACTGGCCAACCAGAACCACTGCCTTGTCTACTAGTATATTCCCAACAGTCATCTAGAACAGTAGCAGTGGGATGCTCAACCTCACAGCCTTTCAACCCAATAAGCTAATTACAATTTATTACGCCAGATATCCAAAGGCATCTCACCTGCCTCCACTAGTAAGACACATACAGATGTTGATTTAAATGCACCAGTACATATCCTTAAAGCTATATACTGGATTCTGTCCAGCTTCTGAAGACAAGTCTTTGCCGCTGTTCCATAAACTATACACCCGTAATCAATTGTTGTCCTGATCAGAGCTCTATAAATATCCATCAACGATTGTCTGTCAGCATCCCATTCATAACCAGAGACCCACACAACCAACTACCATGAAAGTGATGGAATGAGAGAGAGAGACATCGTTACAACACTGTACATAGACATAATATAACGTTTCTTCTTCTTTGGAGTTTAACGGCGGTTGGCATCCAATATGTTGCATTACCGCCCCCAACTGGACTATAATATAGATCCATGATACTTTGTGATACAAAAGATAAAACCCCTTCCAACTAACCCTACAGTCATTAAAACCCACTACCCCATTCCACTACTTTGACCCTATCTGCTCCTGCACCATGCCAACGACCTGGGAGGACGGGACACCACCACTCAACACACCCTGGAACTCTTCTGAAGTCAAATCTACTATGACCAAATACTTCTCTGGTTCTGAACTCTTCACCACACCTTCTACCTCACTTAACTCTCCCTCATTCATTTCCATTTCACCTCCAGAACTCTGTCTGGCCTTGCAGCTCACTCTGTTTGCACTTGAATTATAACATTTGAAATGTCTCTATTCCTTTGAAACTTTTGTGAGTGTAATGTTTACTGTTCATTTCCAATTGTTTATTTCACTTTTGGTAATGGTCTATTTCACTTGCTTTGGCAATGTAAACATATGTTTCCCATGCCAATAAAGCCCTTTGAACTGAATTGGGAGAGAGAGAGAGCTCCATGTTAATGTACATTAAGCAGTCTATTCTCTGAAAGGGGTCCAGACAGCCTGTTCCCAGCAGTGGGGTCAGTGATATTGGAGAGGGGCCCCTCTCCCTCTCTGACTGGAGGAGAGAAGTGAACTGGTGTCTCCTCTGGTCAACAATACTCACCTTGAGAGACTCCACAGCCTGTTGGAGCTCCTTCAGCTCCTTCTCTCTCTCCTGGAATCTCTGCTGGACCTTCTGCTGACTCATCCCCAGCTGCCTCTGGTTCATCCTTGGGAGCAATTTCCAAACGGCTGAAGGCACCACGTTCATCTGTACAAACAATAGTACGCAAGTATAAACACCATGGGACCACGCAGCCAGTCATATCGCTCAGGAAGGAGACGCGTTCTGTCTCCTAGAGATGAACGTACTTTGGTGTGAAAAGTGCAAATCAATCCCAGAACAACAGCAAAGGACCTTGTGGAGATGCTGGAGGAAACAGGTACAAAAGTATCTATATCCACAGTAAAACGAGTCCTATATCGACAAAACCTGAAAGGACACTCAGCAAGGAAGAAGCCACTGCTCCAAAACCGCCATAAAAAAGACAGACTACCGTTTGCAACTGCACATGGGGACAAAGATTGTACTTTTGGAGAAATGTCCTCTGGTCTGATGAAACAAAATATATAACTGTTTGGCCATAATGACCATTGTTATATTTGGAGGAAAAGGGGAGGCTTGCAAGTCGAAGAACACCATCCCGACCGTGAAGCACGGGGGTGGCAGCATCATGTTTTGGCGGTGCTTTGCTGCAGTAAGGACTGGTGCACTTCACAAAATAGATGGCATCATGAGGTAGGAAAATGATGTGGATATATTGAAGCAACATCTCAAGACATCAGTCAGGAAGTTAAAGCTTGGTCGCAAATGGGTCTTCCAAATGGACAATGACCCCAAGCATACTTCCAAAGTTGTAGCAAAATGGCTTAAGGACAACCAAGTCAAGGTATTGGAGTGGCCATCACAAAGCCCTGACCTCAATCCTATAGAACATTTGTGGGCAGAACTGAAAAAGCATGTGCGAGCAAGGAGGCCTAGAAACCTGACTCAGTTACACCAGCTCTGTCAGGAGGAATGGGCCAAAATTCACCCAACTTATTGTGGGAAGCTTGTGGAAGGCTACCCAAAATGTTTGAACCAAGTTAACTATTTAAAGACAATGCTGACAAATACTAATTGAGTGTATGTAAACTTCTGAACCACTGGGAATGTGATGAAAGAAATAAAATATGAAATAAATCATTCTCTCTACTTTTATTCTGACATTTCACATTCTTAAAATAAAGTAGTGATCCTAACTGACCTAAGACAGGGAATCTTTACTAGGATTCAAGGTCAGGAATTGTGAAAATCTTTTAAATGTATTTGGCTAAGGTGTATGTAAACTTCTGACTTCAACTCTATGTACTTCATAGAAACTGTTACCCTTTATATATTCTAACCACTCTATTTAATGTGTTCCATATTAAGGGTCCTAACCTAGGAACTAAAATATCTTTCTCCTTCTCGTCGTTGCATGCAGTTCTCTCTCCCTTCCTCTAACCCCGCCCTCCCTCCTTCCTTCCCTCCCCATAACCCCACCCTCTGGCAGAACCAGGAAGTCCCTCCCCTTCACAAACTCTCTTCTGAGGAAATGAAACTGATCTGAGTCTCTGTGTCGTCTGTCTGTGTGAGAGTGAACAACTGTCCAAATGGCTCAGCAGGGAGTTCTGCTGGACCAGGACCAGTTCTGTTGTTCTGTCTGTCTGGATCTACTGAAGGAGCCAGTCACCATCCCCTGTGGACACAGTTACTGTAGGAGCTGTATTGAGGACTGCTGGGATCAGGATGTTCTGAAAGGGTCTATAGCTGTCCTCAGTGCAGAGAGACCTTCACTCCAAGGCCTATTCTGAGTAAAAATAACATGTTGGCTGAGCTGGTGGAGAAACTGAAGAAGACAGGACTCCAGGCTGCTCCCCTCCTGCTCTGTGCTATGCTGGACCTGGAGATGTGGCGTGTGATTTCTGCACTGGGACCAGAAAGCAGAAAGCCCTCATGTCCTGTCTGGCGTGTCTGGCCTCTTACTGTGAGACTCACCTCCAACCTCACTATGAATTTCCTTCTTTCAAGAAGCACAAGCTGGTCAAAGCCACCGCACAACTACAGGAGAAGATCTGCTCTCATCATGACAAACTGCTGGAGGTTTACTGTCGTACCGATCAGCAGTGTATCTGTCTGCTGTGTACAATGGATGAACATAAAGGCCATGATACAGTGTCAGCTGCAGCAGAGAGGACTGAGAAACAGGTAAGACCAGAACAACTTGTTGGTGACTGTCTGATAAACAAAGAATTAAAGATACAGTAGGAACTAAGGCTGTTTGAATATGAGATCATTCAAATGAAATGGATCCTCAGCAGAACAAATATGAACAAAAACCTAGATATGTTAGCCCAGATTCTCCAAATGTATCACCATTTTATGAAGTCAAACACTATTATCATTCTGAATGCCCTTTAATGAGTCCAAAGTTCAGTCTCAACTCCTTGGTACATGTAGGCCTACTGTTAAAACTAGAATCATTCACATAGCAACATAATAACATAAATTCACACAGACACATTTGAATCCTTCCTCTCTGGGCCCAATGTCACATGACTATACTATTGATCTACTGGACTAATAAAGCTTGATAGCTCATTGAAGAGTGATTCTCCACAGAGGCAGCTGGGGATGAGTCAGCAGAAGGTCCAGCAGAGATTCCAGGAGAGAGAGAAGGAGCTGAAGGAGATCCAACAGGCTGTGGAGTCTCTCAAGGTGAGTATTGTTGACCAGAGGAGACACACCAGTTCACTTCTCTCCTCCAGTCAGAGAGAGGGAGAGGGGCCCCTCTCCAATATCACTGACACCACTGCTGGGAACAGGCTGCCTGGACCCCTTTCAGAGAATAGACTGCTTAATGTAACCGACGGGATATGAACCCAGGTCTACCGCGGGAGAAACCAACATCTTGACCGAAGCCCGACACTGATTTTGAAGTCAAAGGCGTGTCTACCTCATCACATGACCATGATTAACCATGACGGACTCATGTCCCCTATACATTAACATGGAGCTCTCTCTCAATTCAAATCAATTCAAAGGGCTTTATTTGCATATGTTTATATTGCCAAAGCAAGTGAAATAGATAATAAACGTAAGTGAAATAAACAGCCATAAATTAACAATAAACATTATACTGACAAAAGTTTCAAAGGAACAGAGACATTTCAAATGTTATAATTCAAGTGCAAACAGAGTGAGCCGTGCGCCAGACAGAGTTCTGGAGGTGAAATGGAAATGAATGAGGGAGAGTTAAGTGAGGTAGAAGGTGTGGTGAAGAGTTCAGAACCAGAGAAGTATTTGGTCATAGTAGATTTGACTTCAGAAGAGTTCCAGGGTGTGTTGAGTGGTGGTGTCCCGTCCTCCCAGGTCGTTGGCATGGTGCAGGAGCAGATAGGGTCAAAGTAGTGGAATGGGGTAGTGGGTTTTAATGACTGTAGGGTTAGTTGGAAGTGGTTTTATTTTTTGTATCACAAAGTAAAATAGATTTATATTACAGTCCAGTTGGGGGCGGTAATGCAACATATTGGATGCCAACCGCCGTTAAACTCCAAAGAAGAAGAAACGTTATATTATGTCTATGTACAGTGTTGTAACGATGTCTCTCTCTCTCATTCCATCACTTTCATGGTAGTTGGTTGTGTGGGTCTCTGGTTATGAATGGGATGCTGACAGACAATCGCTGATGGATATTTATAGAGCTCTGATCAGGACGACAATTGATTACGGGTGTATAGTTTATGGAACAGCGGCAAAGACTTGTCTTCAGAAGCTGGACAGAATCCAGTATATAGCTTTAAGGATATGTACTGGTGCATTTAAATCAACATCTGTATGTGTCTTACTAGTGGAGGCAGGTGAGATGCCTTTGGATATACGGCGTAATAAATTGTCATTAGCTTATTGGGTTGAAAGGCTGTGAGGTTGAGCATCCCACTGCTACTGTTCTAGATGACTGTTGGGAATATACTAGTAGACAAGGCAGTGGTTCTGGTTGGCCAGTTGGAAAGCTTGCTGATGAGAGTGGTTTGAGGGAGTTGGAGGTTGGCCTTAGTGTGTGTAAACTTCTGACCCACTGGAATTGTGATACAGTGAATTATAAGTGAAATAATCTGTCTGTAAACAATTGTTGAAAAATTACTTGTGTCATGCAACCAGTAGATGTCCTAACAGACTTGTCAAACTAGTTTGTGGAGTGGTTGAAAAACGAGTTTTAATGACTCCAACCTAAGTGTATGTAAACTTCTGACTTCAACTGTATATGCCCTCCAATGAAAGAGGTGAGGCCAAATGTAAGATCAGAGCCATGTTGATAGATGTGTGGCAGAAGAGATGGGACTCTGAGCACAAGGGACAGCATTTATATGTCCTCCAAAGAAAGGTCGCTGGACCAAGATTCAAAGGTCAGATTAGGAAGGAAGAGGTGGTGTTTACTCCATTGTGCTTAGGACATTGTACATTGAACTGGTCATTCCATCTGGTTGGCAGCAGGTGAATGGTTTGTGTCTGGAGGGTATGGTCAATGAAACGGGGGAGCATGTGTTGTTATATTGTTGGAAGGATGTTGAAGAGAGGGAAAGATTGAAGTGTAGGGTCATTGAGGTTGGGGTGGTTTGGGGGATGGGGGAGGGTCTATTAGAAGTTAGTAGGACTCTTTTTTATTTTCTCAGAAGTACTGAGTTAGGTAGGAGGATATAGAAATGTTGTAAACCGTGATTGAACACACTCCAGCACAGTAGGTGGCGCCACGCACCTTTAACGTTGGTTTGTGGACCGCCATTATATCATAGAAGAAGAAGAAGTTGGTCTGTGAGGGTTTTGTGGTTCCTGAGGAGGTTACTATTCTTTTTTAAATGTATTTTGTCATGGTGGAGGGTTTGTTTATTGGTTTCCACTGTTTATCGGGTAGAGTTGAGGGGGGAGTAGGGGTAGTTTGATGGCCTCAACCGAGTGGAGAAGAAACGCTGTCGCTTCAGGTCCGTTCTGGAGAATGTTGTGGAGGAATTGTTGATCATGGTGGGTCAACAGGTGGGAGCGGAACATATACACTCTGCATCCAGAATGAACAAGGTGCTGGTTGTGGTAATGGAAAAGGGGAGTCTTGTTGCCCGGCTAGTTACCAGTGGGATTTTTATGAGGGGTGTGTTGGTGCTGATTTCGACAAGACTAGTGGTGCTGAATCTGCCTCCGTTTATTACAGACGAACAGATCCGGAAAGAGTTGGTTCGTTTTGGTAACTTTGCAAGTGGTTTTCGTGTCGTGTGCTCTCGGCTAGGTGTCTCTCTTCGTAGACAAGTGTTTGTTTCTTAACTAAATTCAAGGTTAACAGGGGAGGGGTGGTACAGGGTTTGTTAGAACAGATAGTGTGGGGATTTAGTTGTATTGAATAAACAGGTCTTATTTTAGGTCATGTTTCACCCTGTCAGCTCCTATTAGTTGTATTGAATAAACAGGTCTTATTTTAGGTCATGTTTTACCCATTCAGCTCCTATTAGTTGTATTGAATAAACAGGTCTTATTTTAGGTCATGTTTCACCCTGTCAGCTCCTATTAGTTGTATTGAATAAACAGGTCTTATTTTAGGTCATGTTTCACCCTGTCAGCTCCTATTAGTTGTATTGAATAAACAGGTCTTATTTTAGGTCATGTTTCACCCTGTCAGCTCCTATTAGTTGTATTGAATAAACAGGTCTTATTTTTAGGTCATGTTTCACCCTGTCAGCTCCTATTAGTTGTATTGAATAAACAGGTCTTATTTTTAGGTCATGTTTCACCCTGTCAGCTCCTATTAGTTGTATTGAATGAACAGGTCTTATTTTAGGTCATGTTTCACCCTGTCAGCTCCTATTAGTTGTATTGAATAAACAGGCCTTATTTTAGTCATGTTTCACCCTGTCAGCTCCTATTAGTTGTATTGAATAAACAGGTCTTATTTTAGGTCATGTTTCACCCTGTCAGCTCCTATTAGTTGTATTGAATAAACAGGTCTTATTTTAGGTCATGTTTCACCCTGTCAGCTCCTATTAGTTGTATTGAATGAACAGGTCTTATTTTAGGTCATGTTTCACCCTGTCAGCTCCTATTAGTTGTATTGAATAAACAGGTCTTATTTTAGGTCATGTTTCACCCTGTCAGCTCCTATTAGTTGTATTGAATGAACAGGTCTTATTTTAGGTCATGTTTCACCCTGTCAGCTCCTATTAGTTGTATTGAATAAACAGGCCTTATTTTAGTCATGTTTCACCCTGTCAGCTCCTATTAGTTGTACTGAATAAATAGGTCTTATTTTAGGTCATGTTTCACCCTGCCAGCTCCTATTAGTTGTATTGAACAGATAGTTTTGATGTGGGGACATGGAGCGTAATGCTAGTGCAGACAAGTGGGACCAGCCGGCAGCAGGGTGTAACCAACTTCACATAGCAGAAGAAAGGCACAGGGACACCCACACTTCAGGTACAGGGACACCCACACTTCAGGTACAGGGACACCCACACTTCAGGTACAGGGACACCCACACTTCAGGTACAGGGACACCCACACTTCAGGTACAGGGACACCCACGCTTCAGGTACAGGGACACCCACGCTTCAGGTACAGGGACACCCACGCTTCAGGTACAGGGACACCCACGCTTCAGGTACAGGGACACCCACGCTTCAGGGACACCCACGCTTCAGGGACACCCACGCTTCAGGTACAGGGACACCCACGCTTCAGGTACAGGGACACCCACGCTTCAGGTACAGGGACACCCACGCTTCAGGTACAGGGACACCCACGCTTCAGGTACAGGGACACCCACGCTTCAGGTACAGGGACACCCACGCTTCAGGTACAGGGACACCCACACTTCAGGGACACCCACACTTCAGGTACAGGGACACCCACACTTCAGGTACAGGGACACCCACACTTCAGGTACAGGGACACCCACTCTTCAGGTACAGGGACACCCACACTTCAGGTACACCCACAGGGACTAGGCTGGACACATTACATTTTTAATGCCCTTTTCTGATAAAAACTAAGTCAGTACATTAAGTCCGCCAGTTATGGTAATGTTTAATATGTTCCAGCTGTTTGCTATAGTTTTATAGTAATCATGAAAAAAACAGGCCTTATTTTAGTCCTTTTTCACCCTGCCAGCTCCTATTAGTTGTTATCAATGAGACCAGGCCGCGTTAACCTTGTAGGTTTACCTCAGGTAACTTATTATTAACTAGGTTACGGATACTGGATTTGTAGCTCTGACACAGTTGCTACCTCAGATGATGAGCCTATCAGGTGTCGTGAATGAGGTATGTAGTACCCACAGCAGACCACAGGGAGGAGCTAGAGAGCTATAAACCCATAAAGTTTATCTCTTTAAATACCCTGAACCTAACAATCAATCAAATGTATTTATAAAGTCCTTTTTACATCAGCAGATGTCACAAAGTGCTGTACAGAAACTCTAACCCTACGTATAAACTGTTTTAAGGCAGAACACTTGATAAACACGTCAAGAAGGCAGATAAATGACATCATGCAAACCTCACGGTTACAACTGAAACAATCAATTCCCTCCTGTATCAAGATCCCTGCTGCCTAAATGAGCTTTTTGCGTTATTTTTTAAGTTTGGAAAGAAATAGCGCTCCTTGTGTGCACTGCCAGTAATACCGTAATACCCCAGTATGGTACAGGTACCGTATGAAGGTATGGACATCTGGACACTGCATAGATGTCATAGATACAATTCTCCCAAAAGAATGCCCCTCTCTTGTGGGAGAAGGCAGAGTGCTCGCTGCCGCTGACGGAACAAGCTTTTGTCGGGGCTTGTTGAGTTGGATACTTGTACTTGACCTAAACTAATCTTAACTGTCTTATACTGCCATCTATTGGACACAGACACTGGACCCAGACACTGAAAATGAGCTTTGTAGTATAAATCTGGTAGCTCTGAAAAGAGCCTTTGCTTTGCTGAGCAGGTAGTTTTCAGGAGTGTTCTGCCTGCCTGTCTTCAGAGGAGTCTGTCTGGGAATAATGACAAGTTAATAAGTTATTGCCAAGCTATTTATTTTTAAATGTAACCTTTATTTAACTAGCCAGGTCAGTTAAGAACAGATTCAGATTTACAATGAGGGCCTACCGGGGAACAGTGGGTTAACTGCCTTGTTCAGGGGCAGAACGACAGATTTTCACCTTGTCAGCTCTGGGATTTGATCCAGCACCTTTCTGTTACTGCCCAGTGCTCTTAACCACTAGATAACAAACCACTAAATGTTGAACACAAAAGTCAAATGGTGGTAGATAAATGGTAAGCTGGTTAAATAAAATACTGCTGTTATAACTTCCAGACTGCCATTGTTTTGGGGAAATAGGGACATGTCTGTCTGTTTCTCCAATTATATCTAATAGATGGATTTATTTTAATGGTTTGAATTTCTACACCATTTTAATCAGGATAACCTATTATTTCTAATGATGTAAGTTTGGGCAGCGTACAATGCTGTTACCAATTGATAATAGTTAATACGTAAAATATAAAATCCTCCTGGAACTCTGAGGTCGTCCCATTGTTTCCTAGAGGGGAAATATAGGTATGTCTGTTTATTTCACTAAATATCTCTCAATGTGTATAACCTATTATAAAGAGCAGGGTGGCAGCATTCTGACTCAAAGTGGTGCAGAGGATACTGTACCTACTCTCTCTCTCTCTCTCTCTCTCTCTCTCTCTCTCTCTCTCTCTCTCTCTCTCTCTGTCTCTCTCTGTCTCTCTCTCTGTCGCTCTGTCTCTCTCTCTCTCTCTCTCTCTCTCTCTCTGTCTCTCTCTCTCTCTCTGTCTCTCTCTCTGTCTCTCTCTGTCTCTCTCTTTCTCTGTCTCTCTCTCTCTCTCTCTCTCTGTCTCTCTCTCTGTCTCTCTGTCTCTCTCTCTGTCTCTCTCTCTGTCGCTCTGTCTCTCTCTCTCTCTCTCTCTCTCTCTCTCTCTGTCTCTCTCTTTCTCTGTCTGTCTCTCTCTCTCTCTCTCTCTATCTCCAGATCTCTGCACAGGCAGCAGTGGAGGACAGTGATCAGATCTTTACTGAGCTGATCCGCTCCATTGAGAGAAGGCGCTCTGAGGTGAAGGAGCTGATCAGAGCCCAAGAGAAGGCTCAAGTGAGTCAAGCTGAAGGACTCCTGGAGCAACTGAAGCAGGAGATAGCTGAGCTGAGGAAGAGAAGCACTGAGCTGGAGCAGCTCTCACACACAGAGGATCACATCCATTTCCTCCAGGTAACTAAACTGCCTTGATACATGTGATATGAAATTAACTTCATGTTAAACTATTCATCTCAATCATTAAGTTGTCCTGTCCCCCTCTCTGTCCCCCTCTCTGTCCCCCTCTCTCTGTCCCCCTCTCTGTCTCTCTCGCTCTCTCTCTGTCGCTCTCTCTCTGTCCCCCTCTCTGTCGCTCTCTCTCTATCCCTCTCTGTCGCTCTCTCTCTGTCCCCCTCTCTGTCCCCCTCTCTGTCGCTCTCTCTCTCTGTCTGCTCTCTCGCTCTCTCTCTGTCCCCCCTCTCTGTCCCCTCTCTCTGTCGCTTCTCTCTGTCGCTCTCTCGCTCTCTCTGTCCCCTCTCTCTGTCCCCCTCTCTCTGTCCCCTCTCTCTGTCGCCCCCTCTCTGTCCCCTCTCTGTCGCTTCTCTCTCTGTCCCCTCTGTCGCTTCTCTCTGTCCCCTCTCTCTGTCCTCTCTCTGTCCCCTCTGTCGCTCTCTCTCTGTCCCCTCTCTGTCGCCTCTCTCTGTCTCCCCCCTCTGTCGCTTCTCTCTCTGTCCCCTCTGTCGCTTCTCTCTGTCCTCCTCTGTCGCCTCTCTCTGTCCCCTCTGTCGCCTTCTCTCTGTCCCCTCTGTCGCTTCTCTCTCTGTCCCCCTCTCTGTCGCTTCTCTCTTTCACTCTCTCTCTGTCCCCTCTCTGTCGCTTCTCTCTCTGTCCCTCTCTGTCGCCTCTCGGTCCCTCTCTCTGTCCCCTCTCTGTCGCTTCTCTCTTTCACACTCTCTCTGTCCCCCTCTCTCTGTCCCCTCTCTCTGTCCCCCTCTCTCTGTCCCCTCTCTCTGTCCCCTCTCTCTCTGTCCCCTCTGTCGCTTCTCTCTGTCCCCCCTCTCTGTCGCTTCTCTCTCTGTCCCCCCTCTCTGTCGCTTCTCTCTCTGTCCCCTCTCTGTCCCCCCTCTCTGTCCCCTCTCTCTCTGTCCTCTCTCTCTGTCGCTTCTCTCTCTGTCATTCTCGCTCGCTCTCTCTCTTTCCCCTCTCTCTCTTCGCTCTCTCTGTCGCTTCTCTCTCTGTCGCTTCTCTCTCTGTCCTCTCTCTGTCCCCTCTCTGTCGCCCTCTCTGTCCCTCTCTGTCCCCTCTCTCTCTCTGTCGCTTCTCTCTCTGTCCCCTCTCTCTGTCCTCTCTCTGTCCCCTCTCTCTGTCCCTCTCTCTGTCCCCTCTGTCCCTCTCTCTCTCTGTCCCCTCTCTCTCTGTCCCCTCTCTGTCCCCTCTCTCTGTCCCCTCTGTCGCCTCTCTCTCTGTCCCCTCTTGTCGCTCTCTCTCTGTCCCCCTCTCTGTCGCTCTCTCTTTCACTCTCTCTCTGTCCCTCTCTGTCGCTCTCTCTCTTTCCCCCTCTGTCGCTCTCTCTCTGTCCCCCTCTGTCGCTCTCTCGGTCCCTCTCTCTGTCCCCCTCTCTGTCGCTCTCTCTTTCACTCTCTCTCTGTCCCCCTCTCTCTGTCGCTCTCTCTCTGTCCCCTCTGTCGCTCTCTCTCTGTCCCCTCTCTCTGTCCCCTCTCTCTCTGTCCCCTCTCTGTCGCCTCTCTCTGTCCCCTCTCTGTCGCTTCTCTCTCTGTTCCCCTCTCTGTCGCTTCTCTCTGTCCCGCCTCTCTGTCGCCTTCTCTCTCTGTCCCCTCTGTCGCCTTCTCTCTGTCCCTCTCTCTGTCCCTCTCTCTGTCCCTCTCTCTGTCCCCTCTCTGTCCCCCCTCTCTGTCGCCTCTCTCTGTCACTCTCTGTCCCCTCTCTCTGTCCCCTCTCTCTGTCGCTTCTCTCTGTCGCCTCTCTCTGTCCTCTCTCTCTGTCCCCTCTGTCGCTTCTTCTCTTGTCCCTCTCTCTGTCTCCTCTGTCGCTTCTCTCTGTCGCTTCTCTCTGTCGCTTCTCTGTCCTCTCTCTGTCCCCTCTCTGTCCCTCTCTCTGTCCCTCTCTGTCTGTCGCTTCTCTCTTCACTCTCTCTCTGTCCTCTCTCGTCCCCTCTCTCTGTCGCTTCTCTCTCTGTCGCTTCTCTCTCTGTCGCTTCTCTCTCTGTCGCTTCTCTCTCTGTCCCCTCTGTCGCTTCTCTCTGTCCCCTCTCTGTCCCTCTCTGTCCCCTCTCTCTGTCCCCTCTCTCTGTCCCTCTCTCTCTGTCCCCTCTCTCTGTCTCCTCTCTCTGTCCCCTCTCTCTGTCGCTCTCTCTCTGTCCCTCTCTGTCGCTTCTCTCTCTGTCCCTCTGTCGCTTCTCTCTCTGTCCCCTCTGTCGCTCTCTCTCTGTCCCCTCTGTCGCTCTCTTTCTCTGTCCCCTCTCTGTCGCTCTCTCTCTGTCCCCTCTCTGTCGCTCTCTCTCTGTCCCCTCTGTCGCTCTCTCTCTGTCCCCTCTGTCGCTCTCTCTCTGTCCCCCTCTCTCTGTCCCCTCTCTCTGTCCCCCTCTGTCGCTCTCTCTCTGTCCCCTCTCTGTCGCTCTCTCTCTGTCTCCCCCTCTGTCGCTTCTCTCTCTGTCCCCTCTGTCGCCTCTCTCTCTGTCCTCCTCTGTCGCCTCTCTCTCTGTCCCCCTCTGTCGCTCTCTCTCTCTGTCCCCTCTGTCGCTTCTCTCTCTGTCCCCCTCTCTGTCGCTTCTCTTTCACTCTCTCTCTGTCCCCTCTCTGTCGCTTCTCTCTCTGTCCCCTCTGTCGCTTCTCGGTCCCTCTCTCTGTCCTCTCTCTGTCGCTCTCTCTTTCACACTCTCTCTGTCCCCTCTCTCTGTCCCCTCTCTCTGTCCCCTCTCTGTCCCCCCTCTCTCTGTCCCCTCTCTCTGTCCCCTCTCTCTGTCCCCTCTGTCGCTATCTCTGTCCCCTCTCTCTGTCGCTCTCTCTGTCCCCTCTCTGTCCTCTCTCTCTGTCCCCTCTCTGTCCCCTCTCTGTCCCCTCTCTGTCCCTCTCTCTGTCGCCTTCTCTCTGTCATTCTCTCAGCTCTTCTCTTTTCCCCTCTCTCTTTTCCCTCTCTCTGTCGCTCTCTCTCTGTCGCTTCTCTCGCTCTCTCTCTCTCTGTCCCCCTCTCTCTGTCCCCCTCTCTCTGTCGCCCCCTCTCTGTCCTCTCTCTGTCCCCTCTCTCTGTCGCTTCTCTCTGTCCCCCTCTCTCTGTCCCCCTCTCTGTCCCCTCTCTGTCCCCCTCTCTCTGTCCCCTCTCTCTGTCCCCTCTCTCTCTGTCCCCTCTGTCCCCTCTCTCTGTCCCCTCTCTCTGTCCCTCTCTCTCTGTCCCCTCTCTCTGTCCCCTCTGTCGCTCTCTCTCTGTCCCCATCTGTCGCTCTCTCTCTGTCCCCTCTCTGTCTCTCTCTCTCTGTCCCCTCTCTCTGTCCTCTCTCTCTGTCGCTCTCTCTCTGTCCTCTCTCTGTCCCCTCTCTGTCCCCTCTGTCGCTCTCTCTGTCCTCTCTGTCGCTTCTCTCTCTGTCCCCTCTGTCGCTTCTCTCTCTGTCCCCTCTGTCGCCTCTCTCTGTCCCTCTCTCTGTCCCTCTCTCTGTCCCTCTCTCTGTCACTCTCTCTGTCCCCTCTCTGTCCTCTCTCTGTCGCTCTCTCTCTGTCGCTCTCTCTGCTCTCTGTCCCCTCTCTCTCTGTCCCCTCTCTCTGTCCCTCTCTCTCTGTCCCCTCTCTGTCGCTCTCTCTCTGTCGCTCTCTCTCTCTGTCGCTTCTCTCTCTGTCGCTCTCTCTGTCCTCTCTGTCGCTCTCTCTCTCTCTGTCCCTCTCTGTCCTCTCTCTCTCTGTCCCCTCTCTCTGTCCCCTCTCTGTCCCCTCTCTCTGTCCCCTCTCTCTCTGTCCCCCTCTCTCTGTCCCCTCTCTCTGTCGCTCTCTCTCTGTCCCTCTCTCTGTCCCCTCTGTCGCTCTCTCTCTGTCCTCTCTCTGTCGCTCTCTCTGTCCCCTCTCTGTCGCTCTCTCTCTGTCCCTCTCTCTGTCGCTCTCTCTCTGTCCCCCTCTCTGTCGCTCTCTCTCTCTGTCGCTCTCTCTCTGTCCCCTCTGTCGCTCTCTCTGTCCCCTCTCTGTCGCCTCTCTCTGTCCCTCTCTGTCCTCTCTCTGTCGCTTCTCTCTCTGTCCCCTCTCTGTCCTCCTCTCTGTCCCTCTCTCTGTCCTCTCTCTGTCCTCTCTCTGTCCCCTCTGTCTGTCCCCTCTCTCTGTCCCCTCTGTCGCTCTCTCTCTGTCCCCTCTGTCGCTCTCTCTCTGTCCCCCTCTCTGTCCCCTCTCTCTGTCGCTCTCTCTCTGTCCCTCTCTGTCGCTTCTCTCTCTGTCCCCCTCTGTCGCTCTCTCTCTCTCTCTGTCCCCTCTCTCTCTCTCTGTCCCCTCTCTCTGTCCCCTCTCTCTGTCCCCTCTCTGTCGCTCTCTCTCTGTCCCCTCTCTGTCGCTTCTCTCTCTGTCCCCTCTCTCTGTCCCCTCTCTGTCGCTCTCTCTGTCCCTCTCTCTGTCCCTCTCTCTGTCCCCTCTCTCTGTCCCCTCTCTCTGTCCCCTCTCTCTGTCCGGTCCCCTCTCTGTCCCTCTCTCTCTGTCCTCTCTCTCTGTCCGTCGCTCTCTCTCTGTCCCCTCTCTCTGTCCCCTCTCTCTGTCCCCTCTCTCTGTCCCCTCTCTCTGTCCCCTCTCTCTGTCCCCCTCTCTGTCGCTTCTCTCTCTGTCCCGCTCTCTGTCGCTCTCTCTCTGTCCCCTCTGTCGCTTCTCTCTCTGTCCCCTCTCTGTCCCTCTCTCTCTGTCCCCTCTCTGTCTCTGTCCCCTCTCTCTGTCCCCTCTCTGTCCCCTCTCTGTCCCTCTCTCTCTCTGTCCCCTCTCTGTCGCTCTCTCTCTGTCCCCTCTCTCTCTGTCCCTCTCTCTCTGTCCCCCTCTGTCCCTCTCTCTGTCCCCTCTGTCGCTCTCTCTCTGTCTCCCCTCTGTCGCTCTCTCTCTGTCCCCTCTGTCGCTTCTCTCTCTGTCCTCCTCTGTCGCTCTCTCTGTCCCCTCTGTCGCCTCTCTCTCTGTCCCCTCTGTCGCTCTCTCTCTGTCCCCTCTCTGTCACTCTCTCTCTGTCCCCTCTCTCTGTCCTCTCTCTGTCGCTCTCTCTCTGTCCCCTCTGTCGCTCTCTCTCTGTCCCCTCTCTCTGTCCCCTCTCTCTGTCCCCTCTCTCTGTCCCCTCTGTCGCTCTCTCTGTCCCCTCTCTGTCGCTTCTCTCTCTGTTCCCTCTCTGTCGCTTCTCTCTCTGTCCCGCTCTCTGTCGTTCTCTCTCTGTCCCCTCTGTCGCTTCTCTCTGTCCCCTCTGTCCCTCTCTCTGTCCCCTTCTCTCTGTCCCCTCTCTCTGTCGCTCTCTCTGTCGCTCTCTCTCTGTCCCCTCTCTCTGTCCCCTCTCTCTGTCCCCTCTGTCGCTCTCTCTCTGTCCCCTCTCTGTCGCTCTCTCTGTCCCCCTCTCTGTCGCTCTCTCTCTGTCTCCCTCTGTCGCTCTCTCTCTGTCCCCTCTGTCTCTCTCTGTCGCTCTCTCTCTGTCCCCTCTCTCTGTCGCTCTCTCTCTGTCCCCTCTGTCGCTCTCTCTCTGTCCCCTCTCTCTGTCCCCTCTCTCTGTCCCCTCTCTCTGTCCTCTCTCTCTGTCCCCTCTCTCTGTCTCCCTCTCTGTCCCCTCTCGGTCCCCTCTCGGTCCCCTCTCTCTGTCGCTCTCTCTCTGTCGCTTCTCTCTGTCGCTCTCTCTCTGTCCCTCTCTCTGTCGCTCTCTCTCTGTCCCCCTCTCTGTCGCTCTCTCTCTGTCCCCTCTCTGTCGCTCTCTCTCTGTCCCCTCTGTCGCTCTCTCTGTCCCCTCTCTCTGTCGCCTTTCTCTGTCCCCTCTCTCTCTCTGTCCCCTCTCTCTCTGTCCCCTCTCTGTCCCCTCTCTGTCCCCCTCTCTGTCGCTCTCTGTCCTCTCTCTGTCGCTCTCTCTCTGGTCCCCTCTCTCTGTCCGTCACCCTCTCTGTCCCCTCTCAGAGTTATCAGTCTCTCTCTGTCTCTCTCTCCAGAGTTATCAGTCTCTCTCCAGTATCAGTGTATCTTCAGACTTACCCAGCATCGTTGTCCGTCCCTCTTCAGTACTTTGGAGATGTGAGTAAGACTGTGTCTGAACTGAGAGAGAAACTAGAAGACTTCCTTAAAGGAGAATGGACCAAGATCTCCACTACAGGTGTGTTGAAAATAATAACAACATCAACTTTAGACCATTGAAAGTTCCCTACTAGTCATATACATGTGGAATATGGTATGATGATAACATTCCCTCTCTCTGTCAATGTGTTTGTGTGTCTGTAGTGAATATAGTGGATGTTGTACTGCCTCCAGAGCCCAAGACCAGAGAACAGTTGTTACAATGTGAGTCTCTTTATTGTGAAGTAACTAACAGTCTCTTTTTACTGCCACTCCTAACAATCCCTCTAGAAATATATAGCAATAGTAGATCTAATCAAAGACTGGGTATCTATCTGACTCCTCATATTTCTCTGATTTGATCTCTGCTGTGCTCTAATCAAAGACAGGGTAGATACAGTATCTGACTTAACTTATTGTTCTGACTCCCCTCATTGGTCTCTGCTCTGCTCTTCTCCCAGATTCCTGTCAGCTCACACTGGACCCAAACACAGCAGGCACACACCTCTCTCTGTCTGAAGGGAACAGAAAGGTGACCTATACAGACCAAGTCCAACCATATCCTGACCATCCAGACAGATTCACAAACTACTACCAGGTTCTGTGTAGAGAGGGTCTGTCTGGACGCTGTTACTGGGAGGTGGAGTGGAGTGGTTATGTTGTAACAGCAGTCTCATATAAAGACATCAGCAGAACAGAGAGAGATAATAGATTTGGATTCAATAACAAGTCCTGGAGTTTACAGTGCTATAATGGTTGTTATTGTTTCAGACACAATAATGTTGTGACTAAAGTATCAGGCCCTCAGTCCTCCAGAGTAGGAGTGTACCTGGATCACAAGGCAGGTACTCTGTCCTTCTACAGTGTCTCTGACACAATGACCCTCCTCCACAGAGTCCAGACCACATTCACTCAGCCCCTCTATCCTGGGTTTTGTCTCAATGGTACTGCTGAGCTGGTTAAACTGTAGTAGGGTCCACATAGATACTAGTCATGCTGGTGTAGTCTATAGCTGAGCTGGTTAAACTGTAGTAGGGTCCACATAGATACTAGTCATGCTGGTGTAGTCTATAGCTGAGCTGGTTAAACTGTAGTAGGGTCCACATAGATACTAGTCATGCTGGTGTAGTCTATAGCTGAGCTGGTTAAACTGTAGTAGGGTCCACATAGATACTAGTTATGCTGGTGTAGTCTATAGCTGAGCTGGTTAAACTGTAGTAGGGTCCACATAGATACTAGTTATGCTGGTGTAGTCTATAGCTGAGCTGGTTAAACTGTAGTAGGGTCCACATAGATACTAGTCATGCTGGTGTAGTCTATAGCTGAGCTGGTTAAACTGTAGTAGGGTCCACATAGATACTAGTCATGCTGGTGTAGTCTAACTGAGCTGGTTTAACTGTAGTAGGGTCCACATAGATACTAGTCATGCTGGTGGTCATGGACCTCAGATATAATCCCCGGATGTGATGATTCATTCTGCTCTGATCTTCAGAAGATGTTATGTATTCATATTTCATAAAATGCATTGTTAATATTGTACATTTCCATGAATCATGATGAATGGTGTTGATGTATATTGTTGGGCATTCAGAACATTCATTATGTTTTCTCAATTGGGTTTCTGTAGTTTTTCTCAGTGGCATGGTAATTTAACAATATGGGCTTGTTTCCTGGACACAGATTAAGCCTAAAGAGAATGTTCAATGGAGATTAACCGGCCCTAATTTTGTCCAGCAGGTGGTGCTATTGACCAAACAATAAAACCAGCAGATATCTGGACTTGCCACTCAGTATATCAGTAATGTTCAGAATAGTACTTTAATATCATTGGAGATTGATGGTCTTTTTAATCCACTATCCAGAGTCAGGAACAGATGAAGTTAGGTCTGCTACTGTTCAGTGATTAAATATGATTTATGGTGATGGGAAATAAAAAATACAACACTAAACTTCATCTAGTAATAGTTTTCCTTTGTTATTTATTCCAAGGTGTGTCTTTAACTTGGAAATGGATTGTGTGGAGGTGAGCTGGTGGTGTGGCTGATAGAATAGAATGAAAAGGGAGGAGGGGAGGAAGAGGGGAGGAGTGAAGGGCTGTTAAACAAACCAGAGGAGGAAGAGAAAGATGATCAGGGGAATTACTGCCTCTGTTCCAAATGGTTCCCTATTCCCTAAGTAGTGCACTACGGTGCTTCTGACCAGGTCTAAAGTAGTGTCCTACTTAGGGAATAGGGTGTAGATTTATTACAATATCATGCTTTAGTGTTTGGCACAAAAATATATTAGATCACCACCCACTTCATGACTATCATCCCCCAGTTCTGTTAAGACATCCTCTCATTGAACTGGGCCTCATTCTAAATGGTCAATTTGTATTGATAGTCCATACTGGGCTATACTATGGTTCTACATACAGTATCTGTATTGATAGTCCATACTGGGCTTTACTGTGGTTCTACATACAGTACCTGTATTGATAGTCCATACTGGGCTTTACTGTGGTTCTACATACAGTACCTGTATTGATAGTCAATACTGGGCTTTACTGTGGTTCTACATACAGTACCTGTATTGATAGACAATACTGGGCTTTACTGTGGTTCTACATACAGTACCTGTATTGATAGACCATACTGGGTTTTACTATGGTTCTACATACAGTACCTGTATTGATAGACCATACTGGGCTTTACTATGGTTCTACATCCAGTACCTGTATTGATAGTTCATACTGGACCTTACTATGGTTCTACATACAGTATCTGTATTGACAGTCCATACTGGGCTTTACTATGGTTCTACATACAGTACCTGTATTGATAGTTCATACTGGTCCTTACTATGGTTCTACATACAGTATCTGTATTGGTAGTTCATACTGGTCCTTACTATGGTTCTACATACAGTACCTGTATTGATAGTCCATACTGGGCTTTACTATGGTTCTACATACAGTACCTGTATTGATAGTCCATACTGGACCTTACTATGGTTCTACATACAGTACCTGTATTGATAGTCCATACTGGGCTTTTCTATGGTTCTAAATACAGTACCTGTATTGATAGTCCATACTGGGCTTTACTATGGTTCTACATACAGTACCTGTATTGATAGTCCATACTGGGCTTTACTATGGTTCTACATACAGAATCTGTATTGATAGTCCATACTGGGCTTTACTATGGTTCTACATACAGTACCTGTATTGATAGTCCATGCTGGGCTTTACTATGGTTCTAAATACAGTACCTGTATTGATAGTCCATACTGGGCTTTACTATGGTTCTATATACAGTACCTGTATTGATAGTCCATACTGGGCTTTACTATGGTTCTACATACAGTACCTGTATTGATAGTCCATACTGGGCTTTACTATGGTTCTACATACAGTACCTGTATTGATAGTCCATACTGGGCTTTACTATGGTTCTACATACAGTACCTGTATTGATAGTCCATACTGGGCTTTACTATGGTCCTACATACAGTACCTGTATTGATAGTCCATACTGGGGTTTACTATGGTTCTACATACAGTATCTGTATTGATAGTCCATACTGGGCTTTACTATGGTTCTACATACAGTATCTGTATTGATAGTCCATACTGGACTTTACTATGGTTCTATATACAGTACCTGTATTGATAGTCCATACTGGGCCTTACTATGGTTCTACATACAGTACCTGTATTGATAGTCCATACTGGGCTTTACTATGGTTCTATATACAGTACCTGTATTGATAGTCCATACTGGGCCTTACTATGGTTCTACATACAGTACCTGTATTGATAGTCCATACACATTATTTCCAGAAAAGTACAGATTACTGTAGGCAATTAGAGGACTGCTAGATGCCATTATCGGACTATAATATTACTACGGGCCATTATAGGATTAAGTACAGATAACTATAGGCCATTATAGAATTATACCAATAAGTACACTCAATCCCAGGATTATACATAGTGCCTTTGGTTACTCCCTTTAGTGATATTCAGCCTTTTAACAAGAAACACATTCTCTTACCAGAAAACCCCCATATATTCCCCCCGCTGGGACTTACTAAGTCCCAACCCTTAAATTTGATCCAGTACAAGTGAGAAGGAGAAGCACCTTCTGTATGTATTGCTATGGAGGCAGCAATATTTATATCTGCCTCCCTTTCTCCTTATCAACCGTTGCTCCTCTTCCTCATCCATACTGGGGAGTCAGGACCAAACATCTTCTTCCCTTTCTCCTTATCAACCGTTGCTCCTCTTCCTCATCCATACTGGAGAATCAGGACCAAACATCTTCCTCCCTTTCTCCTTATCAACCGTTGCTCCTCTTCCTCATCCATACTGGAGAATCAGGACCAAACATCTTCCTCCCTTTCTCCTTATCAACCGTTGCTCCTCTTCCTCATCCATACTGGAGAATCAGGACCAAACATCTTCTTTCACAAAAAGCTAGAAAGAAGTAAAAGATTCATCCTCCAGCCAGTTGTCCTTTAACATACTGTGTATAAGCATGTCCATGCGTTGCTTTGCCTTGCCTGGAGTTTTCTCAGTTATGTAGAATACAATAAAAACAATCAATTCAACCTCATAAAGCCTTGTAACATCCTTCTCAATATGACACCTAAACATGTGGCCCTCCCTCACGGACACCTCTCCACCAACTATTTTAGCAGAAGTGTTAAACCTGTCGGAGGATTAAGGACATGGTCCGTGGACTCTCGTGAACCAGAAAAACTCTGTTACATACATGTCTAGACGAAACAAATACTCAGAAGGTCTAACATCATTTATAGTCTCATTCAACAATGAATATACTGAATATATGTATATTCACTAAACACACTCTTCATCACAACACAATGGGCAATCACCCCTTTGACACATTGCACAATCCAATGGTTCAATATGATGATAATGTCCATCTCTTTCTTTCCATCTCTTTGACCCCCACTTACAGTACCCTCTTTTAAGGCTCTGTTGGTGCCAATGTGCTCCTGTTGTTCTTGATAGGTACCACAAGCCCATTGTTACCAGTCATTTTCTTCTGCTTCCCGTAGTTGTTATTTTACTAGATCCCTGTTAGGGGGACCATGAGAGGGTAGAGAAGTCGATGGCGGGGAAATCCCATCCATTTCCTGTTGTTTCTCTTTCTCCTGCATCATTGCCTGCGTTTGGGGTATCTGCCAGAGTAGATATCCCATCAATAACAGTGCACATGTCACTCTCCCCCTTCTCTGATTCTCTGGGTGTTCAGGAAGGAGTGCCTGTTGACTCTTGGCAATTTGGTCCTCTTCTCCCTCAGCTTCCTCATGGCTCCTGCCTGGTGTATCAATACCCTCAGCTTCCTCATGGCTCCTGCCTGGTATATCAATATCCTCAGCTTCCTCATGGATCCTGCCTGGTGTATCAATATCCTCAGCTTCCTCATGGCTCCTGCCTGGTGTATCAATATCCTCAGCTTCCTCATGGCTCCTGCCTGGTGTATCAATATCCTCAGCTTCCTCATGGCTCCTGCCTGGTGTATCAATATCCTCAGCTTCCTCATGGCTCCTGCCTGGTGTATCAATATCCTCAGCTTCCTCATGGTCCTTTACAGCAGCTAGAATGGGGACATTTCTTGTGGTCCATGCCCCGTTAGTGTTCTTCACACGCCTGACAACGTGATCACCACTGAAGGATTTGTGGATAGTTGTGCACATGACCACCTCTTTGGTATCCATCCACTTTACAAAGAGCAGGCCATCTTCACGAATCCATCTCATGGTACCCCGATCAGCCCGCTTAGGCATGTCGTTCACCTTTGTTTTGGGAAAGCCCTGTCTGTTGGTACCAATGGTGCCACAAGCCCACACATCCAGCTCCGTTTGCAGCCCTTCCCCAGCAGTTGAAATTCCAATAACTTCATAACGGAATCATAACTAAGTCCCTTACCGGTAGCAAAACTGCTTTTCCCCTCATAAACAAAAAAATTGCAAGTGTAAGCACACACAGAATCAGCCAAAACAAACAGTCTGTAACCCCATTCTGTTGGTTTGTTACGCATGTATTGTTTGTGTCAGCTTTCTGCCTCCTGTTTGTCTCCGGGCCTCTAGAGGTCACCTGTGTTCCCCTCTGCCTTAGCTCTTCCTCGTGTGTCCTTATTAGCGTTATCCAGGTCACCTGTGCCTTGTTTCCCCTAGAGTATTTTAGCTGTGTTTTTTCCCCCTTGTTCCTCACTTGGTTTTTGAGTCTTGGCTATGTGTCTCCTGCTGTGTCCCACAGAGTCTTTCCAAGTAATCTAAGCTATCCCAAGTAAGCTTTTCGAAGTTATTTTTATTTTGTTTTTTCTCCCCTCGTGGAGTTATTTTATTTTTCCTCCTGTTTTGTTTACTTTATCTCCGTTAGTATACCTCTTTCTGAGAAGAACTTTTGTTGGATTATTTTTGACTTGCAAAGAACCCTTCTTTAAATTAAATCTACTTTGCCTGGAGTATTGCCTTGAGTGTTTCGTTTGGGTCCAACTATACCTCCTCTGTGGCTAAGGGGTAGAACACCCAACTCTCCACATCTGAGACCTGAGTTCGAGCCCAGCTTGTGACAGAAAAACCAAGTCAATCATGGACTCAGAAACACTCAGTTCCAAGGACCTGTTGGCGGTGATCGCTCAACATGAGGCATCTTTCCAGTGCCATGAAGCCGTTCTCAGCCGACAAGAAGAGCTGATGGCCAGTCATTCTCAACTCCTGGCCGATATGATGAGTTCCATCCGCCAGCTCTTTGAACGCCTCCCTGGTCCTTCCCCTTCCTCCGGGTCACCCCCCAGTGGCGACAGACCTTCTCCAGTGGCGGAGCCCTGACTACCACCTCCCAAGCCCTTTTCTGGAGATCCAAGTTCTTGCCAGGGTTTCCTCACCTTCGAGCTCCAACCCTCAAGTTTTCCCACAGACCGTTCCAAGATTGCTTACATCATTACCCTTCTTTCAGACAAGGCGCTCCTGGGCCTCTGCGGTGTGGCAATCCCAGGAGGCCTGTTGTGACTCCTACGCGGCATTTGTAGAAGAGTTCAAGCGGGTGTTCGATCATCCTGTCAGTGGTCGGGAAGCTTCCAAGCGCCTACTGTCTCTCCGTCCAGGGTTCCCAAAGCACGGCAGATTTTGCCATTGAATTTCGGACCATAGCAGCAAGGAGCGGATGGAATGATGAAGCGCTGAGGGTCTGTTTTCAGGAGGTTTGTCTGAGCCCCTTCAAGATGAGTTAGCCACCCGAGAACCAGCTGGGGATCTCGAGTCCCTCATAGCATTGGCCATCCGCCTGGACAATCGCCTGAGAGAACGGCTCGCCGCCAGGTGTCTCAGTCCCAAGTTCCTCTGAGCAGCTCTGTTTCTCCAGTTTGGGCTCCGTCATTCAGAGCTTCCCGGCTCCTGAACAGCTCCAGGATTCCCGGAGGACATGCAGTTAGGCCGTTCCAGGCTTTCTCCCAACGAAAGGGAACGTCGCATGAGGGAGCGTCGGTGCCTCTACTGCGGGGTTGCCGGCCACTTCCGCTCCACTTGCCCCGAGCTTTCGGGAAACGCCTGTCCCCGCCTAGCTACAGGAGGGCTGTGATGGGGAAACGCTGTCCTAGCTATTCCAGCCACTCTGTCCTGGGAGGGCCACCAGCATCGGGTCCAGGCTATGATCGATTCCGGCGCCGCAGGTGATTTCCTGGATTTAACCTCGGCTAAGGAACTTAAGATCCCTACCCAACTACTTCCTCAACCCCAGGCAGTTACAGCCTTAGATGGCAGACCTCTGGAACCAGGAAAAGTTACAGAGGCGACTCAGTCCCTGCGACTTACCATCTTTCAACACCAGCAGGAGGAGACCTTCTATCTCATTGACTCCCCAGAGTATCCTATTATCCTGGGTCACCCTTGGCTGTGCAGACATAATCCCCAGATCGAATGGCCTACTGGCACCATTCTAAGCTGGGGTCCCACTTGCCAACTCACCTGCATGCTTCAGAGTCCCTCAGCCCCTAGTACCCAGTTTCAAGAGTCTGTTGACGTCTCCCGAGTCCCCAGTGTTTACCATCGGTTCAAGGCAGTGTTCAGCAAGTCCCGGCTACTTCCTTACCGCCTCACCGCACGTATGACTGTGCCATTGATCTACTCCCTGGTTCCTGCCCTCCTAGAGGTCGGATCTTTTCCTTATCCTCCCCCGAGCACTCAGCTATGGACACCTACATTAAGGAGTCCTTGGCAGCCGGCATCATCTGTGCCTCTACTTCCCCGGCTGGGGCGGGCTTCTTTTTTGTTGAAAAGAAAGACGGGGGTCTTAGGCCTTGTATTGATTACCGGGGACTCAACAAGATCACGGTTCGAATCGATACCCCTTCCTCTCATGGCCAATGCTTTTGAGCTGCTTCAAGGGGCTTCCATTTTTACTAAACTGGATCTCCGCAATGGTTACCATCTCGCATGGATCCGGCAAAGAGACGAATGGAAGACGGTTCTTCAACACGCCCACGGGCACTATGAATATCGGGTGATGCCGCTCGGGCTCACCAATGCCCCGCAGTATTCCAAGCCCTGATTAATGATGTTCTCCGGGATATTCTTAATCTCTTCGTCTTCGTGTACCTGGACGATATCCTCATCTTCTCGAGGTCACTGAAGGAGCATGAGGGGCATGTTAGCAGGGTTCTCCAGAGGCTCCTTGACAATCACCTCTACGTTAAACCTGAGAAGTGTGAATTTCATGTTTCCCAGACTCAGTTTCTCGGGTTTATTGTCACTCCCGGCCACCTAGAGATGGATCCCAAGAAGGTCAAAGCGGTCCACAACTGGCCCACACCTGCCACGGTCAAGGAGGTTCAACGGTTCATTGGCTTTTCTAACTTCTATCGGAAGTTCATTAAGAATTTCAGCTCTGTGGTAGCCCCCTTGACGACGCTTACCAAGGGAGGAGGGACCAAGATTCACTGGGGTCCGGAAGCAGCAGGGGCCTTCGAGGATCTCAAGCGCCGCTTCACTTCTGCTCCGATTCTGGTGATCCCTGACCCAGAAAGACCTTTCGTGGTGGAGGTGGACGCCTCAGAGGTGGGGGTGGGAGCCGTCCTGTCACAGAGGGGTGAGGATGGAAGATTACACCCTTGTGCCTTCATGTCTCGCCGCCTGTCCGAGGCCGAGCGCAACTACCACGTGGGGGATCGAGAGTTGCTTGCGGTAAAACTGGCCTTGGAAGAGTGGCGCCATTGGCTTGAGGGGGCTCAGCATCCTTTCCAGGTTCTCACAGACCACAAGAACCTGGAATATCTCCAACAGGCAAAGCGGATGAACCCTCGGCAAGCACGATGGTCCATTTTTTTTTATCGATTCCAGTTTCTCCTGTCTTACAGACCTGGCACCAAGAATGTCAAGCCGGATGCCCTGTCTCGAGCCTATTCTCCCGAAATACAAGAGAAGCCCTTGGCATCGATTATTCCGAGGTCTAGGATCGTCGCACCCCTTCAGTGGGAACTAGAAAGAGGGGTACGAGAGGCCCTTGTCCATGAGCCCGGTCCAGGCGGTGGTCCCGCCGGACGCCTGTACGTTCCTCTCTCTGTTCGGTCATGAGTCGCCCTTGACATGCCATCCAGGTAGTGCTCGCACACTGGAATTCCTCCAGCGGCGGTTTTGGTGGCCGTCCATCAAGAAGGACGTGCAGGTCTATGTTGAGGCCTGCCCTGTGTGCAACCAGGGAAAGTCTACACGTCAGCGACCCCAGGGACTTCTCCATCCCTTCCCTGTTCCTCGCAGGCCATGGTCACACATTTCTCTGGACTTTGTTATGGGACTTCCTCCATCCCAGGGCAACACAGTCATCCTAGCGGTTGTAGACCGGTTCTCTAAGGCTGCCCGGTTTATTCCTCTGCCCAAGCTGCCTTTGGCCAAGGAGACTGCTGAGCTCCTCATGAACCATGTCTTCCGGATATTTGGTATTCCCCTGGACGTTGTCTCCGACCGAGGTCCCCAATTCTCGTCCCGGTTTTGGGGGGCCTTCTGCAGGCTTATTGGGGCCACAGCCAGCCTATCGTCTGGGTTCCATCCAGAGTCTAATGGCCAAACGAAACGGATTAATCAGGATCTGGAGACCACCTTGCGGTGTATGGCGGCCAGTAATCCCACGTCTTGGGCCACCTATATCATTTGGGCTGAATATGCCCACAACACCCTCCAGTCCTCAGCCACCGGATTGTCCCCTTTCGAATGCCAGTTCGGATACACCCCTCCATTATTTCCAGAGGAAGAGGCGCAAGTTGGGGTTCCCTCGGCCCAGCGCTTTGTCCATCGCTGTAGGCGGACCTGGAAGAAGGCCAGGCGTACCCTCCTTCGGACCTCCCAGAGATACCAAAGTCAGGCTAATCGCCGCCGCCGGACGGCCCCTAGTTTCCGAACTGGTCAGAGAGTTTGGTTGGCCACTAAGAACCTGCCCCTCCGGGTCGAATCCAAGAAGCTTTCCCAGAAATACATCGGCCCTTTTCGCATAGCAAGGAATGTTAACCCTGTTTCTTATCGTTTGGTTCTCCCTCGCTCCCTTAGAATTAACCCCACTTTCCATGTTTCATTACTAAAACCTGTCTTGTCTTCTCCCTTTGCCCCCCCACGCAGACCCCCTCCACCTCCCAGGATCATTGACGGCCAGCCAGCCTACACAGTGCGCCGGATACTGGACTCCCGGAGGGTCCAGAACTCTCTGCAGTATCTGGTGGACTGGGAGGGCTACGGGACAGAGGAGCGCTCCTGGGTTCCAGCCAAGGACATCCTGGACCCAGGTTTGATCCGGGAGTTTCGCACCCTGAGGCCAGGGTGTTCTGGAAGGAACGTCAGGAGTCGTTCCTAGAGGAGGGGGTCCTGTCAGCTTCCTGCCTCCTGTTTGTCTCCAGGCCTCTAGAGGTCACCTGTGTTCCCCTCTGCCTTAGCTCTTCCTCGTGTGTCCTTATTAGCGTTATCCAGGTCACCTGTGCCTTGTTTCCCCTAGAGTATTTTAGCTGTGTTTTTTTCCCCTTGTTCCTCACTTGGTTTTTGAGTCTTGGCTATGTGTCTCCTGCTGTGTCCCACAGAGTCTTTCCAAGTAATCTAAGCTATCCCAAGTAAGCTTTTCGTTATTTTTAAGTTATTTTTATTTTGTTTTTTCTCCCCTCGTGGAGTTATTTTATTTTTCCTCCTGTTTTGTTTACTTTATCTCCGTTAGTATACCTCTTTCTGAGAAGAACTTTTGTTGGATTATTTTTGACTTGCAAAGAATCCTTCTTTAAATTAAATCTACTTTGCCTGGAGTATTGCCTTGAGTGTTTCGTTTAGGTCCAACTATACCTCCTCCTGTGGCTAAGGGGTAGAACACCCAACTCTCCACATCTGAGACCCGAGTTCGAGCCCAGCTTGTGACAGTTTGAGGCCAATTCATCCTCTCATCTATGGACAGGTTCTGGGCTGAAAATAGGTCTTGCAGGCCTCAACTCTGTTGGGCTAGAGAGGTTTGATTTTGCAGAGCCTATCAAACCTTGCTGTGCCTCTTTTCTTGTCATTGTCCTCATCAACTTGTGTGTCACTGATATGAAGCGCCCGTGAGATAGCCAGAAACCTTTTACAAGACATGACAGTGATGGGGAAAGGCAGTTGATAGAGAGGTGACGTTTTCCAGTAGTCCTTCAGGGTTTTTAACTTCACCAGCCCCATGTAAATGACCAGTGAAAGGCAACAGAAAAGGTCTTGCATGGAAATGGGCTTCCATGCCTCTTTCTTGCCTGCTTTCTTCTTAGCCCCATACTTATTAGTGTTCAACACCAGGGAATCAACAACTGACGAGGTGAAAAAAGGTGAAGGGGGCTGTACTTTGAAGTCATGTCCAGCTGAGGTCCTGGCTGCCTTTTGGGTGGAAATGTTGGTGGAAGTGGGCTTCCATGCCTCTTTCTTGCCTGCTTTCTTCTTAGCCCCATACTTATTCATGTCCAGCTGAGGTCCTGGCTGCCTTTTGGGTGTAAATGTTGGTGGAAGTGGCTCCACATCATCTTCTAACACAGTGTTCCAACGCCCCTCTGCCTCTCTGTCTGCAGGTTTCACACTTCCCCTCCTCCGCTTCTTTGTCAGTGTCTTCACACCTCTAGATGACCGGGTAGGTGTGGAGCCGGAGACAGCAGGGGTCCGGCTGGATGAACCAGCTTCAGTGGGGGATGGACACCTTGACATTGGGGCCTCCCATTCAGAGTCAGTGGCACTGGGAAAGAAAACAATTCAGTAAGAATACTTTTACGTTTGAGCCCTGTATCAACACGTAAAATAAACAGATATGTATTATATAGAGTAGAGGGAACACAATCACTATGGTGATGTGCTGTTCCATTCTACTTCATTCCATTTTTATATAAAATAAAAAAAATATATATATACATACATATATACACACACAAACCCACAATGTATAGGCAATGTGTACTTTACACATTTCATTACTAGTTATATTTTTATATATTGCAAATAAAATTTAAAATCTCCCAAAAAGGTAAATGAATAATATTTGATATTATTAATGTAAAACAACGGCATTAGCATGAGAAGAACTTACCAGTCCAAAACGATGTCCTCCCCATGCAAACACATGTCTTCTGTCTGTGAGTCGAAGCTATGCCTGCTTACAGACTCTTCGTCCTGTAGCAACTCTGTCTCACTTTCCCTATCAATTTCTTCTACAATTTGGTGTAAATATGTATACCTAGACTTTGATTTAGCTTTTCCTGATTTAATCGCCATAATCATTTATATAAAATTGCTGAAAATACTCTTTACCAAATACTGCTGTGTGTAACGCGCATGGCTGCTTCAAGTCAGATTTTCAATGGCAAATGAACCTGTTTACGCTCGAGTTTACTACGAAGGCTGGTCTTCCAACATATAACCATTACATATTGCCATTTACCTCAGCTCATTGGCTATCTACCAAGCTAGATTTCAAGATGATCAGTGGTCATTGGGCAAAAATACAGTCAATCAACGAAACACTGCTCATATCATTGGTGCGCAATGAGGTCATTGCTTGGTGTCTTCAAATCGGTTTCTTTCGGTCAATACGTCCAGCGAAAAGAACCATCAAGTATAGTTGTGTTACTAACAACCAGAGGATTGCTGAATGATGAAACCAACCATGACTGGATAAACGTACGTTTAGTGTGTGTAATTACATTGAATGTTTCGTTGAAAGTTGACGGAATTCACGACACAAGCGGTTTACAAAATATTTTTTGTTTTAGGCTATAAAAATTTATTTTATCAAAGAGAACGGCACTGCATTTGATCACTGGGACCCTCAGGATGACAAATTAGAGCAAGATTTCAGAATGTAAGTCATTATTTTACCTTCCGATGTGAATGTATCAAACCTGTCAAGGTGAAAAAAGTGTGTTGTTGTTTATCGCTCTTCTCAAACAAAAGCATGGCATTTCTTCTCTGTAATAGCGATTGTAAATCGGACAACGCAGTTCGATTACCAGGATTCTAAGCTAAAGAATGAAGTATGACACTTGTATTTTCATGAATGTTTAAAGTAGCTCCCAGACCCAACCCATCTGCATGTCTTCAGTGGAATCTAGTCTCTTTCTCTCAAGACGCCGCTTCCTCTGTCATGGTGTCTTCAAGCTCACCCATTGTGCAGCTGGACCTCACTTCACGTGAGAACTATGCACCCACCGAGGAGAGACATGACGAACTTTACCGCTGCAGGTGCTGTAAGGAGTACTGTGTGTGGACCAGACCAACGCTGTCCCAACACCCCCCTGTGCTCCCATCGGTCTCCCAGTTACCAAGCCATGTGGCATGAGTCCTCATAAACTGATATCCCAACAATGCTACTAAAGTAACCCCTGCTACTACTAACATGGCCCATGCCTATAGCCTCCTTCAATTACGGTATTTCATGAGTTGGAAGAATATCCAACCTAACAAAACTCTGAGTCACAGGTTTCTTGAAAGTTTACCAGTGTCTGAAATGCCACCACTATCTCTACTACTCTCACCATGATCTGGGTATGTGTAATGTTCAATTTAATTTCATAATAGTCCCTATATTGTACACAACTAGCTGTCCTCCCTCTCCTGTGAGCTATCTCCTGTAACAATATACATCGTCTCTGGGAATGATACTCCTCTATCACCACAACCTTCATTTATGAGCCCCCACAGATCTCCACTGCAGTCACGTTCCATCCCACTTCACAGCCCTATGTAAACATTCTGTCTCAAATACCTCGCCTCCTGCTACAGATACATTTGCACATATATCATTCCATCTAACCCATAACACACTAGTCACTACTCCTAATGCACTTCTACAGTTATAAACATACTAAAACATTCTCAAATCACTTAGTCAATATACATCAATCCCTCCTCTGGAACAATGATCACTCTCATGTTCCACGAAACCTAGTGTTTACAGTTCATCTTCCCAACGGCACATGTAACTCTTGCCTGTCCCATGTGATGGCCCTTGATCATGACCAGATTTCAATATTTCAGTATCTCACCTGAGCAGTTATCTCTCTGTCCACATCCACACAACACGCGTTCTCAGCACTCCTGACGCCCGCACCCCGGTCTATGGCTCAGACTCAGACAGAAGTGCTAAAAGTCACTGTCGTATTGTACGCCTTTGTCGCTCTTTCTTCAGCCGGTTAGGTAGGGTTTTGAGGTTCACACACACACAGTTTGTGGTCAAATTATTCCTACCATGCATTAAGACACGATCTGACATCACCTTCCATGATAACTCCCTTATTTTACTGGTGACCTCTCTGAAGAGTTACCAGATCAGGAAGTTAGCATCCTAACCCCTCCTGGAATCCCACACTCCATAAATCCCAATCTGGTGAAATTTGTATCGAAACAAAAAATGTCATCAGCAATATATATATACAGTGGGGGAAAAAAGTATTTAGTCAGCCACCAATTGTGCAAGTTCTCTCACTTAAAAAGATGAGAGAGGCCTGTCATTTTCATCATAGGTACACTTCAACTATGACAGACAAAATGAGGAAAACAAATCCAGAAAATCACATTGTAGGATTTTTTATGAATTTATTTGCAAATTATGGTGGAAAATAAGTATTTGGTCACATACAAACAAGCAAGATTTCTGGCTCTCACAGACCTGTAACTTCTTCTTTAAGAGGCTCCTCTGTCCTCCACTCGTTACCTGTATTAATGGCACCTGTTTGAACTTGTTATCAGTATAAAAGACACCTGTCCACAACCTCAAACAGTCACACTCCAAACTCCACTATGGCCAAGACCAAAGAGCTGTCAAAGGACACCAGAAACAAAATTGTAGACCTGCACCAGGTTGGGAAGACTGAATCTGCAATAGGTAAGCATCTTGGTTTGAAGAAATCAACTGTGGGAGCAATTATTAGGAAATGGAAGACATACAAGACCACTGATAATCTTCCTCGATCTGGGGCTCCACGCAAGATCTCACCCCCGTGGGGTCAAAATGATCACAAGAACAGTGAGCAAAAATCCCAGAACCACACGGGGGGGACCTAGTGAATGACCTGCAGAGAGCTGGGACCAAAGTAACAAAGCCTACCATCAGTAACACACTACGCCGCCAGGGACTCAAATCCTGCAGTGCCAGACGTGTCCCCCTGCTTAAGCCAGTACATGTTCAGGCCCGTCTAAAGTTTGCTAGAGAGCATTTGGATGATCCAGATGAGGATTGGGAGAATGTCAGATGAAAGCAAAATACAACTTTTTGGTAAAAACTCAACTCGTCGTGTTTGGAGGACAAAGAATGCTGAGTTGCATCCAAAGAACACCATACCTACTGTGAAGCATGGGGGTGGAAACATCATGCTTTGGGGCTGTTTTTCTGCAAAGGGACCAGGACGACTGATCCGTGTAAAGGAAAGAATGAATGGGGCCATGTATCGTGAGATTTTGAGTGTAAACCTCCTTCCATCAGCAAGGGCATTGAAGATGAAACGTGGCTGGGTCTTTCAGCATGACAATGATCCCAAACACACCGCCCGGGCAACGAAGGAGTGGCTTCGTAAGAAGCATTTCAAGGTCCTGGAGTGGCCTAGCCAGTCTCCAGATCTCAACCCCATAGAAAATCTTTGAAAGTCCATGTTGCCCAGCGACAGCCCCAAAACATCACTGCTCTAGAGGAGATCTGCATGGAGGAATGGGCCAAAATACCAGCAACAGTGTGTGAAAACCTTGTGAAGACTTACAGAAAACGTTTGACCTCTGTCATTGCTAACAAAGGGTATATAACAAAGTATTGAGATAAACTTTTGTTATTGACCAAATACTTATTTTCCACCATAATTTGCAAATAAATTCATAAAAAATCCTACAATGTGATTTTCTGGATTTCTTTTTCTCATTTTGTCTGTCATAGTTGAAGTGTACCTATGATGAAAATTACAGGCCTCTCTCATCTTTTTAAGTGAGAGAACTTGCACAATTGGTGGCTGACAAAATACTTTTTTTCCCCACTGTATATCACAATCCATTTGAAGTAACTGTCATCCCTCATTAACATATATGCAGACTGAACAAAGTACATTTGTATATTTACCCAAACACCAGGACCCCAGGGTACTGGTCATTTTTCCTTCGAACACATGATTCACATCATGATACAAAAACATGTTAATTAAATAAAAAATAAACACATTTGAATAACCAATCAACTTATCTCAAAGCAATGGTTAAATAGAGTAGAAACTGGTGTTTCTCATTCATTTTACAATTATATCCCACCTGTTTCTAACATTTATAGTGAGATTGATCTGGTCTCACCAGAAAGTCAGGATACAGGGCATTTGACACCATTAAATATTTCATCTCCCTTTTCTTTCCCTGTCCTTCAGAACCCATTTCAAAACCTTCCAACCATTTCCATCCTTCTACATACCCAATTTACAACTGAATTGAAAAGACCCCATCCAAAATAAATCCCACAGTATCAACACCACTAACGCATAGAAATAACCGGTAAATTGTGTGTGCTGGTGAACCGTAGGTCAAAAACACACATGAACAGGCCTCACTTATCTGGAAGTCCGTTTATGGCCTAATCCAGATACTTCTATCCTTAAAACTGCCCAATATCACTAACTGCTCTCCCCAATACCACAGTCTCCGGGGACATTCCAACCAGAGATAATGAAACCCCCTTTTCTGGAAAAGAAAGTGTACATTTCGTTAGCATTCACTATGCTACATTTTAATCAGCAAGCCAAAAGTATTAATTATAAACCAAACATGATAATTGTAAATCCACTGTCCTTACTCTAATCATTAAATGTTTGTTTCAATCCACCAACGTTTATGTATCTTTTAGCATGTACTATTCTCCAAGTTCATGTTAGGTTTAGTAACCCCTTTGCTAATTCCTCGTTACCCCTTCACCCTTTCGTACATTCTATAAATCTATTTCAGAATGAAACCACATAAAATGTAAATCTATTTCAGAATTAAACCACATAAAATGTCTCATGAGATCAAAACCCCCCAAGGCTTTCTGAGTTTGCAAGGAGTGTTTAGCCAGAATTTACATTTGTTACCTTTAGAATCCCATCCCCTGGCACTTCGCCTAGATTCTTCAACCCAAAAGACGTTTTCCTGTGGCAAATTTAGCCAATTTCTTATCATAAGGAATCTGCGATATTTGATCCCTGGCCTCTACTAAAAAGTTGGGTAAGACGTGATGTCATAGGTCTTCCTTGACATAGAACTGTAATCTCTATGAACCACTATCGATGGAACCGAGGCTGTACACCGATATGTGACATTTCCTTTCCTGCTGCTCTCAAAATGATTTGTTGTTGCTCTTTTGAAAAAGATGTATAGCGGCATTTCCTTCGAATGCAGCAGGTTCCAGTCCCACTTTACACTCCCTTTTCCAATGACCAATATCCCACACCTAAAACAGGACTCCGTCTCCCTACGCTTTGATGTTTTTCCGCTATATTTCTTTGGTTTACCTTGGCCATTGAAACTATGGCCAAGGTAACTATGGTCACATTTGTCTTCCTATTTCCACATAATCTTTCATAACAGTTCAACTTTTCTGGGTTCCTTCCTGCACCTTGCTCAGTCTCCCCTGTCCTTTCCAGGTCCTTTTCTTTGACCTGAGAGGGCACAGAGGGAGTCTCCTTCTCATCTTCCACCTCTATTTCTCTCTATATTTCCACCACTCCCGACACCAGGGGGTATTACCCACTGGTGTATGGTGGAGGTTTTGCAAACCATTGCACCTTCTTCCTGTCTGACTTTTCATTGTCTTTCTTCAACATTCCTCCAGTTTTCTTTCTACTTTTCAACAATCTTTCTCCTTTGAACATTTTTATCACCTCGTTGTCTCTTTTATTGTTCCTTTGTTTCCTGTGTCACTTGCTTTATGGTTTTTTATTAGAGTTTCCATTTCCTCACATAGTGAGACATCAAATGTTCCCTCCTCTGGCCATTTAGTACCCATTTTCCTGCTGTGTTTTTCCCATTTCTAAACATTTCTATTAGTTCTTCCTTACATAGGGGATGCCTAGCGCCAATCATTTCTACTGCCGATTTACTCATTTTTGCGGCCTGTATTTTTGGTCTTCCTACCGTCAGTCTCAGTTTTATTCCTTTTCCTGTGTTAGGTCTGCTAGTTACTAGTATTTTCTTTAATATTAGTCTACTTATCTTCCTTATGTGTTCTAACGCTACTGATATTCTTGTTTCCGGGTAAATTTTTCGGTTTATTCCTTTAGCTTCCTGCGATATTCGTATTTATTTTTGCTCCCTAGTTTTGTTTTATTGTGCTATTCACTTTATTAAAACCAGTCTCTTTCTCTTGTTCTTAGATTCCTCCCTACTGGTCCAGGACTAAACCTTCCTAGCAGTCCGTTAAGCCCTGGATGGCTTGATGGTTCCCTCCTATTGATATCCACGTTATTTTTCTTTCTCCGATTATTGCACTCGGTCTATTGGTTATTACCCATCTCTAGGTTTTTATAATTGTTCTCTCTTTTTGAGTATATGCTTACTTCAAATGTTATTACTTCTATGTTTCTCTGTACTGTATATTCTTCTACCTTGCAGCACAGTATGCAATTTGTAATGGCCTTACTGGACAATCGCTGATATCATCAGGACATTTATTACCATTTTATTTTGTGATGTTCATGTATTTTTTATTTATCCTGACTGTTCAAACTTCTAGTACTATATTACTTCAATGGTTATTCATGTTCCATTCACTATTTTCATCCTTTAGTATGGGACTGGGTGCGTCCTCCCTACCAGGTCACACTCAAGTGACGGTCTGGGAGAGGTGCTGACCCTTCGCCACCAACAACTTTTACACTCACTTTTACACACCTCTCACGCTTTCCTAAACGACCTGCAAATTCAGCCCTTTTCTGATACTCTTCCTCGTCACAGAAAAAAGCGGTATTATACAGGGTTTTACCTGTCTGAGCAGTCCTTTGCTGATTCACTTCCTCAACACAGCCAAGCGGTAACCACAGGATGTTTGCCTATCTGAGTAGTCCCTAACTGATTCACTTCCTCAACACAATAGGCGGTAAACATAGGTCTTTTTGCCTGTCTGAGCAGTCCCCTATCGATACATTTCCTCGACACTATAGGGCAGGTCTTTTATTTAATTCTATTCGACCATGCAGATGGACAGTTGCCACTCCAAACTGCATCGAACAGACCAGTCAACAGGACAGATTAATTGAACGAGATTGAATAAATGCCCCAGTTGAGCGACTGAGCGAGCTGGATGAATTGAATGACCCACCTGACTCAAACAGGTCTAAAGAAACAAGTCTGGCCAAACTGAATCAGACAACACAATCCTAACTGAAACAGACTGAACAGATGAACCACCTGAACAAGACAGGGGAATAACCCCACTCAACTGAACCATTCAAAACAGATGAAACACACAACTCCCAATCTGCAGCAGTATATTATATATAATATTTCTATTATACTTTCACTTGCAACCCTTAAAGCTTTTTCATTTAAATGTTTAATTTTTCATTATTTTGCATGCATTTATGGAATTCAAAAGCTCCCGATATCTTTAGTTCATTCAATTTGGAGAGACCTAATTGGTTTTTCTATTGCTTATGCAGGCTCTTGAAACGAATCACACAAACTTGAACTGTAAGTAAGAACTAAGCTTACCTCTCATCTAGGTGGCCACCTGTTTGTTCAATTCCTCCAGAAAGACTCGTCTGCAGTCAGAATTTTCCACCATTTGCTGGTCCGTTGTAGCCACTCCTGGCAAGCTTGACAATTATGTTGTGGAAATATTCGCTCAATCATATTTCTCAGATACCAGAACTTGTGAATTCAAATAGACTTTATTACAAAGTAACAAGCTGAGCTGGCCCATGGACCAACTGCCAGACTCAGTCTCAGTCCACTCCTTTAATACAGTTTCATGCTTATAGAAGTTTCATAGTCCCTCCTCTTTATGCTAATAACCATGTCCCCTGGGCTTTACTCCACCATTGTTTCCAAATAGAAGTTCTTTCCTGTAGGCGGGGTTTCCCCTCCCCTCTTGTTCCTTGGATCAATTATATTGGTGGAGCGCCTACACATTATTTCCAGAAAATAATAAGTACAGATTACTGTAGGCAATTAGAGGACTGCTACATGCCATTATCGGACTATAATATTACTACAGGCCATTATAGGATTAAGTACAGATAACTATAGGCCATTATAGAATTATACCAATAAGTACAACCTATCCCAGGATTATACATAGTGCCTTTGCTTACTCCCTTTAGTGATATTCAGCCTTTTAACAAGAAACACATTCTCTTACCAGAAAACACCCATAGTATCAATTGCTGCAAATAAACCACTACTAAAGGACACCAATAAGAAGAAGAGACTTGATTGGGCCAAGAAACACAAGCAATGGACATTAGACCGGTGGAAATCTGTCCTTTGGTCTGATGAGTCCAAATGTAACATTTTTGTTTTCCAGCCGCCGTGTCTTTGTGAGACGCAGAGTAGGTGAATGGATGATCTCTGCATGTGTATTTTCCACCGTGAAGCATGGAGGAGGAGGTGTGATGGTGCTTTGCTGGTGACAGTCAGTAATTTATTTAGAATTCAAGGCACACTTAACCAGCATGACTACAACAGCATTACGCAGTGATACACCATTCCATCTGGGTTGGCTTAGTAGGACTATCATTTGTTTTTCAACAGGACAATGACCCAACACACCTCCAGGCTGTGTAAGGACTGTTTAACCAAGAAGGAGAGTGATGGAGTGCTGCATCAGATGACCTGGCCTCCACTTGATTTGTTTTACACGTGTTTGGTTACTACAGGATTCCATATGTGTTATTTCATAGTTTGATGTCTTCACTATTATTCTACAATGTAGAAAATAGTCAAAATAAAGAAAAACCCTTGAATGAGTAGGTTTGTCCAAACCTTTGACTGGTACTGTATGTTAAGGGGATTGTTCACCCCAATAGAAAGGTCCATACCTCTAAATACCATCTTATTAGATGGAGCCATTTCCCCCCATTAGTTTGGGATTCAGACCTGCAGTCATCTTGATTTCAGACACTGTGGAGAAGTGTTCCACAGCAGTACATCTATTGTAGAATAAATGGAACCTGGATCCATTTCATTCTATTAACATGGTTTATGTGTGTTATAGCAGTAATGGGGTTCAACTGATATTAAAATGACAACTCCATAGGTGGTTCCAGGTCAGGGGAGTTCATCTCTGCTCCCAGCATCCCTGGGACAGTACTGATCAACATAGCTGACCTGATGCAGAGGTGGACCAGTGATGTTTTCCTCTCAGTGGTGAGACCTGCCCTTCCATTAGAAACACCTTTACCTGATGAGATCATACAAGATGTTACAGGCTGATTGTATGTGGAAACAGACCTGAGTTCAAATACTATTTAAAATAATGTGGAATACTTAATAAGCAGTGGTTGATTGAGTTTGTTGAAATGGAACCAATAGAAAAGTCCTAAAAGTACAAACAAACCCCACCCACCTGGAGGACTAAAGGAAATGCTCAAAGTAATTGTATGATTTCAAATAGTATTTGAATCCAGGGTGGTATTAGTTAGGGAACATTGTAGCAAAATCTAAAGTTCAGTTCGTCCCTCCCTGTTTCAGTTCATTTTCTTCACTTTGGTGCCTGGTGAATATGACTCAGGTCTCTGTGGAAAACAGAGATGAATTTTTCCCTTCTCTATCTCATCCAACGCTACAATGACTCTTATGGGAGGCAGTGAGGATTTCCCATGTTAAGCTGTGGAATTAATTATACATATTATGGTGAATTTATACACAGGTTTACTTTATTACCAGAATACTTCCTGAATATAATTATTTTCTTGAAAAAGAACATCAGTAATGAGAATAAATCAGTCCAGTCCAACCATTCCCTCTCTCCTCTTTCACATCCCTCTATCATCACTCCATGGGGGCGTCCCAATAATCTCTCCTTCCTCCTGAAGTGGAGCATTCCTTCACTACTCCTCACAAATGGAAAAGCATTGGATTGGTGTTGACATGGGGTAGAGGGAGTTTACATCTACCAGTCATTTCCTTTAAATCCATGGAGGGAAGTGGACAAGTTCACACTTAGAAAGGAGAGATAACTGGGACACACCCCATGTGTTCTGATAACTACAGGAATGAAACCATATTGAGGTTGTCTGCTTTCTATACGGTTTAGAGAGACAGAGAGAGAACATCAGGTAAAGTTGTGGAGATGAGGGAACATGTGATCAGAACCCTCCAGTCTGGTTAACCACAGTTAGGTCCAGTATGGACTATCAATACAAGTGACCATTTAGAATGTGACCCAGTTCAATGGGTCTGAACAGAACTGGGGATGTCAGACATGAAGATGTCTAAACACAACTGGAATATCATTAGTTTGTGATTCATTGTTAATGGATTTTCAATGAGGAACACAGAGGAACAACCTGACAACACACAGAACAAAAATCCCAATAAAAACAAAGGGAGGAAACCACTAAAGTCATGACCATATTGTCCTGTTCTAATGACAGGGAGAAACAATCTAACATCTAGAACACTACTTTAGATCTGGTCAAAAGAAGCCTAGTGCACTACACTTGAGGGAATAGGGAGCTATTTGGAACAGAGACACTAACTCCTGGATGAAAATCTTTCTCTCCCTCATCTGTCTGATATATCTGTCCATTTCCCTCCCTCCTCCCTTTTCATTCTATTCTATCAGCCACACCACCAGCTCACCTCCACACAATCCATTTACAAGTTAAAGACACACCTTGGAATAAATAACAAAGGAAAACTATTACTAGATGAAGTTTTGGGTTGTATTTTTTATTTCCCATCACCATAAATCATATTTAATCACTGAACAGTAGCAGACCTAACTTCATCTGTTCCTGACTCTGGATAGTGGATTAAAAAGACCATCAATCTCCAATGATATTAAAGTACTATTCTGAACATTACTGATATACTGAGTGGCAAGTCCAGATATCTGCTGGTTTTATTGTTTGGTCAATAGCACCACCTGCTGGACAGGTTTAATGTTGCTGGACTGAGCAGTATGGGAGGATGAAAGATGACACATTTAGGGCCGGTTTCCTGGACATCTACATTGAACATAGTTTTTAGTCCAGGACTAGGATTAATCTGTGTCCGTCCCATATAGTTTAGTTAGTTAGTAAGTGATACTACCTGTTCCATGATACTGAGGAGAATTACATAGAGACAGAGAACCAACTGAGAAAACATATCAATGGTTCTGAATGACAACCAATATACATCAACACCACACATCATGATTCATGGAAATGTACAAGATTAAAACATTGTATTTGATAAAAATAATTATATTACATTTTAATTCAACTATACAGTCTAAATTATTGAACAGAAAAACAGACCATTATATCTGGGGACCATCACCACCAGCATGACTAGTATCTATGTGGACCCTACTACAGTTTAACCAGCTCAGCTATAGACTACACCAGCATGACTAGTATCTATGTGGACCCTACTACAGTTTAACCAGCTCAGCTATAGACTACACCAGCATGACTAGTATCTATGTGGACCCTACTACAGTTTAACCAGCTCAGCTATAGACTACACCAGCATGATTAGTATCTATGTGGACCCTACTACAGTTTAACCAGCTCAGCTATAGACTACACCAGCATGACTAGTATCTATGTGGACCCTACTACAGTTTAACCAGCTCAGTTATAGACTACACCAGCATGACTAGTATCTATGTGGACCCTACTACAGTTTAACCAGCTCAGCTATAGACTACACCAGCATGACTAGTATCTATGTGGACCCTACTACAGTTTAACCAGCTCAGCTATAGACTACACCAGCATGACTAGTATCTATGTGGACCCTACTACAGTTTAACCAGCTCAGCTATAGACTACACCAGCATGACTAGTATCTATGTGGACCCTACTACAGTTTAACCAGCTCAGCTATAGACTACACCAGCATGACTAGTATCTATGTGGACCCTACTACAGTTTAACCAGCTCAGCTATAGACTACACCAGCATGACTAGTATCTATGTGGACCCTACTACAGTTTAACCAGCTCAGCTATAGACTACACCAGCATGACTAGTATCTATGTGGACCCTACTACAGTTTAACCAGCTCAGCTATAGACTACACCAGCATGACTAGTATCTATGTGGACCCTACTACAGTTTAACCAGCTCAGCAGTACCATAGAGATAAAACCCAGGATAGAGGGGCTGAGTGAATGTGGTCTGAACTCTGTGGAGGAGGGTCATTGTGTCAGAGACCCTGTAGAAGGACAGAGTACCTGCCTTGTGATCCAGGTACACTCCTACTCTGGAGGACTGAGGGCCTGATACTTTAGTCTCAACATTATTGTGTCTGAAACAATAATCACCACTAGAGCACTCTAAACTCCAGGACTTGTTATTGAATCCAAATGTATTATCTCTCTCTGTTCTGCTGATGTCTTTATATGAGACAGCTGTATCAACATCACCACTCCACTCCACCTCCCAGTAACAGCGTCCAGACAGACCCTCTCTACACAGAACCTGGCAGTAGTTGGTGAATCTGTCTGGATGACCATGATATGGTTGGACTTGGCCTGTACAGGTCACCTTTCTGTTCCCTTCAGACAGAGAGAGGTGTGTGCCTGCTGTGTTTGGGTCCAGTGTGAGCTGACAGGAATCTGGGAGAAGAGCAGAGCAGAGACCAATGAGGGGAGTCAGAACAATAAGTTAAGTCAGATACTGTATCTACCCTGTCTTTGATTAGAGCACAGCAGAGATCAAATCAGAGAAATATGAGGAGTCAGATAGATACCCAGTCTTTGATTAGATCTACTATTGCTATATATTTCTAGAGGGATTGTTAGGAGTGGCAGTAAAAAGAGACTGTTAGTTACTTCACAATAAAGAGACTCACATTGTAACAACTGTTCTCTGGTCTTGGGCTCTGGAGGCAGTACAACATCCACTATATTCACTACAGACACACAAACACATTGACAGAGAGAGGGAATGTTATCATCATACCATATTCCACATGTATATGACTAGTAGGGAACTTTCAATGGTCTAAAGTTGATGTTGTTATTATTTTCAACACACCTGTAGTGGAGATCTTGGTCCATTCTCCTTTAAGGAAGTCTTCTAGTTTCTCTCTCAGTTCAGACACAGTCTTACTCACATCTCCAAAGTACTGAAGAGGACGGACAACGATGCTGGGTAAGTCTGAAGATACACTGATACTGGAGAGAGACTGATAACTCTGGAGAGAGAGAGAGGGAGAGAGAGAGAGAGAGAGAGAGAGAGGGGGACAGAGAGAGAGCGACAGAGAGGGGGACAGAGAGAGAACGACAGAGAGAGAGGGACAGAAAGGGGGACAGAGAGAGAGCGACAGAGAGGGGGACAGAGAGAGAGGGACAGAGAGAGAGGGACAGAGAGGGGACAGAGAGAGAGGGACAGACAGAGAGGGGGACAGACAGAGAGGGGACAGAGAGAGAGCGACAGAGAGGGGGACCGAGAGAGAGCGACAGAGGGAGACAGAGAGAGGGGACAGAGAGGGGACAGAGAGAGAGCGACAGAGGGGGATAGAGAGAGTGCGACAGAGAGAGTGCGACAGAGAGAGAGCGACAGAGAGGGGGACAGAGAGAGAGGGGACAGAGAGAGAGCGACAGAGAGGGGGACAGACAGAGAGGGGGACAGACAGAGAGGGGGACAGACAGAGAGGGGGACAGACAGAGAGGGGGGACAGACAGAGAGAGGGGACAGACAGAGAGAGGGGGACAGACAGAGAGGGACAGACAGAGAGAGGGACAGACAGAGAGAGGGACAGACAGAGAGAGCGACAGAGAGAGAGAGCGACAGAGAGAGAGAGAGCGACAGAGAGAGAGGGGGACAGAGAGGGGGACAGAGAGAGAGCGACAGAGAGACAGCGACAGAGAGAGAGCGACAGAGAGAGAGCGACAGAGGGGGGGACAGAGAGAGAGAGACAGAGGGGGACAGAGAGAGAGCAACAGAGGGGGACAGAGAGAGAGCGACAGAGGGGGACAGAGAGAAGCGACAGAGGGGGACAGAGAGAGAGCGACAGAGGGGGGGACAGAGAGAGAGCGACAGAGAGGGGGACAGAGAGGGGGACAGAGAGGGACAGAGAGAGAGACAGGACAACATAATGATTGAGATGAATAGTTTCACATGAAGTTAATTTCATATCACATGTATCAAGGCAGTTTAGTTACCTGGAGGAAATGGATGTGATCCTCTGTGTGTGAGAGCTGCTCCAGCTCAGTGCTTCTCTTCCTCAGCTCAGCTATCTCCTGCTTCAGTTGCTCCAGGAGTCCTTCAGCTTGACTCACTTGAGCCTTCTCTTGGGCTCTGATCAGCTCCTTCACCTCAGAGCGCCTTCTCTCAATGGAGCGGATCAGCTCAGTAAAGATCTGATCACTGTCCTCCACTGCTGCCTGTGCAGAGATCTGCAGAGATCTGTAGAGAGAGAGAGAGAGAGAGAGAGAGAGAGAGAGAGAGAGAGAGAGAGAGAGAGAGAGAGAGAGTAGTTACAGTAGGTACAGTATCCTCTGCACCACTTTGAGTCAGAATGCTGCCACCCTGCTCTCCAGGTCCACCAGGCCTTGTCCCCCCTCCTGGACAGGCAGGTACAGAACACCGCTTGGTCCTGCTCTACTCTCCTCCCTCCTGGTCCCCTCCAGTAGCCTGCCCGCAGCAGAGCTAGACCCAGCCTCTGACCCCTGAGTCCTAGTAGGCTGGACAATAGAACCAGTCAAAACCTCCACAGAACGTTGTCTGAGCTGGAACACTAGTGAGGCCATAGCAAATGAATTGAAACAAACCTTCACAGAGCCTCTTCTGACTGGAATGATCCGTAGAATTCCATTTCCCCTAAATGGCACCAAAACATGTCTACCTTTTTATTTGACCACTAAAACCTGTTCTTAGGACCAAAGTGGAAAATAACAACTGGTGTAGAAAGGAAACATCCACACCTCGATGCTGCCAAGTGTGTTGATGTTTAACATTTAGTAGTTTGTAATCTAGTGGTTAAGAGCGCTGGGCAGTAACAGAAAGGTGTCTGGTTCGAATCCCCGAGCCGACTAGGTGAATAATCTGTAAATCTCCTTTTTTAGGCAGATTTAGTCCTTAACCCCAGTGGTTCTGGATAAGAGTGTCTGCTAAATGACTCACATGTAAATGTAAACTAGACCTCTGTGAAAGGGCAGCAGGTAGTCTAGTGGTTAAGAGCGCTGGGCCAGTAACTGAAAGGTTTCTGGATCAAATCCCTGAGCTGACAAGGTGGAAATCTGTCGTTCTGCCCCTGAACAAGGCAGTTAACCCACTGTTCCCCGGTAGGCCGTCAGTGTAAATCAGAATCTGTTCTTAACTGACCTGGCTAGTTAAATAAAGGTTACATTTAAAAATAAAAAGTGTGGCCATAACTTATTAACTTGTCATTATTCCCAGACAGACTCCTCTGAATAATAAATAATACCATAACAAAAAACAGCTAAGTACTATACATAGGTTTTATTTAAACAATAAATACTATTTAGTACTATAATGGTATTTACTAAGATAATATTACTACTAAAATAGTTTCTAAACGTGTTCTAGGCTACCCTACCCTAGAATTAGGGTTCAGGCTAAAACAGGTTATACGTAGGGTTAGAGTTTCTGTACAGCACTTTGTGACATCTGCTGATGTAAAAGGACTTTATAAATACATTTGATTGATTGTTAGGTTCAGGGTATTTAAAGAGATAAACTGTATGGGTTTATAGCTCTCTTGCTCCTCCCTGTGGTCTGCTGTGGGTACTACATACCTCATTCACGACACCTGATAGGCTCATCATGTGAGGTAGCAACTGTCAGAGCTACAAATCCAGTATCCGTAACCTAGTTAATAATAAGTTACCTGAGGTAAACCTACAAGGTTAACGCGGCCTGGTCTCATTGATAACAACTAATAGGAGCTGGCAGGGTGAAACATGACTAAAATAAGGCCTGCTTTTTTCATGATTACTATAAAACTATAGCAAACAGCTGGAACATATTAAACATTACCATAACTGGTAGATTTAATGTACTGACTTAGTTTTTATCAGAAAAGGGCATTAAAAATGTAATGTGTCCAGCCTAGTCCCTGTGGGTGTCCCTGAAGTGTGGGTGTCCCTGAAGTGTGGGTGTCCCTGTACCTGAAGTGTGGGTGTCCCTGTACCTGATACAACTAATAGGAGCTGACAGGGTGAAACATGACCTAAAATAAGACCTGTTTATTCAATACAACTAATAGGAGCTGACAGGGTGAAACATGACCTAAAATAAGACCTGTTCATTCAATACAACTAATAGGAGCTGACAGGGTGAAACATGACCTAAAATAAGACCTGTTTATTCAATACAACTAATAGGAGCTGACAGGGTGAAACATGACCTAAAATAAGACCTGTTTATTCAATACAACTAATAGGAGCTGACAGGGTGAAACATGACCTAAAATAAGACCTGTTTATTCAATACAACTAAATCCCCACACTATCTGTTCTAACAAACCCTGTACCACCCCTCCCCTGTTAACCTTGAATTTAGTCGACACAGAGACTCAGATCAGTTTCATTTCCTCAGAAGAAAGTTTGTGTAGGGGAGGGACTTCCTGGTTCTGCCAGAGGGGTGGGGTTAGGGGGAGGGAGGGAAGGAAGGAGGGAGGGAGGGCGGGGTTAGAGGAAGGGAGGGAGAGAGAGAGAACTGCATGCAACGACGAGAAGGAGAAAGATATTTTAGTTCCTAGGTTAGGACCCTTAATATGGAACACATTAAATAGAGTGGTTAGAATATATAAAGGGTAACAGTTTCTATGAAGTACATAGAGTTGAAGTCAGAAGTTTACATACACCTTAGCCAAATACATTTACAAGATTTTCACAATTCCTGACCTTGAATCCTAGTAAAGATTCCTGTCTTAGGTCAGTTAGGATCACCACTTTATTTTAAGAATGTGAAATGTCAGAATAAAAGTAGAGAGAATTATTTATTTCATATTTTATTTCTTTCATCACATTCCCAGTGGTTCAGAAGTTTACATACACTCAATTAGTATTTGGCAGCATTGCCTTTAAATTGTTAACTTGGTTCAAACATTTCAGGTAGCCTTCCACAAGCTTCCCACAATAAGTTGGGTGAATTTTGGCCCATTCCTCCTGACAGAGCTGGTGTAACTGAGTCAGGTTTCTAGGCCTCCTTGCTCGCACACGCTTTTTCAGTTCTGCCCACAAATGTTCTATAGGATTGAGGTCAGGGCTTTGTGATGGCCACTCTAATACCTTGACATTGTTGTCCTTAAGCCATTTTGCCACAACTTTGGAAGTATGCTTGGGGTCATTGTCCATTTGGAAGACCCATTTGCGACCAAGCTTTAACTTCCTGACTGATGTCTTGAGATGTTGCTTCAATATATCCACATCATTTTCCTACCTCATGATGCCATCTATTTTGTGAAGTGCACCAGTCCCTACTGCAGCAAAGCACCGCCAAAACATGATGCTGCCACCCCCGTGCTTCACGGTCGGGATGGTGTTCTTCGGCTTGCAAGCCTCTCCCTCTTTCCTCCAAATATAACAATGGTCATTATGGCCAAACAGTTCTATTTTTGTTTCATCAGACCAGAGGACATTTCTCCAAAAGTACGATCTTTGTCCCCATGTGCAGTTGCAAACGGTAGTCTGGCTTTTTTATGGCGGTTTTGGAGCAGTGGCTATTCCTTGCTGAGTGTCCTTTCAGGTTTTGTCGATATAGGACTCGTTTTACTGTGGATATAGATACTTTTGTACCTGTTTCCTCCAGCATCTCCACAAGGTCCTTTGCTGTTGTTCTGGGATTGATTTGCACTTTTCACACCAAAGTACGTTAATCTCTAGGAGACAGAACGCGTCTCCTTCCTGAGCGATATGACGGCTGCGTGGTCCCATGGTGTTTATACTTGCGTACTATTGTTTGTACAGATGAACGTGGTGCCTTCAGCCGTTTGGAAATTGCTCCCAAGGATGAACCAGACTGGTGGAGGTCTAAAAAAAACATTCTGAGGTCTTGGCTGATTTCTTTTGATTTTCCCATGATCTCAAGCAAAGAGGCACTGAGTTTGAAGGTGCCTTGAAATACATCCACAGGTACTTTTATTTATTTTTATTTTATTTCACCTTTATTTAACCAGGTAAGCTAGTTGAGAACAAGTTCTCATTTACAACTGCGACCTGGCCAAGATAAAGCAAAGCAGTGCGACACAAACGACAACACAGAGTTACACATGGAATAAACAAGCGTACAGTCAATAACACAATAGAAAGAAAAAAATAAAGTCTATATACAGTGTGTGCAAATGGCGTGAGGAGGTAAGGCAATAAATAGGCCATAGTAGCGAAGTAATTACAATTTGGTAAATTAACAATGTGCAAGTAGAAATACTGGTGTGCAAAAGAGAAGAAAAGTAAATATTATGGGGATGAGGTAGGTAGATTGGGTGGGCTATTTACAGATGGGCTGTGTACAGCTGCAGCGATTGGTTAGCTGCTCAGATAACTGATGTTTAAAGATAGTGAGGGAAATATAAGTCTCCAGCTTCAGCGATTTTGGAATTTCGTTCCAGTCATTGTCAGCAGAGAACTGGAAGGAAAGACGGCCAAAGGACGTGTTGGCTTTGGGGATGGCCAGTGAAATATACCTGCTAGAGCACGTGCTACGGGTGGGTGTTGTTATCGTGACCAGTGAGCTGATATAAGGCGGAGCTATACCTAGCATCGACTTATAGATGACCTGGAGCCAGTGGGTCTGGCGACGAATATGTAGCAAGGGCCAGCCAACGAGCGCGTACAGGTCGCAGTGGTGGGTGGTATAAGGGGCTTTGGTAACAAAACGGATGGCACTGTGATAGACTGCATCCAGTTTGCTGAGTAGAGTATTGGAAGCTGTTTTGTAAATGACATCGCCGAAGTCGAGGATCGGTAGATAGTCAGTTTTACGAGGGCATATTTGGTGGCGTGAGTAAAGGAGGCTTTGTTGCGAAATAGGAAGCCAATTCTAGATTTAATTTTGGATTGGAGATGTTTAATATGAGTCTGGAAGGAGAGTTTACAGTCTAGCCAGACACCTAGGTATTTGTAGTTGTCCACATATTCTAAGTCAGAACCATCCAGAGTAGTGATGCTAGTCAGGCGGGCAGGTGCGGGCAGCGAACGGTTGAAGAGCATGCATTTAGTTTTACTAGCGTTTAAGAGCAGTTGGAGGCCACGGAAGGAGTGTTGTATGGCATTGAAGCTAGTCTGGAGTTTAGTTAACACAGTGTCCAAGGAAGGGCCAGATGTATACAGAATGGTGTCGTCTGCGTAGAGGTTGATCAGGGAATCACCCGCAGCAAGAGCGACATCGTTGATATATACATGTAGCGGGTTTCTTATGTACCACAGGAGAACCAAGAAATGAGGCGTGACACCACGGCTGTCTTTTAGGCTTTTATGTTGATCTGCAGTAGTATTATGAAAAGACAGGACAGGAACACATCAGTCTCCAATGCACCATCTGACAAGTTATTCTATACAGGAGCATGAAGAAAGGTAAAACACATATCCTGTCTCACATCCCCAATACATTGCTAGGTGCCTGTAGTGTTGACAGTATTAAAATACAACAACTCATGTACAAAAACACTGTAATACAAACAAGCTACAACGTGAAATCGCCTTTATCCCGTTCAGACCTAAGAGGGCTAAAACTACATCTCCCATAATGCAACGCTAGCATCCGTTGGCAGCTCGGCTAACCTTTTGCTTCACAGAAAGGCACGCTAGCTAGCAATACTTTTTAGCACTATAAACTACATCAATAACAACAATAAAACTCTGAAAGTTAGATGTTTCAATAGCCTCACACTCCCTTATAACGATATCTCCAGCATTAACCTTGGGATGTTTTATTTATTTCAGGTTATGGACTTCTACAAAGGAGTAATGTGTAACACATACCTTTCTCTCTGTCTTTTCTCAGCCTGAGGAGAACCGGAGCTACGGGTAGTACCAGGCTGTTAGTAGGTGTCGTAAGCACCCAGATGAAACGAAATACATTTAATTAAATAAAACCCGAAGATGTTAATATCATTCAGCTACTGTAACTGCCTACTTAACATCAACAGGCAGCACTAGTAGCGCAACAATAAAAAAATAGACACCAAAAGTAAAGTTCCTGGCGATCATAGCGATCTGACTCCCCCCTTCTGTCTGAAGTTGGAATATTCCTGTTCGGGGCTTTGGCCACGGACCCTTAACCTGGTTGTTCTGTTCTGCGTTGTGTACTATTATAATAATTACAAGTTGGATGGAATAACCATTTGAACTCTCCTACATATAGAAGAATAATATACAAGTATAGGCTATTTGTGCAGTAATTACATTGAACTTGGTGCAGTCTGTTGGTCCTTTCTCACCACTCTAATATCTCTGTCACGCAAACAGTTTACAGATTTTGAATTTGAGTAATTATTATTATTTATTTATTTATTATAATTTTTATTCCGGTCGTGTCGGTCCGTGGTGCCAGAAAGGTTGGGGACCGCTGCTGTAGACCCCCAAAATATTAATATCAATTAATATCAACTTCCAAATATTGTTTTACAAAGAGAGAGAGGCTTTTTCGCACGAGTGCATCGGCCATCACCAGTGAGTGAGCTGCTCATCGGCCATCACCAGTGAGTGAAATGCTCATATGCCATCACCAGTGAGTGAGCTGCTCATCGGCCATCACCAGTGAGTGAGCTGCTCATCATTGGGTGAGTCAGTGAAACTGGAAAGCATTTTTAGGACTATAATGTACTCCTCATATTGTAGCCTACAGTATGTGTCTCCACACACCTCGGCCTGGGCTATTGATGGATTCAAGACAAGGTCGTTTTTATTGATCTCTGATTCTCAGTTTGTCAGTGTCAAAGTAGCCTGCCATTTCAATCATTTGTGTCGTATTAACAGAGATTCTGACAAAGTCTCCAGTCATGTAAAATTGCATGAAATGCGTTAATAAAAGGCCAACATTTTCCCGGACATTATGCTACTAAAATGAACCCCATGTGTGCAACTTCTGTAAGTGCCCCTACAATACTGCTTTATCTTCAGCCAGCAGCATCCCACTGCTGGCTTGCTTCTGAAGCTAAGCAGGGTTGGTCCTGGATGGGAGACCAGATGCTGCTGGAAGGGGTGTTGGAGGGCCAGTAGGAGGCACTCTGTCCTCTGGTCTAAAAAATATCCCAATGCCCCAGGGCAGTGATTGGGGACATTGCCCTGTGTAGGGTACCGCCTTTGGGTTGCAACGTTAAACAGGTGTCCTGACTCTCTGTGGTCACTAAAGATCCCATGGCACTTATTGTATGAGTAGGAGTGTTAACCCTGGTGTCCTGGCTAAATTCCCAATCTGTCCCTCATATCATCCCCAGTTTACAATTGGCTCATTCATCCCCTCCTCTCCCTGTAACTATTCCCCAGGTTGTTGCTGTAAATGAGAATGTGTCTCAGTCAACCTACCTGGTAAAATAAGGGCTAAAGAAATACAATGTGATGATATGAATGCAATGCTTTATTATAAAGGATGTATTTTATAGTGCATTCTGGTAAAATAACATGAGCTGCCGTGACACCCAGAACAAAGTTAGTGTGGAGGTGCTGACTAACGGTGAATAAACTCTACACTATCAAAATAAAGGAAGTGGCACACTACATATATACTCTCCCAACAGTTTAATGGGGATTTACTAACGTTTCAGCATCACTCTGCCTTCCTCAGGGTGATGTCATACACATTTGAACCAGGTTATATAGACAAACAGTACAATTAGTGTAATCAATTACAGTGGTGAGGGTGTGTCGTATTGATAAAGTTAATTATAATTAGTTAATGACACTGTTAAAAAAGATGATATAGTATATGGCATATTAAATATATTATTCTATTGTTATCATATAGAAACATAATGGAATATTGTACATCATATTGGCATTAACATACATGGTTTCATTCAATTTCACATCATTTTGTATTCCATTTATGTTCCATATAATAATGGTTCAACCTTGATATATAACGAACATCATCAACAGGGGGAACATATTAGATATATACTTCATCATCTGTAAAAATATATTTTTTAAATATATAAGACTTGTTCATGATGGAAGAAATGTTCATTAGAAGGGCCTGAGATCAAAATCAATATTCAGACCATTAAGGGTCAGTGTTTTTAGATAGAATATCCAGTAGGCCTCTCTGTAGTAGTAGGATCTCAATGTTACCTCCTCTTCTCGGTAGAGCAACATGCTCAATGCCTGTGTATCTCAGGGAGGAGACAGGATGGTTAGCCTCAACAAAGTGAGCTGCTACTGGATAGTCAATGTTCTGACACCTGATTGAGCTGCGGTGTTCAGCTATGCGCTGCTTTAATTGTCTCTTCGCTTTGTCCTACAGAGGCTTTGCCACATGAACAGGTGATGAGATAGATTACTGCCTTGGTCTTCCATGAGATGATACCCTCACAGGGATCTTTCCACCTGTATGTGGGTGTGTAAAGAAGGATGTTTTTTTGGTGCTATTACACTGTGCGCATGAGCCACATTTGTAGTTTCCATTTGGGACAGGTGTCCAGAGTGTCTGAGTAGGCTCAGGGGGCATGTCAGATCTCACCAAACTATCTCCAATATTGTGACCACGCTTATAGACCACCATTGGCGGTTCCTTGAAGAGGTGTGCAATTTTTTGGTCTGATTGCAGAATATGCCGGTGTTTTTTCAGGATTGCTTTCATTTTCTCCGAACCTTTGGTGTACTTAGTACAAAAGACAGTTGCGTTGTTTTTCTTATTTGGTAGATTTTTTAGTAATTCCTCTCTTGGTTTTTGAGATATTTTCATCATTGCCGCATCAAGAGTTTTGTCCTTGTAGCCTCTCATTTTGAATTTCTCTGTCATTGTTTTATCATTGCGGTCAACATCTGACTGGTGGTCACAGATTGGTTTAACTCTGCATAACTGGCTATATGGCAGAACATTCTGGAGGGGAAGGGGATGCATACTATCCGCACATAGCAAGGTGTTGCGATCTGTGGGCTTTCTGTATAAGTCTGTGTGTAATGCATCATTCTCTTTGATAATCCATAAGTCCAGGTAGTGTATTTTTCTCTCATCGAGTCTGCATGGTGAATTGGAGGTATTCAGAGCTCTCATTTAGTAGGATTTGAATTCATTAAGTTCCTGCTGACTTCCTTCCCAGAGCACAAAGACATCATCTATGTATCTCTTCCATAGGAGTATTTTAGAAAGTAAGGGGTGTGTGTCTGTTTTAAAAAGGAATGTTTCTTCCAACTGTCCCACATACAGGTTAGCATAGTGGGGGAAGGGGAGCCCAGGGCTACACCCGAATCTGGAGGAAAAAGTCTGACTCAAAGACAAAATAGTTATGGGATAATACCAGTTCAGTAAGTAGTAAGATGCAATCATTGGATGGAACAAGGGTAGAGTCTCTCTGCTGAAGGAAGTGTTGCAGTGCCTGCAAGCCTCCAGTGTGTGGGATGGTAGTGTACAAGCTCTCCACATCAAGTGGCCAGCAGGGAGCCCTCTGGTATCCTTCCTAAGCCCTCTATCAATGAGATCATGTGACTAGTGTGCGACTAGTGCATTCTGGTACCTGAACTCCCCAGGTCACCATCCTCTCCTACTCACTGTTTGTTCCGGCACCTCCCGATTTAAAAATTAAGCACTGCTGGGTTCAAACACTATTTGAAATCTTTCAAATACATTGAGTGTTTGCATTGCCTGCCTGGAGTGTTGGGTGGGCAGGTTATGGACTTTTCTCCCTTTTCTATTGGCTCCTTTGAACCAGCCAACTTTAATCAAGCTGTTGAACCACCATCTAGAAGACATAGACATATCATTACATACAGTATAGAACACCATCTAGAAGACATAGACATATCATTACATACAGTATAGAACACCATCTAGAAGACATAGACATATCATTACATACAGTATAGAACACCATCTAGAAGACATAGACATATCATTACATACAGTATAGAACACCATCTAGAAGACATAGACATATCATTACATTCAGTATAGAACACCATCATCAGCATTATACATATGTACTTCATAGAAACTGTTACCCTTTATATATTCTAACCACTCTATTTAATGTATTCTATATTAAGGGTCCTAACCTGGGAACTAAAATATTTGTCTCTATTAACATTGTGTACAGTTCTCTCTCTCTAACCCCTCCCTCCCTCTAACCCCTCCCTCCTCTAACCCCTCCCTCTCTCTAACCCCTCCTCTGGCAGAACCAGGAAGTCCCTCCCCTTCACAAACTCTCTTCTGAGGAAACAGAAACTGATCTGAGTCTCTGTGTCGTCTGTCTGTGTGAGAGTGAACAACCGTCCAAATGGCTCAGCAGGGAGTTCTGCTGGACCAGGACCAGTTCTGTTGTTCTGTCTGTCTGGATCTACTGAAGGAGCCGGTCACCATCCCCTGTGGACACAGTTACTGTAGAAGCTGTATTGAGGACTGCTGGGATCAGGATGTTTTGAAAGGGGTCTATAGCTGTCCTCAGTGCAGAGAGACCTTCACTCCAAGGCCTATTCTGAGGAAAAATAACATGATGGCTGAGATGGTGGAGAAACTGAAGAAGACAGGACTCCAGGCTGCTCCCCCTCCTGCTCTGTGCTATGCTGGACCTGGAGATGTGGCATGTGATTTCTGCACTGGGACCAGAAAGCAGAAAGCCCTCATGTCCTGTCTGGTGTGTCTGGCCTCTTACTGTGAGACTCACCTCCAACCTCACTATGAATCTCCTGCTTTCAAGAAGCACAAGCTGGTCAAAGCCACCGCACAACTACAGGAGAAGATCTGCTCTCATCATGACAAACTGCTGGAGGTTTACTGTCGCATCGATCAGCAGTGTATCTGTTATCTGTGTAAAATGGATAAACATAAAGGCCATGATACAGTGTCAGCTGCAGCAGAGAGGACTGAGAAACAGGTAAGACCAGAACAACTTGTTGGTGACTGTCTGATAAACAAAGAATTAAAGATACAGTAGGAACTAAGGCTGTTTGAATATGAGATCATTCAAATTAAATGGTTCCTCAGCAGAACAAATATGAACAAAATCCTAGATATGTTAACCCAGATTCTCCAAATGTATCACCATTTTATGAAGTCAAACACTATTATCATTCTGACTGCTCTTTTATGAGTCCAAAGTTCAGTCTCAACTCCTTGATACATGTAGGCCTACTGTTAAAACTAGAATAATTCACATAGCAACATAATTACATAAATTCACACAGACACATTTGAATCCTTCCTCTCTATGGGCCCTACGTCACATTACTATACTATTGATCTACTGGACTAATAAAGCTTGATAGCTCATTGAAGAGTGATTCTACACAGAGGCAGCTGGGGATGAGTCAGCAGAAGGTCCAGCAGAGATTCCAGGAGAGAGAGAAGGAGCTGAAGGAGCTCCAACAGGCTGTGGAGTCTCTCAAGGTGAGTATTGTTGACCAGAGGAGACACACCAGTTCACTTCTCTCCTCCAGAGAGAGAGAGAGGCCCCTATCCACAGAGTGAGCCGTGCGCCAGACAGAGTTCTGGAGGTGAAATGGAAATGAATGAGGGAGAGTTAAGTGAGGTAGAAGGTGTGGTGAAGAGTTCAGAACCAGAGAAGAATTTGGTCATAGTAGATTTGACTTCAGAGGAGTTCCAGGGTGTGTTGAGTGGTGGTGTCCCGTCCTCCCAGGTCGTTGGCATGGTGCAGGAGCAGATAGGGTCAAAGTAGTGGAATGGGGTCGTGGGTTTTAATGACTGTAGGGTTAGTTGGAAGGGTTTTATTTTTGTATCACAAAGTAAAATAGATTTATATTAGAGTCCAGTTGGGGACGGTAATACAACATATTGGATGCCAACACGTTAAACTCCAAAGAAGAAGAAACGTTATATTATGTCTATGTACAGTGTTGTAACGATGTCTCTCTCTCTCATTCCATCACTTTCATGGTAGTTGGTTGTGTGGGTCTCTGGTTATGAATGGGATGCTGACAGACAATCGCTGATGGATATTTATAGAGCTCTGATCAGGACGACAATTGATTACGGGTGTATAGTTTATGGAACAGCAGCAAAGACTTGTCTTCAGAAGCTGGACAGAATCCAGTATATAGCTTTAAGGATATGTACTGGTGCATTTAAATCAACATCTGTATGTGTCTTACTAGTGGAGGCAGGTGAGATGCCTTTGGATATACGGCGTAATAAATTGTCATTAGCTTATTGGGTTGAAAGGCTGTGAGGTTGAGCATCCCACTGCTACTGTTCTAGATGACTGTTGGGAATATACTAGTAGACAAGGCAGTGGTTCTGGTTGGACAGTTGGAAAGCTTGCTGATGAGAGTGGTTTGAGGGAGTTGGAGGTTGGCCTTAGTGTGAGTAAACTTCTGACCCACTGGAATTGTGATACAGTGAATTATAAGTGAAATAATCTGTCTGTAAACAATTGTTGAAGAATGACTTGTCATGCACACAGTAGATGTCCTAACCGACTTGTCAAACTATAGTTTGTGGAGTGGTTGAAAAATGAGTTTTAATGACTCCAACCTAAGTGTATGTAAACTTCTGACTTCAACTGTATATGCCCTCCAATGAAAGAGGTGAGGCCAAATGTAAGATCAGAGCCATGTTGATAGATGTGTGGCAGAAGAGATGGGACTCTGAGCACAAGGGACAGCATTTATATGTCCTCCAAAGAAAGGTCGCTGGACCAAGATTCAAAGGTCAGATTAGGAAGGAAGAGGTGGTGTTTACTCCATTGTGCTTAGGACATTGTACATTGAACTGGTCATTCCATCTGGTTGGCAGCATGTGAATGGTTTGTGTCTGGAGGGTATGGTCAATGAAACGGGGAGCATGTGTTGTTATATTGTTGGAAGGATGTTGAAGAGAGGGATAGATTGAAGTGTAGGGTCATTGAGGTTGGGGGGGTTTGGGGGATGGGGGAGGGTCTATTAGAAGTTAGTAGGACTCTTTTTTATTTTCTCAGAAGTACTGAGTTAGGTAGGAGGATTTAGAAATGTTGTAAACCGTGATTGAACACACTCCAGCACAGTAGGTGGCGCCATGCACCTTTAACGTTGGTTTGTGGACCGCCATTATATCATAGAAGAAGAAGAAGTTGGTCTGTGAGGTTTTGTGGTTCCTGAGGAGGTTACTATTCTTTTTTAAATGTATTTTGTCATGGTGGAGGGTTTGTTTATTGGTTTCCACTGTTTATCGGGTAGAGTTGAGGGGGAGTAGGGTAGTTTGATGGCCTCAACCGAGTGGGAGAAGAAACGCTGTCGCTTCAGGTCCGTTCTGGAGAATGTTGTGGAGGAATTGTTGATCATGGTGGGTCAACAGGTGGGAGCGGAACATATACACTCTGCATCCAGAATGAACAAGGTGCTGGTTGTGGTAATGGAAAAGGGGAGTCTTGTTGCCCGGCTAGTTACCAGTGGGATTTTTATGAGGGGTGTGATTTCGACAAGACTAGTGGTGCTGAATCTGCCTCCGTTTATTACAGACGAACAGATCCGGAAAGAGTTGGGTCGTTTTGGTAACTTTGCAAGTGGTTTTCGTGTCGTGTGCTCTCGGCTAGGTGTCTCTCTTCGTAGACAAGTGTTTGTTTCTTAACTAAATTCAAGGTTAACAGGGGAGGGGTGGTACAGGGTTTGTTATAACAGATAGTGTGGGGATTTAGGGCAGACAAGCGCGACCAGCCGGCAGCGGGGACCAGGACTAGGCTGGCCCAGGGGCGACAATCAACTTTGGAGGGGACAATTACATGAAATGTTCTCAAGAGCAATTCCTGAGGGGGTCACCAGAAGTAGTGCCTTAACACATAGCCTTCGTTGTAATATGTTAAATGTATATTGAGGAACCATAATTACTACTACTGGATACTTGATAGGTACAGTAGTTAACTGAAGAGTTGTCCCAACTTGTCAAATGTTTAAATCATTATAATACTACTACTACTAATAGTTATAGCAGGGTTCCTTATCAGTCCAGTATGTATGCAGGTATTTGTATTTACAACCAGCAATACCAAGAAATGGTACTGTAATGTACTGTACACTGTATGGGTGCAGTTTTCATAAATACAATGAACATGGTGTGATCTCATCTAAAATAAACTCCATTGAGAACCATCACAAAGTTGGTCTCCGTATTGAATGGACCTTTTTATTTGACTTTTTCTGATTCATTTATATAGTCATTAAATATGTGCCACTGGCCTGAGTCGACTACAGTAGCTTTACAAGAACAAACAGCTCTACATAAGTACAGTTCTAAAAGCAATAGAACTACTTCAATGAATAACCCAAATAAATCAACCAGAATATCCTTCAAAAATACTTATTTATTGTTCAGTCAGTGTCTCAACTCTTCAAACAGCAGCTATGGACAAGTATGTCACACTAAGTATGCAATTGTATATAAAATAACATAAAATAAATAATTAGTAAGTGTACTGTCATGTACTAAAAACTGAAAACGAAACAAAAGAACAAATATCATACTATACACCAGTCTTTATGTACATTACAGACAACTAGGCCGCTCAGTCTCTCTTGGCCCATGCTAGCCCGTGAGCCAAGTCTTTCACCTGAGGAGTGCACTGAAACTCCTCTCAGCCTCACATGAAGACACTGGCACCACAAACTAAATTCTGATCAGCACCTCAACTTGGTCAGCCAACCCTCTGCACCTCCACTGGAAGCCTCCTGAGGACCTCTGCTGCCTCTCCACTGCTGCTGCAGGGATATTTGTTGCAAAAGAGAATCTATGTTCAGCTCAGGGTCCTGATCTAGAGACTCATCCAACTCCCCGTGAGAAGTGCTCTTTCCAACTTTTTGCAGGACGTTTAGACTGTCCTGATGGAAACGGTCGCCAAACTGAACCTCCACACCGTCCAACACTTCAAAAATGTGTCTTGAGTGTGTTTCAATGGAGTCAATCCATGTTGTTGCTTTCATACAGTGCAAGGTAGCTTTAGTCCTTTCTGCTGTTTCCACGCTGGATAACTGGGACCTGATTAGATTTAGCTGGTGTGCTGTTACAGTAACAAAGTGGCGTTGGGTTTGGCAGTTTTGATGTGATGTGAATTTTCTCCGTTCCTAAATCCTGCACTAATGAAGGCAGCATCTGCTCTTTGGCCAAAAGACGTCTGTCTTGAAACCCTTGGCTACAGTGAAAACACAACTCTCCTTTTATTGATGGATTATAATGTAGCCGGGAAATCGCAAACCATCTCTCTTGAAACGTCAACACTGTTGGCAAGAGTTTGCAGTTCTATAAATTGTGGGTGTGGCTGATATGGTTTTGTACCATCACTGAGGTACCTGGACAATGCTGTGCCACTGTCCCTATACTGGTGCTGCTGGCAACAAGGTTGACACCTGGTCCTGCCGTGGCTGTGACACTGTCCTCTGAAGTCTCTCTCTCCTGGCTCTTTCCCCTTTCCCCTCACTGACTCAGTCTGTCTCCTAGAAAATACATGTGTTTGCCAAACTCCTAACTACCGGTACCCAAAACTACACAATCACAACAGCAAGTCCATTGCCTTAAACAAGTCTTGGTTCAGTCACCAGTTTGAGTTGAGAGTGGGGTATCAGTGGCATTTTCCATTTATGTCCCTATTTTACAAGTCTAAAAAAGAGAGAACCTTTCATGATGTTGCCAAACAAAGACTCAACAAACTTACCTGAGACTCCCTGTCTCTGCCAGTCTGTCCCAAGCTCTGCTGTCTGTGGGCCATCTGTTGCCAGCTCAGCCTTAAAGTATAGGTCTAAGAACCCCTGGTGGAGCTCAGCCTTAAAGTATGGGTCTAAGAACCCCTGGTGGAGCTCAGCCTTAAAGTACGGGTCTAAGAACCCCTAGTGGAGCTCAGCCTTAAAGTATGGGTCTAAGAACCCTGGTGGAGCTCAGCCTTCAAGTATGGGTCTAAGAACCCCCTGGTGGAGCTCAGCCTTAAAGTATGGTACAGGTACCGTATGAAGGTATGGACATCTGGACACTGCATAGATGTCATAGATACAATACGGAACAAGCTTTTGTCGGGGCTTGTTGAGTTGGGTACTTGTACTTGACCTAAACTAATCTTAACTGTCTTATCACCATCTGTGGAATTATTTAGTAACTGCAGAACACTTGATAAACACGCCAAGAATAAAGTGTACATATCCTTACTGAAACAGTAAATTCCTGCATCAAGATCCTGCTGCCTAAATGATATTATTTTTAATGTTCTAGTTCAGTACTGCCAGTAACAACCATATGGTAAATTTATGAAGGTATGGACATCTGGACACTAGCATAGATGAAACTGAGATAAACCAAAAGAATGCCCTCTCTTGTGGAGAAGGCAGAGTGCTCGCTTATATAAACGAATGTATATATATTTAGCTTGCTGAGTTGGATACTTGTACTTGACCAGAGTAAACTTAACTGTCTTATGCTGCCATCTATTGGACCCAGACAGTGGACTGGACCCAGACACTGGACCCAGAGACTGGACCCAGAGACTGGACCCAGAGACTGGACCCAGACAGACACTGGACCCAGACAGACACTGGACCCAGACAGACACTGGACCCAGACCCTGGACCCAGACAGACACTGGACCCAGACACTGGACACAGACACTGAAAATGAGCTTTTAATATAAATCTGTTAGCTCTGAAAAGAGCCTTTGCTTTGCTGAGCAGGTAGTTTTCAGGAGTGTTCTGCCTGCCTGCCTTCAGAGGAGTCTGTCTGGGAATAATGACAAGTTAATAAGATATTGCCAAGCTATTTATTTTTAAATGTAACCTTTATTTAACTAGCCAGGTCAGTTAAGAACAGATTCTGATTTACAATGAGGGCCTACCGGGGAACAGTGGGTTAACTGCCTTGTTCAGGGGCAGAATGACAGATTTTCACCTTGTCAGCTCTGGGATTTGATCCAGAAACCTTTCTGTTACTGCCCAACACTCTTAACCACTAGATTACAAACCACTAAATGTTAAACACAAAAGGCAAATGGTGGTAGATAAATGGTAAGCTGGTTAAATAAAATACTGCTGTTATAACTTCCAGACTGCCATTGTTTTGGGGAAATAGGGACATGTCTGTCTGTTTCTCCAATTATCTCTAATAGATGGATTTATTTTAATGGTTTGAATTTCTACACCATTTTAATCAGGATAACCTATTATTTCTAATGATGTAAGTTTGGGCAGCGATAATGCTGTTACCAATTGATAATAGTTAATACTGAAATATAAAATCCTCCTGGAACTCTGAGGTCGTCCCATTGTTTCCTAGAGGAAATATAGGTATGTCTGTTTATTTCACTAAATATCTCTCAATGTGTATAACCTATTATAAAGAGCAGGGTGGCAGCATTCTGACTCAAAGTGGTGCAGAGGATACTGTACCTACTGTCTCTCTCTCTCTCTCTCTCTCTCTCTCTCTCTCTCTCTCTCTGTCTCTCTCTCTGTCTCTCTGTCTCTCTCTCTCTCTCTCTCTCTCTGTCTCTCTGTCTCTCTCTGTCTCTGTCTCTCTCTGTCTCTGTCTCTCTCTCTCTCTCTCTCTCTCTCTCTCTCTCTCTCTCTCTCTCTCTCTCTCTCTCTCTCCAGATCTCTGCACAAGCAGCAGTGGAGGACAGTGATCAGATCTTTACTGAGCTGATCCGCTCCATTGAGAGAAGGCGCTCTGAGGTGAAGGAGCTGATCAGAGCCCAAGAGAAGGCTCAAGTGAGTCAAGCTGAAGGACTCCTGGAGCAACTGAAGCAGGAGATAGCTGAGCTGAGGAAGAGAAGCACTGAGCTGGAGCAGCTCTCACACACAGAGGATCACATCCATTTCCTCCAGGTAACTAAACTGCCTTGATACATGTGATATGAAATTAACTTCATGTGAAACTATTCATCTCAATCATTAAGTTGTCCTGTCCCCCTCTCTGTCCCCCTCTCTGTCCCCCTTTCTCTGTCCCCCTCTCTGTCTCTCTCGCTCTCTCTCTGTCGCTTCTCTCTCTGTCCCCCTCTCTGTCGCTCTCTCTCTATCCCTCTCTGTCGCTCTCTCTCTGTCCCCCTCTCTGTCCCCCTCTCTCTGTCGCTCTCTCTCTGTCGTTCTCTCGCCCTCTCTCTGTCCCCCTCTCTCTGTCCTCTCTCTGTCGCTCTCTCTCTGTCGCTCTCTCGCCTCTCTCTCTCTGTCCCCTCTCTCTGTCCCCTCTCTCTGTCCCCTCTCTCTGTCCCCTCTCTCTGTTGCCCCCTCTCTGTCCCCCTCTCTGTCGCTCTCTCTCTCTGTCCCCTCTCTCTGTCCCTCTCTCTGTCCCCTCTCTCTCTGTCCCCTCTGTCGCTTCTCTCTCTGTCCCCTCTCTGTCGCTCTCTCTCTGTCTCCCCCTCTGTCGCTCTCTCTCTGTCCCCTCTGTCGCTCTCTCTCTCTGTCCTCCTCTGTCGCTCTCTCTCTGTCCCCTCTGTCGCTCTCTCTCTGTCCCCTCTCTGTCGCTTCTCTTCACTCTCTCTCTGTCCCCTCTCTGTCGCTTCTCTCTTCCCCTCTGTCGCTCTCTCTCTGTCCCCTCTGTCGCTTCTCTCGGTCCCTCTCTCTGTCCCCTCTCTGTCGCTTCTCTCTTTCACACTCTCTCTGTCCCCTCTCTCTGTCCCCTCTCTCTGTCGCTTCTCTCTGTCCCCTCTGTCCCCTCTCTCTGTCCCCTCTCTCTGTCCCCTCTCTCTGTCCCCTCTGTCGCTTCTCTCTGTCCCCTCTCTGTCGCTCTCTCTGTCCCCTCTCTGTCGCTTCTCTCTCTGTCCCCTCTCTGTCGCTTCTCTCTATCCCTCTCTGTCGCTCTCTCTCTGTCCCCTCTCTGTCCCCTCTCTGTCCCCTCTCTCTGTCCCTCTCTCTGTCGCTTCTCTCTGTCATTCTCTCGCTCTCTCTCTGTCCCCTCTCTTTCCTCTCTCTCTGTCGCTCTCTCTGTCGCCTCTCGCCTCTCTCTCTGTCCCCTCTCTGTCCCCTCTCTGTCCCCTCTCTGTCCCCTCTCTCTGTCCCCTCTCTCTGTCGCTCTCTCTGTCCCCTCTCTCTGTCCCCTCTCTGTCCCCTCTCTCTGTCCTCTCTCTCTGTCCCCTCTCTCTCTGTCCCCTCTGTCGCTTCTCTCTCTGTCCCCTCTCTCTGTCCCCTCTCTCTGTCCCCTCTGTCGCTCTCTCTCTGTCCCCTCTCTGTCGCTTCTCTCTCTGTCGCTCTCTCTTCACTCTCTCTCTGTCCCTCTCTGTCGCTTCTCTCTCTTCCCCTCTGTCGCTTCTCTCTCTGTCCCCTCTGTCGCCTCTCGGTCCCTCTCTCTGTCCCCTCTCTGTCGCTTTCTCTTTCACTCTCTCTCTGTCCCCTCTCTCTGTCCCCTCTCTCTGTCGCTCTCTCTCTGTCCCCTCTGTCGCTTCTCTCTGTCCCTCTCTCTGTCCCCTCTCTCTGTCCCCTCTCTCTGTCCCCTCTGTGTCGCTCTCTCTGTCCCCTCTCTGTCGCTTCTCTCTCTGTTCCCTCTCTGTCGCTCTCTCTCTGTCCCGCTCTCTGTCGCTCTCTCTCTGTCCCCTCTGTCGCTCTCTCTGTCCCCTCTGTCGCTCTCTCTCTGTCCCCTCTGTCCCTCTCTCTCTGTCCCTCTCTCTGTCCCCTCTCTGTCCCCTCTCTGTCACTCTCTCTCTGTCCCCTCTCTGTCCTCTCTCTGTCGCTTCTCTCTGTCGCCTCTCTCTGTCCCCCTCTCTCTGTCCCCTCTGTCGCTCTCTGTCCCCTCTCTGTCGCTTCTCTCTGTCTCCTCTGTCGCTCTCTCTCTGTCGCTCTCTCTGTCGCTCTCTCTCTGTCCCCCTCTCTCTCTGTCCCCCTCTCTCTCTGTCCCTCTCTCTCTGTGTCCCTCTCTCTGTCTGTGCTCTCTCTTTCCTCTCTCTCTTGTCCCCCCTCTAGGGTCCCCCTCTCTGTCGCTTCTCTCTCTGTCGCTCTCTCTCTGTCCCCCCTCTCTGTCGCTCTCTCTCTGTCCCCTCTGTCGCTCTCTCTCTGTCCCCTCTCTCTGTCCCCTCTCTGTCCCCTCTCTCTCTGTCCTCTCTCTGTCTCTCTCTCTGTCCCCTCTCATGTCTCCCTCTCTTGTCCCCTCTCTCTGTCGCTCTCTCTCTGTCCTCTCTCTGTCACTCTCTCTCTGTCCCCCTCTGTACTCTCTCTCTGTCCCTCTGTCGCTCTCTCTGTCCCTCTCTGTGAGCTTTCTCTGTCCTCTCTCTGTCGCTCTCTCTGTCCCCTCTGTGTCTCTCTGTCCCCTCTGTCGCTCTCTCTGTCCCTCTCTCTGTCGTGCTTCTTTTCTCTGTCCCCTCTCTGTGCTCTCTCTTACTCTCTCTCTGTCCCTCTCTCTGTCCCTCTCTCTGTCGCGCTCTCTCTCTGTCCCCTCTCTCTGTCCCTCTCTCTGTGCTCTCTCTCTGTCCCTCTCTGTCCCCTCTCTGTCCCCCTCTCTCTGTCGCTCTCTCTGTGGTTCTCTAGCTCTCTCTCTGTCCCCTCTCTCTGTCGCTCTCTCTCTGTGGACTCTCTGCTCTCTCTGTCCCCCCTCTCTCTGTCCCCCTCTCTCTGTCCCCTCTCTCTGTGCCCCCTCTGTCCCCCCTCTCTCTGTCCCCTCTCTGTCCCCTCTCTGTCCCCTCTCTCTGTCCCCCTCTCTCTGTCCCCCTCTCTGTCGCTCTCTCTCTGTCCCCCCTCTCTGTCGGCTCTCTCTCTGTCCCCTCTCTGTCGCTCTCTCTCTGTCCCCCTCTCTCTGTCCCCCTCTCTCTGTCCCCTCTCTCTCTGTCCCCTCTGTCGCTCTCTCTCTGTCCCCCTCTCTGTCGCTCTCTCTCTGTCTCCCCCTCTGTCGCTCTCTCTCTGTCCTCCTCTGTGCTCTCTGTCCCCTCTGTCCCCCTCTCTCTGATACCCTCTCTCATGTCCCCTCTGTCTGTCCTCTCTCTCTGTCCCCTCTTGTAGACTCTCTCTCTGTCCCTCTGTCGCTCTCTCTCTGTCCTCTCTCTGTCGCTCTCTCTTCCTCTCTCTCTGTCCTCTCTGTCTCTCTCTCTCTGTCCCTCTGTCGCTCTCTCTCTGTCCCCTCTGTCGCTCTCCTCTAGGGTCCCTCTCTCTGTCCCCTCTCTGTCTCTCTCTTCCCACTCTTTCTGTCCTCTCTCTGTCCCCTCTCTCTGTCCTCTCTCTCTGTCCCCTCTGTCCCCTCTGTCCCTCTCTCTGTCCCTCTCTCTGTCCCCTCTCTCTCTGTCCCCTCTCTGTGTCTTCTCTCTGTGTCGCTCTCTCTGTCCCCTCTCTGTGGCTCTCTCTGTCCCCTCTCTGTCAAAATATCTCTCTCTCTATCCCTCTCTGTGGCTCTCTCTCTGTCCTCTCTCTGTCCCCTCTCTCTGTCCCCCTCTCTCTGTCGGGGCTCTCTCTCTGTGGTTTCTCGCTCTCTCTCTGTCCCCTCTCTTTCCCCTCTCTCTGTCTCTCTCGCTCTCTCTCTGTCCCTTTCTCTCTCTGTGCCCCCTCTCTGTCCCCCTCTCTGTCCCCCCTCTCTGTCCCCTCTCTGTCTCTCTCTCTGTCTCCCTCTCTCTGTCCCCCTCTCTTCCCTCTCTCTGTCCCCTCTCTCTGTCAGCTCTCTCTCTGTCCCCTCTGTGTCTCTCTCTGTCCCTCTCTCTGTCCCCCTCTCTCTGTCCTCTCTCTGTCCCCTCTCTCTGTCCCCCTCTCTGTCCCCCTCTGTCCTCTCCCTCTGTCTCCCCCTCTGTCGCTCTCTCTCTGTCCCCTCTGTGCTCTCTCTCTGTCCCCCTCTCTCTGTCCCCTCTCTCTGTCCCCCTCTGTCGCTCTCTCTCTGTCTCCCCACTCTGTGCTCTCTCTGTCCTCTGTCGCTCTCTCTCTTCCCTCTGTCGCTCTCTCTCTGTCCCCCTCTGTCGCTCTCTCGGTCCCTCTCTCTGTCCCCCTCTCTGTCGCTCTCTCTTTCACTCTCTCTCTGTCCCCCTCTCTCTGTCCCCCTCTCTCTGTCGCTCTCTCTCTGTCCCTCTCTGTCGCTCTCTCTCTGTCCCCTCTCTCTGTCCTCTCTGTCGAACTCTCTCTGTCTCCCTCTCTGTCGCTCTCTCTGTTCCCTCTCTGTCGCTCTCTCTCTGTCCCGCTCTCTGTGTCTCTCTCTGTCCCCCCTCTGTCGGCTCTCTCTGTCCCCCTCTGTCCCTCTCTCTGTCCCCCTCTCTGTCCCCCCTCTCTGTCGAGCCTCTCTCTGTCCTCTCTCTCTGTCCCCTCTCTGTCCCCACTCTCTCTGTCGCTCTCTCTCTGTAGCTTTCTCTCTGTCCCCCTCTCTCTGTCCCTCTCTATGTCCCCTCTGTGGCTCTCTCTCTGTCCCCTCTCTGTCGCTCTCTCTGTCCCCCTCTCTGTCCACTCTCTCTCTGTCTCCCTCTGTCGCTCTCTCTCTGTCCCCTCTGTCGCTCTCTCTGTCGCTCTCTCTGTCGCTCTCTCTGCCCCCCTCTCTCTCTGTCCCCTCTCTCTCTGTCCCCTCTCTCTCTCTGTCCTCTCTCTGTCCCTCTCTCTCTGTCCCTCTTAACAATCTGTATAAATATCTCTCTCTGTCCTCTGGTCCCCTCTCTGTCGCCTCTCTCTCTGTCGGAAAAAGTTCTCTCTCTGTCCCTCTCTCTGTCGCTTCTCTCTGTCCCTCTGTCGCTCTCTCTCTTCCCCTTCTCTTGTCCTCTCTGTCCTCTCTCTCTGTCCTCTCTCTCTGTCCTCCTCTCTGTCGCCTCTCTCTGTCCTCTCTGTGCCCTCTTCTCTGTCCCTCCCTCTCTGTAAGCCCTCTCTCTGTCTCCCTCTCTGTTCCCTCTCTCTGTGCTCTCTCTGCTCCCTCTGTCCCTCTCTGTCGCTCTCTCTGTCCCCTCTCTCTGTCCCCTCTCTCTCTCTGTCCCCTCTCTCTCTGTCCCTCTCTCTGTCCCCTCTCTCTGTCCCCCTCTCTCTCCCTCTCTCTCGCTCCCTCTCTCTGTCCCCTCTCTCTCTCTGTCCCCTCTGTCGCTGTCTCTCTCTCTCTGTCCCCTCTCTCTCTGTCCCCCTCTCTCTGTCTCTCTCTCTGTCCTCTCTCTCTGTCTGTCCCCTCTCTTCTCTGTCCCCTCTCTCCTCTCTGTCTCTCTGTCCCCTCTGTCTGTCCCTCTCTGTCTCTCTCTGTCCCCTCTCTGTCTGTCCCCCCTCTCTGTCTGTCCCCTCTCTCTGTCCCCTTCTCTGTCGCCTCTCTCTGTCCCCTCTCTCTCTGTCCCCTCTCTGTCGCTTCTCTCTCTGTCGCTCTCTCTCTGTCGCTCTCTCTCTGTCCCCCTCTCTGTCGCTTCCTCTCTGTCCCCTCTCTGTCCCCTCTCTCTGTCCCCTCTCTGTCGCTCTCTCTCTCTCTCTGTCCCCCCTCTCTGTCGCTTCTCTCTCTGTCCCCTCTCTGTCTGTCCCCTCTCTGTCTGTCCCCTCTCTGTCTGTCCCTCTCTCTCTGTCCCCTCTCTCTGTCCCCTCTCTCTGTCCCCTCTCTGTCCCCTCTCTGTCGCTCTCTCTCTGTCCCCTCTCTTTCTGTCCCTCTCTCTCTCTCTGTCGCTTCTCTCTCTGTCCCCTCTGTCGCTTCTCTCTCTGTCCCCTCTCTGTCGCCTCTCTGTCCCCCTCTCTGTCTCTCTCTCTCTCTCTGCTGCTCTTCTCTCTTCCCTCTCTGGTCTCTCTCTCTCTCTCTCTCTCTCTCTCTCTCTCTCTCTCTCTCTCTCTCTCTCTCTCCAGAGTTATCAGTCTCTCTCCAGTATCAGTGTATCTTCAGACTTACCCAGCATCGTTGTCCGTCCTCTTCAGTACTTTGGAGATGTGAGTAAGACTGTGTCTGAACTGAGAGAGAAACTAGAAAGACTTCCTTAAAGGAGAATGGACCAAGATCTCCACTACAGGTGTGTTGAAAATAATAACAACATCAACTTTAGACCATTGAAAGTTCCCTACTAGTCATATACATGTGGAATATGGTATGATGATAACATTCCCTCTCTCTGTCAATGTGTTTGTGTGTCTGTAGTGAATATAGTGGATGTTGTACTGCCTCCAGAGCCCAAGACCAGAGAACAGTTGTTACAATGTGAGTCTCTTTATTGTGAAGTAACTAACAGTCTCTTTTTACTGCCACTCCTAACAATCCCTCTAGAAATATATAGCAATAGTAGATCTAATCAAAGACTGGGTATCTATCTGACTCCTCATATTTCTCTGATTTGATCTCTGCTGTGCTCTAATCAAAGACAGGGTAGATACAGTATCTGACTTAACTTATTGTTCTGACTCCCCTCATTGGTCTCTGCTCTGCTCTTCTCCCAGATTCCTGTCAGCTCACACTGGACCCAAACACAGCACACACAGACCTCTCTCTGTCTAAAGGGAACAGAAAGGTGACACGTACAGACCAAGTCCAACCATATCCTGACCATCCAGACAGATTCACCAACCAGTACCAGGTTCTGTGTAGAGAGGGTCTGTCTGGACGCTGTTACTGGGAGGTGGAGTGGAGTGGGCGGTGGGTTATTACAGCAGTCTCATATAAAGACATCAGCAGAACAGAGAGAGATAATATATTTGGATTCAATAACAAGTCCTGGAGTTTACTGTGCTCTAGTGGTGGTTATTGTTTCAGACACAATAATGTTGAGACTGAAGTATCAGGCCCTCAGTCCTCCAGAGTAGGAGTGTACCTGGATCACAAGGCAGGTACTCTGTCCTTCTACAGTGTCTCTGACACAATGACCCTCCTCCACAGAGTCCAGACCACATTCACTCAGCCCCTCTATCATGGGTTAAATATCTATGGTACTGCTGAGCTGGTTGAACTGTAGTAGGGTCCACATAGATACTAGTCATGCTGGTGTAGTCTATAGCTGAGCTGGTTAAACTGTAGTAGGGTCCACATAGATACTAGTCATGCTGGTGTAGTCTATAGCTGAGCTGGTTAAACTGTAGTAGGGTCCACATAGATACTAGTCATGCTGGTGTAGTCTATAGCTGAGCTGGTTAAACTGTAGTAGGGTCCACATAGATACTAGTCATGCTGGTGTAGTCTATAGCTGAGCTGGTTAAACTGTAGTAGGGTCCACATAGATACTAGTCATGCTGGTGTAGTCTATAGCTGAGCTGGTTAAACTGTAGTAGGGTCCACATAGATACTAGTCATGCTGGTGTAGTCTATAGCTGAGCTGGTTAAACTGTAGTAGGGCCCACATAGATACTAGTCATGCTGGTGGTGATGGTCCCCAGATATAATGGTCTGTTTTTGTGTACAATAATTTAGACTGTATAGTTGAATTAAAATGTAATATAATTATTTTTATCAAATACAATGTTTTAATCTTGTACATTTCCATGAATCATGATGTGTGGTGTTGATGTATATTGGTTGTCATTCAGAACCATTGATATGTTTTCTCAGTTGGTTCTCTGTCTCTATGTAATTCTCCTCAGTATCATTGAACAGGTAGTATCACTTACTAACTAACTAAACTATATGGGACAGACACAGATTAATCCTAGTCCTGGACTAAAAACTATGTTCAATGTAGATGTCCAGGAAACCGGCCCTAAATGTGTCATCTTTCATCCTCCCATACTACTCAGTCCAGCAACATTAAACCTGTCCAGCAGGTGGTGCTATTGACCAAACAATAAAACCAGCAGATATCTGGACTTGCTACTCAGTATATCAGTAATGTTCAGAATAGTACTTTAATATCATTGGAGATTGATGGTCTTTTTAATCCACTATCCAGAGTCAGGAACAGATGAAGTTAGGTCTGCTACTGTTCAGTGATTAAATATGATTTATGGTGATGGGAAATAAAAAATACAACACTAAACTTCATCTAGTAATAGTTTTCCTTTGTTATTTATTCCAAGGTGTGTCTTTAACTTGTAAATGGATTGTGTGGAGGTGAGCTGGTGGTGTGGCTGATAGAATAGAATGAAAAGGGAGGAGGGAAGGGGAAATGGACAGATATATCAGACAGATGAGGGAGAGAAAGATTTTCATCCAGACAGTTAGTGTCTCTGTTCCAAATAGCTCCCTATTCCCTGCGTAGTGCACTAGGCTTCTTTTGACCAGATCTAAAGTAGTGTTGTAGATGTTAGATTGTTTCTCCCTGTCATTAGAACAGGACAATATGGTCATGACTTTAGTGGTTTCCTCCCCTTTGTTTTTATTGGGATTTTGTTCTGTGTGTTGTCAGGTTGTTCCTCTGTGTTCCTCATTGAAAATCCATTAACAATGAATCACAAACTAATGATATTCCAGTTGTGTTTAGACATCTTCATGTCTGACATCCCCCAGTTCTGTTCAGACCCATTGAACTGGGTCACATTCTAAATGGTCACTTGTATTGATAGTCCATACTGGACCTAACTGTGGTTAACCAGACTGGAGGGGTTCTGATCACATGTTCCCTCATCTCCACAACTTTACCTGATGTTCTCTCTCTGTCTCTCTAAACCGTATAGAAAGCAGACAACCTCAATATGGTTTCATTCCTGTACTTATCAGAACACATGGGGTGTGTCCCAATTATCTCTCCTTTCTAAGTGTGAACTTGTCCACTTCCCTCCATGGATTTAAAGTAAATGACTGGTAGATGTAAACTCCCTCTACCCCATGTCAACACCAATCCAATGCTTTTCCATTTGTGAGGAGTAGTGAAGGAATGCTCCACTTCAGGAGGAAGGAGAGATTATTGGGACGCCCCCATGGAGTGATGATAGAGGGATGTGAAAGAGGAGAGAGGGAATGGTTGGACTGGACTTATTTATTCTCTCAGTACTGACATTATTTTTCAACATAATTGAAGTAAAGAAAATAATTACATTCAGGAAGTATTCTGGTAATAAAGTAAACCTGTATTAAGTCACCATAACATGTACAGTTCATTCCATAGCTTAACATGGGAAATGCTCCCTCCCTCCTATAAGAGTCATTGAAGTGTTGGATGAGGTAGGACCCTGTCTTCACCGGGGATATTTGTTGGACCCGTCACAACAGGTGATGAAGGCCTCATCCTCCAGCTACACAAAGAAATCCAGGGCTGCAGTGTGCTCCAGTCTCCAGCAGGGGCAGTAAAACCCTATGGACCTGAAAGGGAAAGTGAGGAGTAAAAATCAAAGGTGAATTTACATTGATGTTTCCACAGAGACCTGAGTCTTATTCACTAGGCACCAAACTGAAGACAATTAACTGAAACAGGGAGGGACGACCTGGACTTAAGAAAATAAAAGTTTGTTTTCGATTTCTTTTGCTAAATGTTTTGCTACAGTGTTCCCTAACGAATACCACCCTGGATTCAAATACTATTTGAAATCTTACAATTACTTTGAGCATTTCCTTTAGTCTTCCAGGTGGGTGGGGTTTGTTTGTACTTTTAGGACTTTTCTATTGGTTCCATTACAACAAACTCAATCAACCACTGCGTATTAAGTATTCCACATTATTTTAAATAGTATTTGAACTCAGGTCTGTTTCCACATGCAATCAGCCTGTAACATCTTGAATGATCTTATCAGGTAAAGGTGTTTCTAATGGAAGGGCAGGTCTCACCACTGAGAGGAAAACATCACTGGTCCACCTCTGCATCAGGTCAGCTATGTTGATCAGTACTGTCCCAGGGATGCTGGGAGCAGAGATGAACTCCTGACCTGGTACCACCTATGGAGTTGTCATTTTTAATATCAGTTTAACCCCATTACTGCTATAACACACATAAACCATGTTAATAGAATGAAATGGATCCAGGTTCCATTTATTCTACAATAGATGTACTGCTGTGGAACACTTCTCCACAGTGTCTGAAATCAAGATGACTGCAGGTCTGAATCCCAAACTAATGGGGGGAAATGGCTCCATCTAATAAGATGGTATTTAGAGGTATGGACCTTTCTATTGGGGTGAACAATCCCCTTAACATACAGTACCAGTCAAAAGTTTGGACACACCTACTCATTCAATAGTTTCTTTATTTTACTATTTTCTACATTGTAGAATAATAGTGAAGACATCAAACTATGAAATAACACATATGGAATCCTGTAGTAACCAAACACGTGTAAAACAAATCAAGTGGAGGCCAGGTCATCTGATGCAGCACTCCATCACTCTCCTTCTTGGTTAAACAGTCCTTACACAGCCTGGAGGTGTGTTGGGCCATTGTCCTGTTGAAAAACAAATAATAGTCCAACCCAGATGGAATGGTGTATCACTGCAGAATGCTGTGGTAGTCTTGCTGGTTAAGTGTGCTTTGAATTCTAAATAAATTACTGACTGTATCACCAGCAAAGCACCATCACACCTCCTCCTCCATGCTTCACGGTGGAAAATACACATGCAGAGATCATCCGTTCACCTACTCTGCGTCTCACAAAGACACGTCGGCTGGAAAACAAAAATGTTACATTTGGACTCATCAGACCAAAGGACAGATTTCCACAGGTGTAATGTCCATTTCTTGTGTTTCTTGGCCCAATCAAGTCTCTTCTTCTTATTGGTGTCCTTTAGTAGTGGTTTCTTTGCAGCAATTGATACTATGGGTGTTTTCTGGTAAGAGAATGTATTTCTTGTTAAAAGGCTGAATATCACTAAAGGGAGTAAGCAAAGGCGCTATGTATAATCCTGGGATAGGGTGTACTTATTGGTATAATTCTATAATGGCCTATAGTTATCTGTACTTAATCCTATAATGGCCTGTAGTAATATTATAGTCCGATAATGGCATGTAGCAGTCCTCTAATTGCCTACAGTAATCTGTACTTATTATTTTCTGGAAATAATGTGTTGGCGCTCCACCAATATAATTGATCCAAGGAACAAGAGGGGAGGGGAAACCCCGCCTAGAGGAAAGAACTTCTATTTGGAAACAATGGTGGACTAAAGCCGAGGGGACATGGTTATTAGCATAAAGAGGAGGGACTATGAAACTTCTATAAGCATGAAACTGTATAAAATGAGTGGAATGAGACTGAGTCTGGCAGTTGGTCCATGGGCCAGCTTAGCTTGTTACTTTGTAATAAAGTCTATTTGAATTCACAAGTTCTGGTATCTGAAAAATATGATTGAGCGAATATTTCCACAACATAAATGCAAGCTTGCCAGGAGTGGCTACAACGGACCAGCAAATGGTGGGAAATTCTGACTGCAGACGAGTCTTTCTGGAGGAATTGAACAAACAGGTGGCCACCTAGATGAGAGGTAAGCTAAGTTCTTACTTACAGTTAAAGTTTGTGTGATTCGTTTCAAGAGCCTGCATAAGCAATAGAAAAAACAATTAGGTCTCTCCAAATTGAATGAACTAAAGATATCGGGAGCTTTTGAATTCAATAAATGCATGCAAAATAATGAAAAATTAAACATTTAAATGAAAAAGCTTTAAGGGTTGCAACAGTGAAAGTATAATAGAAATATTATATATAATATACTGCTGCAGATTGGGAGTTGTGTGTTTCATCTGTTTTGAATGGTTCAGTTGAGTAGGGTTATTCCCCTGTCTTGTTCAGGTGGTTCATCTGTTCAGTCTGTTTCAGTTAGGATTGTGTTGTCTGATTCAGTTTGGCCAGACTTGTTTCTTTAGACCTGTTTGAGTCAGGTGGGTCATTCAATTCATCCAGCTCGCTCAGTCGCTCAACTGGGGCATTTATTCAATCTCATTCAATTAATCTGTCCTGTTGACTGTTCTGTTCGATCCAGTTTGGAGTGGCAACTGTCCATCTGCATGGTCGAATAGAATTAAATAAAAGACCTGCCCTATAGTGTCGAGGAAATGTATCGATAGGGGACTGCTCAGACAGGCAAAAAGACCTATGTTTACCGCCTATTGTGTTGAGGAAGTGAATCAGTTAGGGACTACTCAGATAGGCAAACATCCTGTGGTTACCGCTTGGCTGTGTTGAGGAAGTGAATCAGCAAAGGACTGCTCAGACAGGTAAAACCCTGTATAATACCGCTTTTTTCTGTGACGAGGAAGAGTATCAGAAAAGGGCTGAATTTGCAGGTCGTTTAGGAAAGCGTGAGAGGTGTGTAAAAGTGAGTGTAAAAGTTGTTGGTGGCGAAGGGGTCGCCCACCTCTCCCGGACCGTCACTTGAGTGTGACCTGGTAGGGAGGACGCACCCAGTCCCATACTAAAGGATGAAAATAGTGAATGGAACATGAATAACCATTGAAGTAATATAGTACTAGAAGTTTGAACAGTCAGGATAAATTAAAAATACATGCACATCACAAAATAAAATGGTAATGAATGTCCTGATGATATCAGCGATTGTCCAGTAAGGCCATTACAAATTGCATACTGTGCTGCAAGGTAGAAGAATATACAGTACAGAGAAACATAGAAGTAATAACATTTGAAGTAAGCATATACTCAAAAAGAGAGAACAATTATAAAAACCTAGAGATGGGTAATAACCAATAGACCGAGTGCAATAATCAGAGAAAGACAAATAACATGGATATCAATAGGAGGGAACCATCAAGCCATCCAGGGCTTAACGGACTGCTAGGAAGGTTTAGTCCTGGACCAGTAGGGAGGAATCTAAGAACAAGAGAAAGAGACTGGTTTTAATAAAGTGAATAGCACAATAAAACAAAACTAGGGAGCAAAAAATAAATACGAATATCGCAGAAAGCTAAAAGAATAAACAGAAAAATAAACCCCGGAAACAAGAATATCAGTAGCGTTAGAACAAATAAGGAAGATAAGTAGACTAATATTAAAGAAAATACTAGTAACTAGCAGACCTAACACAGGAAAAGGAATTAAACTGAGACTGACGGTAGGAAGAGCAAAAATACAGGCCACAAAAATGAGTAAATCGGCAGTAGAAATGATTGGCGCTAGGCATCCCCTATGTAAGGAAGAACTAATAGAAATGTTTAGAAATGGGAAAAACACAGCAGGAAAATACTAAATGGCCAGAGGAGGGAACATTTGATGTCTCACTATGTGAGGAAATGGAAACTCTAATAAAAACCATAAAGCAAGTGACACAGGAAAGAAAAGGAACAATAAATGAGACAACGAGGTGATAAAAATGTTCAAAGGAGAAAGATTGTTGAAAAGTATAAAGAAAACTGGAGGAATGTTGAAGAAAGACAATGAAAAGTCAGACAGGAAGAAGGTGGAATGGTTTGCAAAACCTCCACCATACACCAGTGGGTAATACCCCCTGGTGTCGGGAGTGGTGGAAATATAGAGAGAAATAGAGGTGGAAGATGAGAAGGAGACTCCCTCTGTGCCCTCTCAGGTCAAAGAAAAGGACCTGGAAAGGACAGGGGAGACTGAGCAAGGTGCAGGAAGGAACCCAGAAAAGTTGAACTGTTATGAAAGATTATGTGGAAATAGGAAGACAAATGTGACCATAGTTACCTTGGCCATAGTTTTAATGGCCAAGGTAAACCAAATAAATATAGCGGAAAAACATCAAAGCGTAGGGAGACGGAGTCCTGTTTTAGGTGTGGGCTATTGGTCATTGGAAAAGGGAGTGTAAAGTGGGACTGGAACCTGCTGCATTCGAAGGAAATGCCGCTATACATCTTTTTCAAAAGAGCAACAACAAATCATTTTGAGAGCAGCAGGAGAGGAAATGTCACATATCGGTGTACAGCCTCGGTTCCATCGATAGTGGTTCATAGAGATTACAGTTCTATGTCAAGGAAGACCTATGACATCACGTCTTACACAACTTTTTAGTAGAGGCCAGGGATCAAATATCGCAGATTCCTTATGATAAGAAATTGGCTAAATTTGCCACAGGAAAACGTCTTTTGAGTTGAAGAATCTAGGCGAAGTGCCAGGGGATGGGATTCTACAGGTAACAAATGTAAATTCTGGCCAAACACTCCTTGCAAACTCAGAAAGCCTTGGGGGGTTTTGATCTCATGAGACATTTTATGTGGTTTAATTCTGAAATAGATTTACATTTTATGTGGTTTCATTCTGAAATAGATTTATAGAATGCACAAAAGGGTGAAGGGGTAACAAGGAATTAGCAAAGGGGTTACTAAACCTAAAATGAACTTGAAAATGTTTCAGTTAGTTGAACATTGTGGTGTGGTGGTTATGGAGAATAGTACATGCTAAAAGATACATAAACGTTGGTGGATTGAAACAAACATTTAATGATTAGAGTAAGGACAGTGGATTTACAGTTATCATGTTTGGTTTATAATTAATACTTTTGGCTTGCTGATTAAAATGTAGCATAGTGAATGCTAACGAAATGTACACTTTCTTTTCCAGACAAGGGGGTTTCATTATCTCTGGTTGGAATGTCCCCGGAGACTGTGGTATTGGGGAGAGCAGTTAGGGATATTGGGCAGTTTTAAGGATAGAAGTATCTGGATTAGGCCATAAACGGACTTCCAGATAAGTGAGGCCTGTTCATGTGTGTTTTTGACCCACGGTTCACCAGCACACACACAATTTACTGGTTATTTCTATGCGTTAGTGGTGTTGATACTGTGGGATTTATTTTGGATGGGGTCTTTTTCAATTCAGTTGTAAATTGGGTATGTAGAAGGATGGAAATGGTTGGAAGGTTTTGAAATGGGTTCTGAAGGACAGGGAAAGAAAAGGGAGATGAAATATTTAATGGTGTCAAATGCCCTGTATCCTGACTTTCTGGTGAGACCAGATCAATCTCACTATAAATGTTAGAAACAGGTGGGATATAATTGTAAAATGAATGAGAAACACCAGTTTCTACTCTATTTAACCATTGCTTTGAGATAAGTTGATTGGTTATTCAAATGTGTTTATTTTTTATTTAATTAACATGTTTTTGTATCATGATGTGAATCATGTGTTCGAAGGAAAAATGACCAGTACCCTGGGGTCCTGGTGTTTGGGTAAATATACAAATGTACTTTGTTCAGTCTGCATATATGTTAATGAGGGATGACAGTTACTTCAAGTGGATTGTGATATACAGTGGGGAAAAAAAGTATTTTGTCAGCCACCAATTGTGCAAGTTCTCTCACTTAAAAAGATGAGAGAGGCCTGTAATTTTCATCATAGGTACACTTCAACTATGACAGACAAAATGAGAAAAGAAATCCAGAAAATCACATTGTAGGATTTTTTATGAATTTATTTGCAAATTATGGTGGAAAATAAGTATTTGGTCAATAACAAAAGTTTATCTCAATACTTTGTTATATACCCTTTGTTGGCAATGACAGAGGTCAAACGTTTTCTGTAAGTCTTCACAAGGTTTTCACACACTGTTGCTGGTATTTTGGCCCATTCCTCCATGCAGATCTCCTCTAGAGCAGTGATGTTTTGGGGGCTGTCGCTGGGCAACATGGACTTTCAAAGATTTTCTATGGGGTTGAGATCTGGAGACTGGCTAGGCCACTCCAGGACCTTGAAATGCTTCTTACGAAGCCACTCCTTGGTTGCCCGGCGGTGTGTTTGGGATCATTGTCATGCTGAAAGACCCAGCCACGTTTCATCTTCAATGCCCTTGCTGATGGAAGGAGGTTTACACTCAAAATCTCACGATACATGGCCCCATTCATTCTTTCCTTTACACGGATCAGTCGTCCTGGTCCCTTTGCAGAAAACAGCCCCAAAGCATGATGTTTCCACCCCCATGCTTCACAGTAGGTATGGTGTTCTTTGGATGCAACTCAGCATTCTTTGTCCTCCAAACACGACGAGTTGAGTTTTTACCAAAAAGTTGTATTTTGCTTTCATCTGACATTCTCCCAATCCTCATCTGGATCATCCAAATGCTCTCTAGCAAACTTTAGACGGGCCTGAACATGTACTGGCTTAAGCAGGGGACACGTCTGGCACTGCAGGATTTGAGTCCCTGGCGGCGTAGTGTGTTACTGATGGTAGGCTTTGTTACTTTGGTCCCAGCTCTCTGCAGGTCATTCACTAGGTCCCCGTGTGGTTCTGGGATTTTTGCTCACTGTTCTTGTGATCATTTTGACCCCTGGGTGAGATCTTGCGTGGAGCCCCAGATCGAGGAAGATTATCAGTGGTCTTGTATGTCTTCCATTTCCTAATAATTGCTCCCACAGTTGATTTCTTCAAACCAAGATGCTTACCTATTGCAGATTCAGTCTTCCCAACCTGGTGCAGGTCTACAATTTTGTTTCTGGTGTCCTTTGACAGCTCTTTGGTCTTGGCCATAGTGGAGTTTGGAGTGTGACTGTTTGAGGTTGTGGACAGGTGTCTTTTATACTGATAACAAGTTCAAACAGGTGCCATTAATACAGGTAACGAGTGGAGGACAGAGGAGCCTCTTAAAGAAGAAGTTACAGGTCTGTGAGAGCCAGAAATCTTGCTTGTTTGTATGTGACCAAATACTTATTTTCCACCATAATTTGCAAATAAATTCATAAAAAAATCCTACAATGTGATTTTCTGGATTTGTTTTCCTCATTTTGTCTGTCATAGTTGAAGTGTACCTATGATGAAAATGACAGGCCTCTCTCATCTTTTTAAGTGAGAGAACTTGCACAATTGGTGGCTGACTAAATACTTTTTTCCCCCACTGTATATATATATTGCTGATGACATTTTTTGTTTCGATACAAATTTCACCAGATTGGGATTTATGGAGTGTGGGATTCCAGGAGGGGTTAGGATGCTAACTTCCTGATCTGGTAACTCTTCAGAGAGGTCACCAGTAAAATAAGGGAGTTATCATGGAAGGTGATGTCAGATCGTGTCTTAATGCATGGTAGGAATAATTTGACCACAAACTGTGTGTGTGTGAACCTCAAAACCCTACCTAACCGGCTGAAGAAAGAGCGACAAAGGCGTACAATACGACAGTGACTTTTAGCACTTCTGTCTGAGTCTGAGCCATAGACCGGGGTGCGGGCGTCAGGAGTGCTGAGAACGCGTGTTGTGTGGATGTGGACAGAGAGATAACTGCTCAGGTGAGATACTGAAATATTGAAATCTGGTCATGATCAAGGGCCATCACATGGGACAGGCAAGAGTTACATGTGCCGTTGGGAAGATGAACTGTAAACACTAGGTTTCGTGGAACATGAGAGTGATCATTGTTCCAGAGGAGGGATTGATGTATATTGACTAAGTGATTTGAGAATGTTTTAGTATGTTTATAACTGTAGAAGTGCATTAGGAGTAGTGACTAGTGTGTTATGGGTTAGATGGAATGATATATGTGCAAATGTATCTGTAGCAGGAGGCGAGGTATTTGAGACAGAATGTTTACATAGGGCTGTGAAGTGGGATGGAACGCGACTGCAGTGGAGATCTGTGGGGGCTCATAAATGAAGGTTGTGGTGATAGAGGAGTATCATTCCCAGAGACGATGTATATTGTTACAGGAGATAGCTCACAGGAGAGGGAGGACAGCTAGTTGTGTACAATATAGGGACTATTATGAAATTAAATTGAACATTACACATACCCAGATCATGGTGAGAGTAGTAGAGATAGTGGTGGCATTTCAGACACTGGTAAACTTTCAAGAAACCTGTGACTCAGAGTTTTGTTAGGTTGGATATTCTTCCAACTCATGAAATACCGTAATTGAAGGAGGCTATAGGCATGGGCCATGTTAGTAGTAGCAGGGGTTACTTTAGTAGCATTGTTGGGATATCAGTTTATGAGGACTCATGCCACATGGCTTGGTAACTGGGAGACCGATGGGAGCACAGGGGGGGTGTTGGGACAGCGTTGGTCTGGTCCACACACAGTACTCCTTACAGCACCTGCAGCGGTAAAGTTCGTCATGTCTCTCCTCGGTGGGTGCATAGTTCTCACGTGAAGTGAGGTCCAGCTGCACAATGGGTGAGCTTGAAGACACCATGACAGAGGAAGCGAAGCGTGCGAGAGAGAAAGAGACTAGATTCCACTGAAGACATGCAGATGGGTTGGGTCTGGGAGCTACTTTAAACATTCATGAAAATACAAGTGTCATACTTCATTCTTTAGCTTAGAATCCTGGTAATCGAACTGCGTTGTCCGATTTACAATCGCTATTACAGAGAAGAAATGCCATGCTTTTGTTTGAGAAGAGCGATAAACAACAACACACTTTTTTCACCTTGACAGGTTTGATACATTCACATCGGAAGGTAAAATAATGACTTACATTCTGAAATCTTGCTCTAATTTGTCATCCTGAGGGTCCCAGTGATCAAATGCAGTGCCGTTCTCTTTGATAAAATAAATTTTTATAGCCTAAAACAAAAAATATTTTGTAAACCGCTTGTGTCGTGAATTCGTCAACTTTCAACGAAACATTCAATGTAATTACACACACTAAACGTCACGTTTATCCAGTCATGGTTGGTTTCATCATTCAGCAATCCTCTGGTTGTTAGTAACACAACTATACTTGATGGTTCTTTCGCTGGACGTATTGACCGAAAGAAACCGATTTGAAGACACCAAGCAATGACCTCATTGCGCACCAATGATATGAGCAGTGTTTCGTTGATTGACTGTATTTTTGCCCAATGACCACTGATCATCTTGAAATCTAGCTTGGTAGATAGCCAATGAGCTGAGGTAAATGGCAATATGTAATGGTTATATGTTGGAAGACCAGCCTTCGTAGTAAACTCGAGCGTAAACAGGTTCATTTGCCATTGAAAATCTGACTTGAAGCAGCCATGCGCGTTACACACAGCAGTATTTGGTAAAGAGTATTTTCAGCAATTTTATATAAATGATTATGGCGATTAAATCAGGAAAAGCTAAATCAAAGTCTAGGTATACATATTTACACCAAATTGTAGAAGAAATTGATAGGGAAAGTGAGACAGAGTTGCTACAGGACGAAGAGTCTGTAAGCAGGCATAGCTTCGACTCACAGACAGAAGACATGTGTTTGCATGGGGAGGACATCGTTTTGGACTGGTAAGTTCTTCTCATGCTAATGCCGTTGTTTTACATTAATAATATCAAATATTATTCATTTACCTTTTTTGGGAGATTTTAAATTTTATTTGCAATATATAAAAATATAACTAGTAATGAAATGTGTAAAGTACACATTGCCTATACATTGTGGGTTTGTGTGTGTATATATGTATATATATATATATTTTTATTTTATATAAAAATGGAATGAAGTAGAATGGAACAGCACATCACCATAGTGATTGTGTTCCCTCTACTCTATATAATACATATCTGTTTATTTTACGTGTTGATACCGGGCTCAAACGTAAAAGTATTCTTACTGAATTGTTTTCTTTCCCAGTGCCACTGACTCTGAATGGGAGGCCCCAATGTCAAGGTGTCCATCCCCACTGAAGCTGGTTCATCCAGCCGACCCTGCTGTCTCCGGCTCCACACCTACCCGGTCATCTAGAGGTGTGAAGACACTGACAAAGAAGCGGAGGAGGGGAAGTGTGAAACCTGCAGACAGAGAGGCAGAGGGGCGTTGGAACACTGTGTTAGAAGATGATGTGGAGCCACTTCCACCAACATTTCCACCCAAAAGGCAGCCAGGACCTCAGCTGGACATGAATAAGTATGGGGCTAAGAAGAAAGCAGGCAAGAAAGAGGCATGGAAGCCCACTTCCACCAACATTTCCACCCAAAAGGCAGCCAGGACCTCAGCTGGACATGACTTCAAAGTACAGCCCCCTTCACCTTTTTTCACCTCGTCAGTTGTTGATTCCCTGGTGTTGAACACTAATAAGTATGGGGCTAAGAAGAAAGCAGGCAAGAAAGAGGCATGGAAGCCCATTTCCATGCAAGACCTTTTCTGTTGCCTTTCACTGGTCATTTACATGGGGCTGGTGAAGTTAAAAACCCTGAAGGACTACTGGAAAACGTCACCTCTCTATCAACTGCCTTTCCCCATCACTGTCATGTCTTGTAAAAGGTTTCTGGCTATCTCACGGGCGCTTCATATCAGTGACACACAAGTTGATGAGGACAATGACAAGAAAAGAGGCACAGCAAGGTTTGATAGGCTCTGCAAAATCAAACCTCTCTACCCCAACATGGTTGAGGCCTGCAAGACCTATTTTCAGCCCAGAACCTGTCCATAGATGAGAGGATGAATTGGCCTCAAACTGTCACAAGCTGGGCTCGAACTCGGGTCTCAGATGTGGAGAGTTGGGTGTTCTACCCCTTAGCCACAGAGGAGGTATAGTTGGACCTAAACGAAACACTCAAGGCAATACTCCAGGCAAAGTAGATTTAATTTAAAGAAGGATTCTTTGCAAGTCAAAAATAATCCAACAAAAGTTCTTCTCAGAAAGAGGTATACTAACGGAGATAAAGTAAACAAAACAGGAGGAAAAATAAAATAACTCCACGAGGGAAGAAAAAACAAAATAACTTCGAAAAGCTTACTTGGGATAGCTTAGATTACTTGGAAAGACTCTGTGGGACACAGCAGGAGACACATAGCCAAGACTCAAAAACCAAGTGAGGAACAAGGGGAAAAAACACAGCTAAAATACTCTAGGGGAAACAAGGCACAGGTGACCTGGATAACGCTAATAAGGACACACGAGGAAGAGCTAAGGCAGAGGGGAACACAGGTGACCTCTAGAGGCCCGGAGACAAACAGGAGGCAGGAAGCTGACAGGACCCCCTCCTCTAGGAACGACTCCTGACGTTCCTTCCAGAACACCCTGGCCTCAGGGTGCGAAACTCCCGGATCAAACCTGGGTCCAGGATGTCCTTGGCTGGAACCCAGGAGCGCTCCTCTGGCCCGTAGCCCTCCCAGTCCACCAGATACTGCAGAGAGTTCTGGACCCTCCGGGAGTCCAGTATCCGGCGCATTGTGTAGGCTGGCTGGCCGTCAATGATCCTGGGAGGTGGAGGGGGTCTGCGTGGGGGGGCAAAGGGAGAAGACAAGACAGGTTTTAGTAATGAAACATGGAAAGTGGGGTTAATTCTAAGGGAGCGAGGGAGAACCAAACGATAAGAAACAGGGTTAACATTCCTTGCTATGCGAAAAGGGCCGATGTATTTCTGGGAAAGCTTCTTGGATTCGACCCGGAGGGGCAGGTTCTTAGTGGCCAACCAAACTCTCTGACCAGTTCGAAACTAGGGGTCGTCCGCGGCGGCGATTAGCCTGACTTTGGTATCTCTGGGAGGTCCGAAGCGAGGGTACGCCTGGCCTTCTTCCAGGTCCGCCTACAGCGATGGACAAAGCGCTGGGCCGAAGGAACCCCAACTTGCGCCTCTTCCTCTGGAAATAATGGAGGGGTGTATCCGAACTGGCATTCGAAAGGGGACAATCCGGTGGCTGAGGACTGGAGGGTGTTGTGGGCATATTCAGCCCAAATGATATAGGTGGCCCAAGACGTGGGATTACTGGCCGCCATACACCGCAAGGTGGTCTCCAGATCCTGATTAATCCGTTTCGCGTTTGGCCATTAGACTCTGGATGGAACCCAGACGATAGGCTGGCTGTGGCCCCAATAAGCCTGCAGAAGGCCCCCCAAAACCGGGACGAGAATTGGGGACCTCGGTCGGAGACAACGTCCAGGGGAATACCAAATATCCGGAAGACATGGTTCATGAGGAGCTCAGCAGTCTCCTTGGACGAAGGCAGCTTGGGCAGGGGAATAAACCGGGCAGCCTTAGAGAACCGGTCTACAACCGCTAGGATGACTGTGTTGCCCTGGGATGGAGGAAGTCCCGTAACAAAGTCCAGAGAAATGTGTGACCATGGCCTGCGAGGAACAGGTAAGGGATGGAGAAGTCCCTGGGGTCGCTGACGTGTAGACTTTCCCTGGTTGCACACAGGGCAGGCCTCAACATAGACCTGCACGTCCTTCTTGATGGACGGCCACCAAAACCGCCGCTGGAGGAATTCCAGTGTGCGAGCACTACCTGGATGGCATGTCAAGGGCGACTCATGACCGAACAGAGAGAGGAACGTACAGGCGTCCGGCGGGACCACCGCCTGGACCGGGCTCATGGACAAGGGCCTCTCGTACCCCTCTTTCTAGTTCCCACTGAAGGGGTGCGACGATCCTAGACCTCGGAATAATCGATGCCAAGGGCTTCTCTTGTATTTCGGGAGAATAGGCTCGAGACAGGGCATCCGGCTTGACATTCTTGGTGCCAGGTCTGTAAGACAGGAGAAACTGGAATCGATTAAAAAAAAGGGACCATCGTGCTTGCCGAGGGTCCATCCGCTTTGCCTGTTGGAGATATTCCAGGTTCTTGTGGTCTGTGAGAACCTGGAAAGGATGCTGAGCCCTCAAGCCAATGGCGCCACTCTTCCAAGGCCAGTTTTACCGCAAGCAACTCTTGATCCCCACGTGGTAGTTGCGCTCGGCCTCGGACAGGCGAAGTAGACATGAAGGCACAAGGGTGTAATCTTCCATCCTCACCCCTCTGTGACAGGACGGCTCCCACCCCCACCTCTGAGGCGTCCACCTCCACCACGAAAGGTCTTTCTGGGTCAGGGATCACCAGAATCGGAGCAGAAGTGAAGCGGCGCTTGAGATCCTCGAAGGCCCCTGCTGCTTCCGGACCCCAGTGAATCTTGGTCCCTCCTCCCTTGGTAAGCGTCGTCAAGGGGGCTACCACAGAGCTGAAATTCTTAATGAACTTCCGATAGAAGTTAGAAAAGCCAATGAACCGTTGAACCTCCTTGACCGTGGCAGGTGTGGGCCAGTTGTGGACCGCTTTGACCTTCTAGGGATCCATCTCTAGGTGGCCGGGAGTGACAATAAACCCGAGAAACTGAGTCTGGGAAACATGAAATTCACACTTCTCAGGTTTAACGTAGAGGTGATTGTCAAGGAGCCTCTGGAGAACCCTGCTAACATGCCCCTCATGCTCCTTCAGTGACCTCGATAAGATGAGGATATCGTCCAGGTACACACGAAGACGAACAGATTAAGAATATCCCGGAGAACATCATTAATCAGGGCTTGGAATACTGCGGGGGCATTGGTGAGCCCGAACGGCATCACCCGATATTCATAGTGCCCCGTGGGCGTGTTGAAGGCCGTCTTCCATTCGTCTCTTTGCCGGATCCGCACGAGATGGTAACCATTGCGGAGATCCAGTTTAGTAAAAATGGAAGCCCCTTGAAGCAGCTCAAAAGCATTGGCCATGAGAGGAAGGGGGTATCGATTCCGAACCGTGATCTTGTTGAGTCCCCGGTAATCAATACAAGGCCTAAGACCCCCGTCTTTCTTTTCAACAAAAAAGAAGCCCGCCCCAGCCGGGGAAGTAGAGGCACAGATGATGCCGGCTGCCAAGGACTCCTTAATGTAGGTGTCCATAGCTGAGTGCTCGGGGGGAGGATAAGGAAAAGATCCGACCTCTAGGAGGGCAGGAACCAGGGAGTAGATCAATGGCACAGTCATACGTGCGGTGAGGCGGTAAGGAAGTAGCCCGGGACTTGCTGAACACTGCCTTGAACCGATGGTAAACACTGGGGACTCGGGAGACGTCAACAGACTCTTGAAACTGGGTACTAGGGGCTTGAGGGACTCTGAAGCACGCAGGTGAGTTGGCAAGTGGGACCCCAGCTTAGAATGGTGCCAGTAGGCCATTCGATCTGGGGATTATGTCTGCACAGCCAAGGGTGACCCAGGATAATAGGATACTCGGGGGAGTCAATGAGATAGAAGGTCTCCTCCTGCTGGTGTTGAAAGATGGTAAGTCGCAAGGACTGAGTCGCCTCTGTAACTTTTCCTGGTTCCAGAGGTCTGCCATCTAAGGCTGTAACTGCCTGGGGTTGAGGAAGTAGTTGGGTAGGGATCTTAAGTTCCTTAGCCAAGGTTAAATCCAGGAAATCACCTGCGGCGCCGGAATCGATCATAGCCTGGACCCGATGCTGGTGGCCCTCCCAGGACAGAGTGGCTGGAATAGCTAGGACAGCGTTAGTAGGAGGAGCTCTAATTTTCCCCATCACAGCCCTCCTGTAGCTAGGCGGGGACAGGCGTTTCCCGAAAGCTCGGGGCAAGTAGAGCGGAAGTGGCCGACAACCCCGCAGTAGAGGCACCGACGCTCCCTCATGCGACGTTCCCTTTCGTTGGGAGAAAGCCTGGAACGGCCTAACTGCATGTCCTCCGGGGAATCCTGGAGCTGTTCAGGAGCCGGGGAAGCTTTGAATGACGGAGCCTAAACTGGAGAAACAGAGCTGCTCAGAGGAACTTGGGACTGAGACACCTGGCGGCGAGCCGTTCTCTCAGACGATTGTCCAGGCGGATGGCCAATGCTATGAGGGACTCGAGATCCCCAGCTGGTTCTCGGGTGGCTAACTCATCTTGAAGGGGCTCAGACAAACCTCCCTGAAAACAGACCCTCAGCGCTTCATCATTCCATCCGCTCCTTGCTGCTATGGTCCGAAATTCAATGGCAAAATCTGCCGTGCTTTGGGAACCCTGACGGAGAGACAGTAGGCGCTTGGAAGCTTCCCGACCACTGACAGGATGATCGAACACCCGCTTGAACTCTTCTACAAATGCCGTAGGAGTCACAACAGGCCTCCTGGGATTGCCACACCGCAGAGGCCCAGGAGAGCGCCTTGTCTGAAAGAAGGGTAATGATGTAAGCAATCTTGGAGCGGTCTGTGGGAAAACTTGAGGGTTGGAGCTCAAAGGTGAGGAAACCCTGGCAAGAACTTGGATCTCCAGAAAAGGGCTTGGGAGGTGGTAGTCAGGGCTCCGCCACTGGAGAAGGTCTGTCCCGGAGGAAGGGGAAGGACCAGGGAGGCGTTCAAAGAGCTGGCGGATGGAACTCATCATATCGGCCAGGAGTTGAGAATGACTGGCCATCAGCTCTTCTTGTCGGCTGAGAACGGCTTCATGGCACTGGAAAGATGCCTCATGTTGAGCGATCACCGCCAACAGGTCCTTGGAACTGAGTGTTTCTGAGTCCATGATTGACTTGGTTTTTCTGTCACAAGCTGGGCTTGAACTCAGGTCTCAGATGTGGAGAGTTGGGTGTTCTACCCCTTAGCCACAGAGGAGGTATAGTTGGACCCAAACGAAACACTCAAGGCAATACTCCAGGCAAAGTAGATTTAATTTAAAGAAGGGTTCTTTGCAAGTCAAAAATAGTCCAACAAAAGTTCTTCTCAGAAAGAGGTATACTAACGGAGATAAAGTAAACAAAACAGGAGGAAAAATAAAATAACTCCACGAGGGGGAGAAAAAACAAAATAAAAATAACTTCGAAAAGCTTACTTGGGATAGCTTAGATTACTTGGAAAGACTCTGTGGGAAACAGCAGGAGACACATAGCCAAGACTCAAAAACCAAGTGAGGAACAAGGGGGAAAAAACACAGCTAAAATACTCTAGGGGAAACAAGGCACAGGTGACCTGGATAACGCTAATAAGGACACACGAGGAAGAGCTAAGGCAGAGGGGAACACAGGTGACCTCTAGAGGCCCGGAGACAAACAGGAGGCAGGAAGCTGACACAAACAATACATGCGTAACAAACCAACAGAATGGGGTTACAAACTGTTTGTTTTGGCTGATTCTGTGTGTGCTTACACTTGCAATTTTTTTGTTTATGAGGGGGAAAAGCAGTTTTGCTACCGGTAAGGGACTTAGTTATGATTCCGTTATGAAGTTATTGGATTTTCAACTGCTGGGGAAGGGCTGCAAACTGTTTGTGGACAGCTTCTACACAAGCCCTACCCTGTTTACAGACCTGAGGAAGCTGGATGTGTGGGCTTGTGGCACCATTGGTACCAACAGACAGGGCTTTCCCAAAACAAAGGTGAACGACATGCCTAAGCGGGCTGATCGGGGTACCATGAGATGGATTCGTGAAGATGGCCTGCTCTTTGTAAAGTGGATGGATACCAAAGAGGTGGTCATGTGCACAACTATCCACAAATCCTTCAGTGGCGATCACGTTGTCAGGCGTGTGAAGAACACTAACGGGGCATGGACCACAAGAAATGTCCCCATTCTAGCTGCTGTAAAGGACCATGAGGAAGCTGAGGATATTGAGACACCAGGCAGGAGCCATGAGGAAGCTGAGGATATTGATACACCAGGCAGGAGCCATGAGGAAGCTGAGGATATTGATACACCAGGCAGGAGCCATGAGGAAGCTGAGGATATTGATATACCAGGCAGGAGCCATGAGGAAGCTGAGGATATTGATACACCAGGCAGGAGCCATGAGGAAGCTGAGGGAGAAGAGGATCAAATTGCCGAGAGTCAACAGGCACTCTTTCCTGAACACCCAGAGAATCAGAGAAGGGGGAGAGTGAGATGTGCACTGTTATTGATGGGATATCTACTCTGGCAGATACCCCAAACGCAGGCAATGATGCAGGAGAAGGAGAAACAACAGGAAATGGATGGGATTTCCCCGCCATCGACTTCTCTACCCTCTCATGGTCCCCCTAACAGGGATCTAGTAAAATAACAACTACGGGAAGCAGAAGAAAATGACTGGTAAGAATGGGCTTGTGGTACCTATCAAGAACAACAGGAGCACATTGGCACCAACAGAGCCTTAAAAGAGGGTACTGTAAGTGGGGGTCAAAGAGATGGAAAGAAAGAGATGGACATTATCATCATATTGAACCATTGGATTGTGCAATGTGTCAAAGGGGTGATTGCCCATTGTGTTGTGATGAAGAGTGTGTTTAGTGAATATACATATATTCAGTATATTCATTGTTGAATGAGACTATAAATGATGTTAGACCTTCTGAGTATTTGTTTCGTCTAGACATGTATGTAACAGAGTTTTTCTGGTTACGAGAGTCCACGGACCATGTCCTTAATCCTCCGACAGGTTTAACACTTCTGCTAAAATAGTTGGTGGAGAGGTGTCCGTGAGGGAGGGCCACATGTTTAGGTGTCATATTGAGAAGGATGTTAGAAGGCTTTATGAGGTTGAATTGATTGTTTTTATTGTATTCTACTTAACGACTCAAATACCAGTGGGTCGCTAGCGGGATCATCCCGACACTACCAGCGAAAACCTGTAGCGCCAGATTTTAAATCCGAAAATTGAATTATTAAACATCCAGCTATATACAAGTGTTCCATACTCATCAAAAGCTCTGTTTCTTGGCAATATCACAGCGTTATCAGATTTCAAAAAGGCTTTACGGCGAAAGCAGCACATTAATTTGTTTGAGGCTAGCACCTCACATATTTTCCAATAGCCATGTATCGATTAGCCATCATGGCACACACATAACACATTTCACAGCGAAAACAAATCAGTTACCTGTTGAAGAACTTCTGCTGAGGTCTTCCTAAGTGTCCAACGAAGACAATCCATGGTTCTTTTGTTAGAAAAAGTAACGTCTTTTATCCATAAATCCTCCATTTGGTTCGCGCGTTATAATCAGAAACGACAGCCTCCATTCTTGTTTTGAAAGGCGGCGCCAACTCGTTCAAATTATACCTATAAACTTGTCCAAAAACAATCAAACATAGTTTTAAATGTATCCTTAGGAACATATTTACGTATATTTACTATTATAAATCAGCCGGAATATAAACTGAGCGCTAAAGACGATAAATAAGGCACAGCGCGCCTTTTCGTGCACGCGCAATCTGAAGAGTTTTCATAACGTGGTCTCTCATTGCCATGCTGTTTATCAATGGCCGAAATTCCTCCAAGATGGAATAAAACACCGTCTCGTGGTTGATGACATCATAAGGAAGCGACGTGCACTGCGTTCACATGCCTATATATGGTCATTTTGGATAGGGAGGGGTTCCAAAATGAGCAATGTGTCAAAATGACTTTTTCCAGGACAGAGATTCCTCAGGGTTTTGCCTGCCAAATGCGTTCTGATTGACCCACAGACAAATGGTTAACAGTTTTGGAAAATTCAGAGTGTTTCCTATCCAATGGTACTAAATATATGCATATCCCATTTTCTGGGCCTAAATGGGAGGCATTTTACTTTGGGCACGCCAGGCTCTCCAAAACAGTCACCTTTGCTGCTGGAGCCGGTGAGGATAACTGAGAAAACTCCAGGCAAGTCAAAGCAACGCATGGACATGCTTATACACAGTATGTTAAAGGACAACTGGCTGGAGGATGAATCTTTTACTTCTTTCTAGCTTTTTGTGAAAGAAGATGTTTGGTCCTGACTCCCCAGTATGGATGAGGAAGAGGAGCAACGGTTGATAAGGAGAAAGGGAAGAAGATGTTTGGTCCTGAGTCCCCAGTATGGATGAGGAAGAGGAGCAACGGTTGTTAAGGAGAAAGGGAGGCAGATATAAATATTGCTGCCTCCATAGCAATACATACAGAAGGTGCTTCTCCTTCTCACTTGTACTGGATCAAATTTAAGGGTTGGGACTTAGTAAGTCCCAGCGGGGGGAATATATGGGGGTTTTCTAGTAAGAGAAAGTGTTTCTTGTTAAAAGGCTGAATATCACTAAAGGGAGTAAGCAAAGGCACTATGTATAATCCTGGGATAGGGTGTACTTATTGGTATAATTCTATAATGGCCTATAGTTATCTGTACTTAATCCTATAATGGCCTGTAGTAATATTATAGTCCGATAATGGCATGTAGCAGTCCTCTAATTGCCTACAGTAATCTGTACTTATTATTTTCTGGAAATAATGTGTAGGAGCTCCACCAATATAATTGATCCAAGGAACAAGAGGGGAGGGGAAACCCCGCCTACAGGAAAGAACTTCTATTAGGAAACAATGGTGGAGTAAAGCCCAGGGGACATGGTTATTAGCATAAAGAGGAGGGACTATGAAACTTCTATAAGCATGAAACTGTATAAAAGGAGTGGACTGAGACTGAGTCTGGCAGAACTCCATCTTGGAACAGAACTCACCAGGGCCACCCATAGGAATACATTGAACGTTTTCAAAACATGTCATCTTTTATATCCTATACTGTTCGTTCAGTACTCCTCCCAAATTTAAAAGCATTGGACTGGTGTTGGCATGGAGTAGAGGGAGTTTACATCTACCAGTTATTTCCTTTATAATCCATGAAGGGAAGTGGGAGAGAGAATCAGGAAAAGTTGTGGAAATAAAGGAAGATGTGAGCAGAAACCCTCCAGGTACAGAAACTGTATGTAGAACCATAGTAAAACCCAGTATGGACTATCAATACAGGTACTGTATGTAGAACCATAGTAAAGCCCAGTATGGACTATCAATACAGATACTGTATGTAGAACCATAGTAAAGCCCAGTATGGTCTATCAATACAGATACTGTATGTAGAACCATAGTAAAGCCCAGTATGGACTATCAATACAGATACTGTATGTAGAACCATAGTAAAGCCCAGTATGGACTATCAATACAGATACTGTATGTAGAACCATAGTAAAGCCCAGTATGGACTATCAATACAGATACTGTATGTAGAACCATAGTAAAGCCCAGTATGGACTATCAATACAGATACTGTATGTAGAACCATAGTAAAGCCCAGTATGGACTATCAATACAGATACTGTATGTAGAACCATAGTAAAGCCCAGTATGGACTATCAATACAGATACTGTATGTAGAACCATAGTAAAGCCCAGTATGGACTATCAATACAGATACTGTATGTAGAACCATAGTAAAGCCCAGTATGGTCTATCAATACAGATACTGTATGTAGAACCATAGTGAAGCCCAGTATGAACTATCAATACAGATACTGTATGTAGAACCATAGTAAAGCCCAGTATGAACTATCAATACAGGTACTGTATGTAGAACCATAGTAAAGCCCAGTATGGACTATCAATACAGGTACTGTATATAGAACCATAGTAAAGCCCAGTATGAACTATCAATACAGGTACTGTATGTAGAACCATAGTAAAGCCCAGTATGAACTATCAATACAGGTACTGTATGTAGAACCATAGTAAAGCCCAGTATGGTCTATCAATACAGATACTGTATGTAGAACCATAGTAAAGCCCAGTATGGTCTATCAATACAGATACTGTATGTAGAACCATAGTAAAGCCCAGTATGGACTATCAATACAGAAACTGTACGTAGAACCATAGTAAAGCCCAGTATGGACTATGTAGAACCATAGTAAAGCCCAGTATGGACTATGTAGAACCATAGTAAAGCAAGTATTGACTATCAATACAGATACTGTATGTAGAACCATAGTAAAGCCCAGTATGGACTATCAATACAGATACTGTATGTAGAACCATAGTAAAGCCAGTATGGACTATCAATACAGGTACTGTATGTAGAATCACAGTAAAGCCCAGTATGAACTATCAATACAGGTACTGTATGTAGAACCATAGTAAAGCCCAGTATGGTCTATCAATACAGATACTGTATGTAGAACCATAGTAAAGCCCAGTATGGTCTATCCAGAAACTGTAATGTAGAACCATAGTAAAGCTCAGTATGGACTATGTAGAACCATAGTAAAGCCAGTATGGACTATCAATACAGGTACTGTATGTAGAACCACAGTAAAGCCCAGTATGGACTATCAATACAGGTACTGTATGTAGAACCACAGTAAAGCCCAGTATGGACTATCAATACAGGTACTGTATGTAGAACCATAGTAAAGCCCAGTATGGACTATCAATACAGGTACTGTATGTAGAACCATAGTAAAGCCCAGTATGGACTATCAATACAGGTACCGTATGTAGAACCATAGTAAAGCCCAGTATGGACTATCAATACAGGTACCGTGATGTAGAACCATAGTAAAGCCCAGTATGGACTATCAATACAGGTACTGTATGTAGAACCATAGTAAAGCCCAGTATGGACTATCAATACAGGTACTGTATGTAGAACCATAGTAAACCCCAGTATGGACTATCAATACAGGTACTGTATGTAGAACCATAGTATAGCCCAGTATGGACTATCAATAGAAAGTGACCATTTAGAATGAGGCCCAGTTCAATGAGAGGATGTCTTAACAGAACTGGGGGATGACAGTCATGAAGTGGGTGGATGGAGATCTAATATATTTTTGTGCCAAACACTAAAGCATGATATTGTAATAAATCTACACCCAATTCCCTATGTAGAACACTACTTTAGACCTGGTCAGAAGCACCGTAGTGCACTACTTAGGGAATAGGGAACCATTTGGAACAGAGCCATTAATTCCCCTGATCATCTTTCTCTTCCTCCTCTGGTTTGTTTAACAGCCCTTCACTCCTCCTCTCTTCCTCCCCTCCTCCCTTTTCATTCTATTCTAATCAGCCACACCACCAGCTCACCTCCACACAATCCATTTACAAGTTAAAGACACACCTTGGAATAAATAACAAAGGAAAACTATTACTAGATGAAGTTTAGTGTTGTATTTTTTATTTCCCATCACCATAAATCATATTTAATCACTGAACAGTAGCAGACCCTAACTTCATCTGTTCCTGACTCTGGATAGTGGATTAAAAAGACCATCAATCTCCAATGATATTAAAGTACTATTCTGAACATTACTGATATACTGAGTGGCAAGTCCAGATATCTGCTGGTTTTATTGTTTGGTCAATAGCACCACCTGCTGGACAGGTTTAATGTTGCTGGACTGAGTAGTATGGGAGGATGAAAGATGACACATTTAGGGCCGGTTTCCTGGACATCTACATTGAACATAGTTTTTAGTCCAGGACTAGGATTAATCTGTGTCCGTCCCATATAGTTTAGTTAGTTAGTAAGTGATACTAGCTGTTCCATGATACTGAGGAGAATTACATAGAGACAGAGAACCAACTGAGAAAACATATCAATGGTTCTGAATGAAAACCAATATACATCAACACCACACATCATGATTCATGGAAATGTACAAGATTAAAATATTGTATTTGATAAAAATAATTATATTACATTTTAATTCAACTATACAGTCTAAATTATTGTACAGAAAAACAGACCATTATATCTGGGGACCATCACCACCAGCATGACTAGTATCTATGTGGACCCTACTACAGTTTAACCAGCTCAGCTATAGACTACACCAGCATGACTAGTATCTATGTGGACCCTACTACAGTTTAACCAGCTCAGCTATAGACTACACCAGCATGACTAGTATCTATGTGGACCCTACTACAGTTTAACCAGCTCAGCTATAGACTACACCAGCATGACTAGTATCTATGTGGACCCTACTACAGTTTAACCAGCTCAGCTATAGACTACACCAGCATGACTAGTATCTATGTGGACCCTACTACAGTTTAACCAGCTCAGCTATAGACTACATCAGCATGACTAGTATCTATGTGGACCCTACTACAGTTTAACCAGCTCAGCTATAGACTACACCAGCATGACTAATATCTATGTGGACCCTACTACAGTTTAACCAGCTCAGCTATAGACTACATCAGCATGACTAGTATCTATGTGGACCCTACTACAGTTTAACCAGCTCAGCTATAGACTACACCAGCATGACTAGTATCTATGTGGACCCTACTACAGTTTAACCAGCTCAGCAGTACCATTGACATAAAACCCAGGATAGAGGGGCTGAGTGAATGTGGTCTGGACTCTGTGGAGGAGGGTCATTGTGTCAGAGACACTGTAGAAGGACAGAGTACCTGCCTTGTGATCCAGGTACACTCCTACTCTGGAGGACTGAGGGCCTGATACTTTAGTCACAACATTATTGTGTCTGAAACAATAACCACCACTTGAGCGCTGTAAACTCCAGGACTTGTTATTGAATCCAAATGCATTATCTGTCTCTGTTCTGCTGATGTCTTTATATGAGACTGCTGTAATAACATTAACACTCCACTCCACCTCCCAGTAACAGCGTCCAGACAGACCCTCTCTACACAGAACCTGGTAGTGGTTGGTGAATCTGTCTGGATGGTCAGGATATGGTTGGACTTGGCGTGTAATGGTCACCTTTCTGTTCCCTTTAGACAGAGAGAGGAGTGTGTATGCTGTGTTTGGGTCCAGTGTGAGCTGACAGGAATCTGGGAGAAGAGCAGAGCAGAGACCAATGAGGGGAGTCAGAACAATAAGTTAAGTCAGATACTGTATCTACCCTGTCTTTGATTAGAGCACAGCAGAGATCAAATCAGAGAAATATGAGGAGTCAGATAGATACCCAGTCTTTGATTAGATCTACTATTGCTATATATTTCTAGAGGGATTGTTAGGAGTGGCAGTAAAAAGAGACTGTTAGTTACTTCACAATAAAGAGACTCACATTGTAACAACTGTTCTCTGGTCTTGGGCTCTGGAGGCAGTACAACATCCACTATATTCACTACAGACACACAAACACATTGACAGAGAGAGGGAATGTTATCATCATACCATATTCCACATGTATATGACTAGTAGGGAACTTTCAATGGTCTAAAGTTGATGTTGTTATTATTTTCAACACACCTGTAGTGGAGATCTTGGTCCATTCTCCTTTAAGGAAGTCTTCTAGTTTCTCTCTCAGTTCAGACACAGTCTTACTCACATCTCCAAAGTACTGAAGAGGACGGACAACGATGCTGGGTAAGTCTGAAGATACACTGATACTGGAGAGAGACTGATAACTCTGGAGAGAGAGAGAGACAGAGAGAGAGAGAGAGAGAGAGAGAGAGAGAGAGAGAGAGAGAGAGAAGGGGACAGAGAGAGAGCGACAGAGAGGGGGACACAGAGGGGGACAGAGAGAGCGACAGAGAGGGGGACAGAGAGAGCGACAGAGGGGGACAGAGAGAGAGCGACAGAGGGGGACAGAGAGAGAGCGACAGAGAGGGGGACAGAGAGAGAGCGACAGAGGCGGACAGAGAGAGGGGGACAGAGAGAGGGGACAGAGAGGCGACAGAGAAGCGACAGAGAGAGAGCGACAGAGAGAGAGCGACAGAGAGAGAGAAAGCGACAGAGAGGGGGACAGAGAGAGAGCGACAGAGAGGGGGGACAGAGAGAGCGACAGAGAGAGAGCGACAGAGGGGACAGAGAGGGGGACAGAGAGAGAGCGAAGAGAGAGCGACAGAGAGGGGACAGAGAGAGAGCGACAGAGAGAGGGGACAGAGAGAGAGCGACAAAGAGAGGGGGACAGAGAGGGGACAGAGAGAGAGCGACAGAGAGGGGGACAGAGAGAGAGCGACAGAGAGGGGGGACAGAGAGGGGGACAGAGAGAGAGCGACAGAGAGAGAGCGACAGAGAGACAGAGGGGACAGAGACAGAGGGACAGAGACAGAGAGCGACAGAGAGAGGGACAGAGAGGACAGAGAGAGAGGGGGACAGAGAGGGGACAGAGAGGGGACAGAGAGAGCGACAGAGAGGGACAGAGAGAAGCGACAGAGAGAGAGACAGAGAGAAGCGACAGAGAGGGGACAGAGAGAGAGCGACAGAGGGGGACAGAGAGAGAGCGACAGAGAGGGGGACAGAGAGAGAGCGACAGAGAGAGGGACAGAGAGAGGGGGACAGAGAGAGAGCGACAGAGAGGGGGACAGAGAGAGAGCGACAGAGAGAGAGCGACAGAGAGGGGGACAGAGAGAGAGTGACAGAGAGGGGGACAGAGAGGGGGACAGAGAGAGAGCGACAGAGGGGGACAGAGAGGGGACAGAGAGAGAGAGCGACAGAGAGAGCGACAGAGAGGGGACAGAGAGAGAGCGACAGAGAGAGGGGACAGAGAGAGAGCGACAAAGAGAGGGGACAGAGAGGGGACAGAGAGGGGGGACAGAGAGGGGACAGAGAGGGCGACAGAGAGGGGGGACAGAGAGGGGACAGAGAGAGAGCGACAGAGAGGGGGGGACAGAGAGAGAGAAGCGACAGAGAGAGGGACAGAGAGGGGACAGAGAGAGCGACAGAGAGGGGGACAGAGAGAGGGGACAGAGAGGGAGGCGACAGAGAGGGGTACAGAGAGGGGGACAGAGAGGGGACAGAGAGGGGGACAGAGAGAGCGACAGAGAGGGGGACAGAGAGAGAGCGACAGAGAGGGGGACAGACAGAGAGCGACAGAGAGGGGGACAGAGAGAGAGCGACAGAGAGGGGGACAGAGAGAGAGAGACAGAGGGGGACAGAGAGGGGTACAGAGAGGGGGACAGAGAGAGAGCGACAGAGAGAGCGACAGAGGGGGACAGAGAGAGAGAGCGACAGAGAGGGGGAGACAGAGAGAGAGGGGACAGAGAGAGGGACAGGGGACAGAGAGAGAAGCGACAGAGAGGGGGACAGAGAGGGACAGAGAGGGGACAGAGAGAGGGGACAGAGAGAGAGCGACAGAGGGGGACAGAGAGAGAGCGACAGAGAGAGGGGGACAGAGAGAGGGGGACAGAGAGAGAGCGACAGAGAGGGGGACAGAGAGGGGGACAGAGAGAGCGACAGAGAGAGCGACAGAGAGAGAGCGACAGAGAGAGGGACAAAGAGAGAGCGACAGAGAGGGGGACAGAGAGAGAGAGGGACAGGACAACATAATGATTGAGATGAAAAGTTTCACATGAAGTTAATTTCATATCACATGTATCAAGGCAGTTTAGTTACCTGGAGGAAATGGATGTGATCCTCTGTGTGTGAGAGCTGCTCCAGCTCAGTGCTTCTCTTCCTCAGCTCAGCTATCTCCTGCTTCAGTTGCTCCAGGAGTCCTTCAGCTTGACTCACTTGAGCCTTCTCTTGGGCTCTGATCAGCTCCTTCACCTCAGAGCGCCTTCTCTCAATGGAGCGGATCAGCTCAGTAAAGATCTGATCACTGTCCTCCACTGCTGCCTGTGCTGATCTCTGTAGAGAGAGAGAGACCGAGAGAGAGACCGAGAGAGAGACCGAGAGAGAGACCGAGAGAGAGACAGAGAGAGAGACAGAGAGAGAGAGAGACAGAGACAGAGAGAGACAGAGAGAGAGAGAGAGAGAGAGAGAGAGAGAGAGAGAGAGAGAGAGAGAGAGAGAGAGAGAGAGAGAGAGAGAGAGAGAGAGAGAGAGAGAGAGAGTAGGTACAGTATCCTCTGCACCACTTTGAGTCAGAATGCTGCCACCCTGCTCTTTATAATAGGTTATACACATTGAGAGATATTTAGTGAAATAAACAGACATACCTATATTTCCCCTCTAGGAAACAATGGGACGACCTCAGAGTTCCAGGAGGATTTTATATTTTACGTATTAACTATTATCAATTGGTAACAGCATTGTACGCTGCCCAAACTTACATCATTAGAAATAATAGGTTATCCTGATTAAAATGGTGTAGAAATTCAAACCATTAAAATAAATCCATCTATTAGATATAATTGGAGAAATAGACAGACATGTCCCTATTTCCCCAAAACAATGGCAGTCTGGAAGTTATAACAGCAGTATTTTATTTAACCACCATTTATCTACCACCATTTGGCTTTTGTGTTTAACATTTAGTGGTTTGTAATCTAGTGGTTAAGAGCGCTGGGCAGTAACAGAAAGGTTTCTGGATCAAATCCCAGAGCTGACAAGGTGAAAATCTGTCGTTCTGCCCCTGAACAAGGCAGTTAACCCACTGTTCCCCGGTAGGCCCTCATTGTAAATCAGAATCTGTTCTTAACTGACCTGGCTAGTTAAATAAAGGTTACATTTAAAAATAAATAGCTTGGCAATATCTTATTAACTTGTCATTATTCCCAGACAGACTCCTCTGAAGGCAGGCAGGCAGAACACTCCTGAAAACTACCTGCTCAGCAAAGCAAAGGCTCTTTTCAGAGCTACCAGATTTATATTAAAAAAGCTCATTTTCAGTGTCTGGGTCCAGTCTCTGGGTCCAGTGTCTGTCTGGGTCCAGGGTCTGGGTCCAGTGTCTGGGTCCAGTGTCTGTCTGGGTCCAGTGTCTGTCTGGGTCCAGTGTCTGGGTCCAGTGTCCAGTGTCCAGTGTCTGGGTCCAGTGTCTGTGTTTATATGTTAAGGGGGTGTTACTCTGGCAGATAATGTCACCACATCTAAATATATATACATATTTTATATAATTAACTAAATGTATGGTGTTTTTGGTTTATGTCAGTTTCATTATGCTATCAATGGTTATTTTATGGTTGTTAGTGATAAAATGAACTAGAACATTTTATATTTTGTAATTCTGAGTAATTACTACTTTAGTAAGGATATACACTTTATTCAGTACTGCTGCAGTTACTAAATAATTCCAATAGATGGCAGCATAAGACAGTTAAGATTAGTTTAGGTCAAGTACAAGTACCCAACTCAACAAGCCCCGACAAAAGCTTGTTCCGTATTGTATCTATGACATCTATGCAGTGTCCAGATGTCCATACCTTCATACGGTACCTGTACCATACTTTAAGGCTGAGCTCCACCAGGGGTTCTTAGACCCATACTTGAAGGCTGAGCTCCACCAGGGGTTCTTAGACCCATACTTTAAGGCTGAGCTCCACTAGGGTTCTTAGACCCATACTGGCTGAGCTCCACCAGGGGTTCTTAGACCCACTTTAAGGCTGAGCTCCACCAGGGGTTCTTAGACCCATACTTTAAGGCTGAGCTCCACCAGGGGTTCTTAGACCTATACTTTAAGGCTGAGCTCCACCAGGGTTCTTAGAGCTCTTCTTAGACCGTACTTTAAGGCTGAGCTGGCAACAGATGGCACACAGACAGCAGAGCTTGGGACAGACTGGCAGAGACAGGGAGTCTCAGGTAAGTTTGTTGAGTCTTTGTTTGGCAACATCATGAAAGGTTCTCTCTTTTTTAGACTTGTAAAATAGGGACATAAATGGAAAATGCCACTGATACCCCACTCTCAACTCAAACTGGTGACTGAACCAAGACTTGTTTAAGGCAATGGACTTGCTGTTGTGATTGTGTAGTTTTGGGTACCGGTAGTTAGGAGTTTGGCAAACACATGTATTTTCTAGGAGACAGACTGAGTCAGTGAGGGAAAAGGGAAAGAGCCAGGAGAGAGACTTCAGAGGACAGTGTCACAGCCACGGCAGGACCAGGTGTCAACCTTGTTGCCAGCAGCACCAGTATAGGGGACAGTGGCACAGCATTGTCCAGGTACCTCAGTGATGGTACAAAACCATATCAGCCACACCCACAATTTATAGAACCGCAAACTCTTGCCAACAGTGTTGACGTTTCAAGAGAGATGGTTTGCGATTTCCCCGGCTACATTATAATCCATCAATAAAAGGAGAGTTGTGTTTTCACTGTAGCCAAGGGGTTTCAAGACAGACGTCTTTTGGCCAAAGAGCAGATGCTGCCTTCATTAGTGCAGGATTTAGGAACGGGAGAAAATTCACAGCACATCAAAACTGCCAAACCCAACGCCACTTTGTTACTGTAACAGCACACCAGCTAAATCTAATCAGGTCCCAGTTATCCAGCGTGGGGGAAACAGCAGAAAGGACTAAAGCTACCTTGCACTGTATGAGAAAGCAACAACATGGATTGACTCCATTGAAACACACTCAAGACACATTTGTTGAAGTGTTGGACGGTGTGGAGGTTCAGTTTGGCGACATTTCCATCAGGACAGTCTAAACGTCCTGCAAAAGTTGGAAAGAGCACTTCTCACGGGGGAGTTGGATGAGTCTCTAGATCAGGACCCTGAGCTGAACATAGATTCTCTTTTGCAACAAATACCCCTGCAGCAGCAGTGGAGAGGCAGCAGAGGTCCTCAGGAGGCTTCCAGTGGAGGTGCAGAGGGTTGGCTGACCAAGTTGAGGTGCTGATCAGAATTTAGTTTGTGGTGCCAGTGTCTTCATGTGAGGCTGAGAGGAGTTTCAGTGCACTCCTCAGGTGAAAGACTTGGCTACGGGCTAGCATGGGCCAAGAGAGACTGAACGGCCTAGGTGTCTGTAATGTACATAAAGACTGGTGTATAGTATGATATTTGTTCTTTTGTTTCGTTTTCAGTTTTTAGTACATGACAGTACACTTACTAATTATTTATTTTATGTTATTTTATATACAATTGCATACTTAGTGTGACATACTTGTCCATAGCTGCTGTTTGAAGAGTTGAGACACTGACTGAACAATAAATAAGTATTTTTGAAGGATATTCTGGTTGATTTATTTGGGTTATTCATTGAAGTAGTTCTATTGCTTTTAGAACTGTACTTATGTAGAGCTGTTTGTTCTTGTAAAGCTACTGTAGTCGACTCAGGCCAGTGGCACATATTTAATGACTATATAAATGAATCAGAAAAAGTCAAATAAAAAGGTCCATTCAATACGGAGACCAACTTTGTGATGGTTCTCAATGGAGTTTATTTTAGATGAGATCACACCATGTTCATTGTATTTATGAAAACTGCACCCATACAGTGTACAGTACATTACAGTACCATTTCTTGGTATTGCTGGTTGTAAATACAAATACCTGCATACATACTGGACTGATAAGGAACCCTGCTATAACTATTATTAGTAGTAGTATTATAATGATTTAAACATTTGACAAGTTGGGACAACTCTTCAGTTAACTACTGTACCTATCAAGTATCCAGTAGTAGTAATTATGGTTCCTCAATATACATTTAACATATTACAACGAAGGCTATGTGTTAAGGCACTACTTCTGGTGACCCCTCAGGAATTGCTCTTGAGAACATTTCATGTAATTGTCCCCTCCAAAGTTGATTGTCGCCCCTGGGCCAGCCTAGTCCTGGTCCCCGCTGCCGGCTGGTCGCGCTTGTCTGCCCTAAATCCCCACACTATCTGTTATAACAAACCCTGTACCACCCCTCCCCTGTTAACCTTGAATTTAGTTAAGAAACAAACACTTGTCTACGAAGAGAGACACCTAGCCGAGAGCACACGACACGAAAACCACTTGCAAAGTTACCAAAACGACCCAACTCTTTCCTCGGGATCTGTTCGTCTGTAATAAACGGAGGCAGATTCAGCACCACTAGTCTTGTCGAAATCACACCCCTCATAAAAATCCCACTGGTAACTAGCCGGGCAACAAGACTCCCCTTTTCCATTACCACAACCAGCACCTTGTTCATTCTGGATGCAGAGTGTATATGTTCCGCTCCCACCTGTTGACCCACCATGATCAACAATTCCTCCACAACATTCTCCAGAACGGACCTGAAGCGACAGCGTTTCTTCTCCCACTCGGTTGAGGCCATCAAACTACCCCTACTCCCTCAACTCTACCCGATAAACAGTGGAAACCAATAAACAAACCCTCCACCATGACAAAATACATTTAAAAAAGAATAGTAACCTCCTCAGGAACCACAAAACCCTCACAGACCAACTTCTTCTTCTTCTATGATATAATTGCGGTCCACAAACCAACGTTAAAGGTGCATGGCGCCACCTACTGTGCTGGAGTGTGTTCAATCACGGTTTACAACATTTCTAAATCCTCCTACCTAACTCAGTACTTCTGAGAAAATAAAAAAGAGTCCTACTAACTTCTAATAGACCCTCCCCCATCCCCCAAACCCCCAACCTCAATGACCCTACACTTCAATCTTTCCCTCTCTTCAACATCCTTCCAACAATATAACAACACATGCTCCCCCGTTTCATTGACCATACCCTCCAGACACAAACCATTCACATGCTGCCAACCAGATGGAATGACCAGTTCAATGTACAATGTCCTAAGCACAATGGAGTAAACACCACCTCTTCCTTCCTAATCTGACCTTTGAATCTTGGTCCAGCGACCTTTCTTTGGAGGACATATAAATGCTGTCCCTTGTGCTCAGAGTCCCATCTCTTCTGCCACACATCTATCAACATGGCTCTGATCTTACATTTGGCCTCACCTCTTTCATTGGAGGGCATATACAGTTGAAGTCAGAAGTTTACATACACTTAGGTTGGAGTCATTAAAACTCATTTTTCAACCACTCCACAAACTATAATTTGACAAGTCGGTTAGGACATCTACTGTGTGCATGACAAGTCATTCTTCAACAATTGTTTACAGACAGATTATTTCACTTATAATTCACTGTATCACAATTCCAGTGGGTCAGAAGTTTACTCACACTAAGGCCAACCTCCAACTCCTCAAACCACTCTCATCAGCAAGCTTTCCAACTGTCCAACCAGAACCACTGCCTTGTCTACTAGTATATTCCCAACAGTCATCTAGAACAGTAGCAGTGGGATGCTCAACCTCACAGCCTTTCAACCCAATAAGCTAATGACAATTTATTACGCCAGATATCCAAAGGCATCTCACCTGCCTCCACTAGTAAGACACATACAGATGTTGATTTAAATGCACCAGTACATATCCTTAAAGCTATATACTGGATTCTGTCCAGCTTCTGAAGACAAGTCTTTGCTGCTGTTCCATAAACTATACACCCGTAATCAATTGTCGTCCTGATCAGAGCTCTATAAATATCCATCAGCGATTGTCTGTCAGCATCCCATTCATAACCAGAGACCCACACAACCAACTACCATGAAAGTGATGGAATGAGAGAGAGAGACATCGTTACAACACTGTACATAGACATAATATAACGCTTTCTTCTTCTTTGGAGTTTAACGCGGTTGGCATCCAATATGTTGTATTACCGTCCCCAACTGGACTCTAATATAAATCTATTTTACTTTGTGATACAAAAAATAAAACCCCTTCCAACTAACCCTACAGTCATTAAAACCCACGACCCCATTCCACTACTTTGACCCTATCTGCTCCTGCACCATGCCAACGACCTGGGAGGACGGACACCACCACTCAACACACCCTGGAACTCCTCTGAAGTCAAATCTACTATGACCAAATTCTTCTCTGGTTCTGAACTCTTCACCACACCTTCTACCTCACTTAACTCTCCCTCATTCATTTCCATTTCACCTCCAGAACTCTGTCTGGCGCACGGCTCACTCTGTGGATAGGGGCCCCTCTCTCTCTCTCTGGAGGAGAGAAGTGAACTGGTGTGTCTCCTCTGGTCAACAATACTCACCTTGAGAGACTCCACAGCCTGTTGGAGCTCCTTCAGCTCCTTCTCTCTCTCCTGGAATCTCTGCTGGACCTTCTGCTGACTCATCCCCAGCTGCCTCTGTGTAGAATCACTCTTCAATGAGCTATCAAGCTTTATTAGTCCAGTAGATCAATAGTATAGTAATGTGACGTAGGGCCCATAGAGAGGAAGGATTCAAATGTGTCTGTGTGAATTTATGTAATTATGTTGCTATGTGAATTATTCTAGTTTTAACAGTAGGCCTACATGTATCAAGGAGTTGAGACTGAACTTTGGACTCATAAAAGAGCAGTCAGAATGATAATAGTGTTTGACTTCATAAAATGGTGATACATTTGGAGAATCTGGGTTAACATATCTAGGATTTTGTTCATATTTGTTCTGCTGAGGAACCATTTAATTTGAATGATCTCATATTCAAACAGCCTTAGTTCCTACTGTATCTTTAATTCTTTGTTTATCAGACAGTCACCAACAAGTTGTTCTGGTCTTACCTGTTTCTCAGTCCTCTCTGCTGCAGCTGACACTGTATCATGGCCTTTATGTTTATCCATTTTACACAGATAACAGATACACTGCTGATCGGTACGACAGTAAACCTCCAGCAGTTTGTCATGATGAGAGCAGATCTTCTCCTGTAGTTGTGCGGTGGCTTTGACCAGCTTGTGCTTCTTGAAAGCAGGAGATTCATAGTGAGGTTGGAGGTGAGTCTCACAGTAAGAGGCCAGACACACCAGACAGGACATGAGGGCTTTCTGCTTTCTGGTCCCAGTGCAGAAATCACATGCCACATCTCCAGGTCCAGCATAGCACAGAGCAGGAGGGGGGAGCAGCCTGGAGTCCTGTCTTCTTCAGTTTCTCCACCATCTCAGCCATCATGTTATTTTTCCTCAGAATAGGCCTTGGAGTGAAGGTCTCTCTGCACTGAGGACAGCTATAGACCCCTTTCAGAACATCCTGATCCCAGCAGCCCTCAATACAGCTTCTACAGTAACTGTGTCCACAGGGGATGGTGACCGGCTCCTTCAGTAGATCCAGACAGACAGAACAACAGAACTGGTCCTGGTCCAGCAGAACTCCCTGCTGAGCCATTTGGACGGTTGTTCACTCTCACACAGACAGACGACACAGAGACTCAGATCAGTTTCGTTTCCTCAGAAGAGAGTTTGTGAAGGGGAGGGACTTCCTGGTTCTGCCAGAGGGGAGGGGTTAGAGAGAGGGAGGGGTTAGAGGGAGGGAGGGGTTAGAGAGAGAGAACTGTACACAATGTTAATAGAGACAAATATTTTAGTTCCCAGGTTAGGACCCTTAATATAGAATACATTAAATAGAGTGGTTAGAATATATAAAGGGTAACAGTTTCTATGAAGTACATATGTATAATGCTGATGATGGTGTTCTATACTGAATGTAATGATATGTCTATGTCTTCTAGATGGTGTTCTATACTGTATGTAATGATATGTCTATGTCTTCTAGATGGTGTTCTATACTGTATGTAATGATATGTCTATGTCTTCTAGATGGTGTTCTATACTGTATGTAATGATATGTCTATGTCTTCTAGATGGTGTTCTATACTGTATGTAATGATATGTCTATGTCTTCTAGATGGTGTTCTATACTGTATGTAATGATATGTCTATGTCTTCTAGATGGTGTTCTATACTGTATGTAATGATATGTCTATGTCTTCTAGATGGTGTTCTATACTGTATGTAATGATATGTCTATGTCTTCTAGATGGTGGTTCAACAGCTTGATTAAAGTTGGCTGGTTCAAAGGAGCCAATAGAAAAGGGAGAAAAGTCCATAACCTGCCCACCCAACACTCCAGGCAGGCAATGCAAACACTCAATGTATTTGAAAGATTTCAAATAGTGTTTGAACCCAGCAGTGCTTAATTTTTAAATCGGGAGGTGCCGGAACAAACAGTGAGTAGGAGAGGATGGTGACCTGGGGAGTTCGAGGTACCAGAATGCACTAGTCGCACACTAGTCACATGATCTCATTGATAGAGGGCTTAGGAAGGATACCAGAGGGCTCCCTGCTGGCCACTTGATGTGGAGAGCTTGTACACTACCATCCCACACACTGGAGGCTTGCAGGCACTGCAACACTTCCTTCAGCAGAGAGACTCTACCCTTGTTCCATCCAATGATTGCATCTTACTACTTACTGAACTGGTATTATCCCATAACTATTTTGTCTTTGAGTCAGACTTTTTCCTCCAGATTCGGGTGTAGCCCTGGGCTCCCCTTCCCCACTATGCTAACCTGTATGTGGGACAGTTGGAAGAAACATTCCTTTTTAAAACAGACACACACCCTTACTTTCTAAAATACTCCTATGGAAGAGATACATAGATGATGTCTTTGTGCTCTGGGAAGGAAGTCAGCAGGAACTTAATGAATTCAAATCCTACTAAATGAGAGCTCTGAATACCTCCAATTCACCATGCAGACTGATGAGAGAAAAATACACTACCTGGACTTATGGATTATCAAAGAGAATGATGCATTACACACAGACTTATACAGAAAGCCCACAGATCGCAACACCTTGCTATGTGCGGATAGTATGCATCCCCTTCCTCCAGAATGTTCTGCCATATAGCCAGTTATGCAGAGTTAAACCAATCTGTGACCACCAGTCAGATGTTGACCGCAATGATAAAACAATGACAGAGAAATTCAAAATGAGAGGCTACAAGGACAAAACTCTTGATGCGGCAATGATGAAAATATCTCAAAAACCAAGAGAGGAATTACTAAAAAATCTACCAAATAAGAAAAACAACGCAACTGTCTTTTGTACTAAGTACACCAAAGGTTCGGAGAAAATGAAAGCAATCCTGAAAAAACAACGGCATATTCTGCAATCAGACCAAAAAATTGCACACCTCTTCAAGGAACCGCCAATGGTGGTCTATAAGCGTGGTCACAATATTGGAGATAGTTTGGTGAGATCTGACATGCCCCCTGAGCCTACTCAGACACTCTGGACACCTGTCCCAAATGGAAACTACAAATGTGGCTCATGCGCACAGTGTGATACCACCAAAAAAACATCCTTCTTTACACACCCACATACAGGTGGAAAGATCCCTGTGAGGGGTATCATCTCATGGAAGACCAAGGCAGTAATCTATCTCATCACCTGTTCATGTGGCAAAGCCTCTGTAGGACAAACAAAGAGACAATTAAAGCAGCGCATAGCTGAACACCGCAGCTCAATCAGGTGTCAGAACATTGACTATCCAGTAGCAGCTCACTTTGTTGAGGCTAACCATCCTGTCTCCTCCCTGAGATACACAGGCATTGAGCATGTTGCTCTACCGAGAAGAGGAGGTAACATTGAGATCCTACTACTACAGAGAGGCCTACTGGATATTCTATCTAAAAACACTGACCCCTTAATGGTCTGAATATTGATTTTGATCTCAGGCCCTTCTAATGAACATTTCTTCCATCATGAACAAGTCTTATATATTTAAAAAATATATTTTTACAGATGATGAAGTATATATCTAATATGTTCCCCTGTTGATGATGTTCGTTATATATCAAGGTTGAACCATTATTATATGGAACATAAATGGAATACAAAATGATGTGAAATTGAATGAAACCATGTATGTTAATGCCAATATGATGTACAATATTCCATTATGTTTCTATATGATAACAATAGAATAATATATTTAATATGCCATATACTATATCATCTTTTTTAACAGTGTCACTAACTAATTATAATTAACTTTATCAATACGACACACCCCTCACCACTGTAATTGATTACACTAATTGTACTGTTTGTCTATATAACCTGGTTCAAATGTGTATGACATCACCCTGAGGAAGGCAGAGTGATGCTGAAACGTTGGTAAATCCCCATTAAACTGTTGGGAGAGTATATATGTAGTGTGCCACTTCCTTTATTTTGATAGTGTATAGTTTATTCACCGTTAGTCAGCACCTCCACACTAACTTTGTTCTGGGTGTGCGGCAGCTCATGTTATTTTACCAGAATGCACTATAAAATACATCCTTTATAATAAAGCATTGCATTCATATCATCACATTGTATTTCTTTAGCCCTTATTTTACCAGGTAGGTTGACTGAGACACATTCTCATTTACAGCAACAACCTGGGGAATAGTTACAGGGGAGAGGAGGGGGATGAATGAGCCAATTGTAAACTGGGGATGATATGAGGGACAGATTGGGAATTTAGCCAGGACACCAGGGTTAACACTCCTACTCATACAATAAGTGCCATGGGATCTTTAGTGACCACAGAGAGTCAGGACACCTGTTTAACGTTGCAACCCAAAGACGGTACCCTACACAGGGCAATGTCCCCAATCACTGCCCTGGGGCATTGGGATATTTTTTAGACCAGAGGACAGAGTGCCTCCTACTGGCCCTCCAACACCCCTTCCAGCAGCATCTGGTCTCCCATCCAGGACCAACCCTGCTTAGCTTCAGAAGCAAGCCAGCAGTGGGATGCTGCTGGCTGAAGATAAAGCAGTATTGTAGGGGCACTTACAGAAGTTGCACACATGGGGTTCATTTTAGTAGCATAATGTCCGGGAAAATGTTGGCCTTTTATTAATGCATTTCATGCAATTTTACATGACTGGAGACTTTGGCAGAATCTCTGTTAATACGACACAAATGATTTAAATGGCAGGCTACTTTGACACTGACAAACTGAGAATCAGAGATCAATAAAAACGACCTTGTCTTGAATCCATCAATAGCCCAGGCCGAGGTGTGTGGAGACACATACTGTAGGCTACAATATGAGGAGTACATTATAGTCCTAAAAATGCTTTCCAGTTTCACTGACTCACCCAATGATGAGCAGCTCACTCACTGGTGATGGCCGATGAGCAGCTCACTCACTGGTGATGGCATATGAGCATTTCACTCACTGGTGATGGCCGATGAGCAGCTCACTCACTGGTGATGGCCGATGCACTCGTGCGAAAAAAAGCCTCTCTCTCTCTTTTGTAAAACAATATTTGGAAGTTGATATTAATTGATATTAATATTTTGGGGGTCTACAGCAGCGGTCCCCAACCTTTCTGGCACCACGGACCGACACGACCGGAATAAAAATTATAATAAATAAATAAATAAATAATAATAATTACTCAAATTCAAAATCTGTAAACTGTTTGCGTGACAGAGATATTAGAGTGGTGAGAAAGGACCAACAGACTGCACCAAGTTCAATGTAATTACTGCACAAATAGCCTATACTTGTATATTATTCTTCTATATGTAGGAGAGTTCAAATGGTTATTCCATCCAACTTGTAATTATTATAATAGTACACAACGCAGAACAGAACAACCAGGTTAAGGGTCCGTGGCCAAAGCCCCGAACAGGAATATTCCAACTTCAGACAGAAGGGGGGAGTCAGATCGCTATGATCGCCAGGAACTTTACTTTTGGTGTCTATTTTTTTATTGTTGCGCTACTAGTGCTGCCTGTTGATGTTAAGTAGGCAGTTACAGTAGCTGAATGATATTAACATCTTCGGGTTTTATTTAATTAAATGTATTTCGTTTCATCTGGGTGCTTACGACACCTACTAACAGCCTGGTACTACCCGTAGCTCCGGTTCTCCTCAGGCTGAGAAAAGACAGAGAGAAAGGTATGTGTTACACATTACTCCTTTGTAGAAGTCCATAACCTGAAATAAATAAAACATCCCAAGGTTAATGCTGGAGATATCGTGATAAGGGAGTGTGAGGCTATTGAAACATCTAACTTTCAGAGTTTTATTGTTGTTATTGATGTAGTTTACAGTGCTAAAAGTATTGCTAGCTAGCGTGCCTTTCTGTGAAGCAAAAGGTTAGCCGAGCTGCCAACGGATGCTAGCGTTGCATTATGGGAGATGTAGTTTTAGCCCTCTTAGGTCTGAACGGGATAAAGGCGATTTCACGTTGTAGCTTGTTTGTATTACAGTGTTTTTGTACATGAGTTGTTGTATTTTAATACTGTCAACACTGCAGGCACCTAGCAATGTATTGGGGATGTGAGACAGGATATGTGTTTTACCTTTCTTCATGCTCCTGTATAGAATAACTTGTCAGATGGTGTATTGGAGACTGATGTGTTCCTGTCCTTTCTTTTCATAATGCTACTGCAGGTATGGTTCTATTGTTTAGATGATACATTCTTTGCATTAAGGATTTGTTATTATTTTATACTATACATTATGGCTTTATGTATGAATGTGATTGTGTGTGTCTGAGAAAAGACTGAGAGAGAATGAATAACTTGTCAGATGGTGCATTGGAGACTGATGTGTTCCTGTCCTGTCTTTTCATAATACTACTAAAGGACAGCCGTGGTGTCGCGCCTCATTTCTTGGTTCTCCTGTGGTACATAAGAAACCCGCTACATGTATATATCAACGATGTCGCTCTTGCTGCGGGTGATTCCCTGATCCACCTCTACGCAGACAACACCATTCTGTATACATCTGGCCCTTCCTTGGACACTGTTATCTAAACTCCAGACTAGCTTAAATGCCATACAAAACTCAGTCCGTGGCCTCCAACTGCTCTTAACTTCTTAGGGAACGGTGGGGCGCTAGCAAGTGAAATGCATGGCGCCAAATTCAAAATCCAAAAGTTGAATTATTAAACATGCATCAATATACAAGTGTTTCATAGTCATCAAAAGCTCTGCTTCTTGGCAATATCACAGCGTTGTCAGATTTCAAAAAAGCTTTACGGCGAAAGCACCACATTTGATTGTTTGAGGACAGCACCCCACATATTTTTCCATTACCATAAGTTCATAAGCTATCACGGTTCACAGAAAACACATTTCACAGCGAAAACAAATCAATTACGTTTTGAAGAACTTCTGCTGAGGGCTTCCCAAGTGTCCAACGAAGACAATCCATGGTTCTTTTGTTAGAAAAAGTAATGTATTATATCCATAAATCTCAGTTTGGTTGGCGCGATATAATGAGAAAATAGAGCCTCCAATTGTCCATTGAAACGTGAAGAGAACTCGTTCAACTTATACCTATAAACTTGTCCAAGAACAATCAAACATAATTTTAAATGTATCCTTAGGAACACTTTTATGTATAAATAGTATAATATTTCAACCGGAATATAAACTGGGCGATAAGAAAGGAAAAAAACAAAGAACGCGCCAGCCGGGGGAGCACGCATTTACTTGTATTGACATTTGTGTGGACACTTCCTTATTCGTCTTCTTCTCTGCTCTAAAAGCAGCTAAAAAGAATCATAACACTTTCTCGAGACTGTTGACATCCAGAGGAAGCGATAGGTACTGCATTCATATACCCTTATATGGGAATTTTCATAAGGGAGGGGTTTTAAATGAGGCAATCTGTCAAAACCACTTTTTCCAGGACAGAAATTCCTCTGGTTTTCCCTTGCCATATCCGTTCTGTTATACTCACAGACAACATGTTAACACTTTTAGAAAATTCTGAGTGTTTCCTATCCAATGGTACTAAATATGTGCATATTCTATTTTCTGGGCCTGAATGGGAGGCATTTTACTTTGGGCACGCCAGGCTCTCCAAAACGGTCACCTCGTGCGCTGCTCCCAAAGAAGTTAAAGGCTAGTAAAACTAAATGCATGCTCTTCAACTGTTCGCTGCCCGCACCCGCCCGCCCGACTAGCATCACTACTCTGGACGGTTCTGACCTAGAATATGTGGGCAACTACAAATACCTAGGTGTCTGGTTAGACTGTAAACTCTCCTTCCAGACTCATATTAAACATCTCCAATCCAAAATTAAATCTAGAATCGGCCTATTTCGCAACAAAGCCTCCTTCACTCACCCCGCCAAATATGCCCTCGTAAAACTGACTATCCTACCGATCCTCGACTTCGGCGATGTCATTTACAAAATAGCTTCCAAAACTCTACTCAGCAACTGGATGCAGTCTATCACAGTGCCATCCGCTTTGTCACCAAAGCCCCTTATACCACCCACCACTGCGACCTGTACGCTCTCGTTTGCTGGCCCTTGCTACATATTCGTCGCCAGACCCACTGGCTCCAGGTCATCTATAAGTCGATGCTAGGTAAAGCTCTGCCTTATCTCAGCTCACTGGTCACGATAACAACACCCACCCTTAGCTCGTGCTCTAGCAGGTATATTTCACTGGCCATCCCCAAAGCCAACACGTCCTTTGGCCGCCTTTCCTTCCAGTTCTCTGCTGACAATGACTGGAACAAATTCCAAAATCGCTGAAGCTGGAGACTTATATTTCCCTCACTATCTTTAAACATCAGCTATCTGAGCAGCTTACCGATCGCTGCAGCTGTACACAGCCCATCTGTAAATAGCCCACCCAATCTACCTACCTCATCCCCATAATATTTACTTTTCTTCTCTTTTGCACACCAGTATTTCTACTTGCACATCATCATCTGCTCATCTATCATTCCAGTGTTAATTTGCCAAATTGTAATTACTTCGCTACTATGGCCTATTTATTGCCTTACCTCCTCACGCCATTTGCACACACTGTATATAGACTTTATTTTGTTCTTTCTATTGTGTTATTGACTGTACGCTTGTTTATTCCATGTGTAACTCTGTGTTGTTGTTTGTGTCGCACTGCTTTGCTTTATCTTGGCCAGGTCGCAGTTGTAAATGAGAACTTGTTCTCAACTAGCTTACCTGGTTAAATAAAAAAATTTAAAAAGTACCTGTGGATGTATTTCAAGGCCTACCTTCAAACTCAGTGCCTCTTTGCTTGAGATCCTGGGAAAATCAAAAGAAATCAGCCGAGACCTCAGAATGTTTTTTTTAGACCTCCACCAGTCTGGTTCATCCTTGGGAGCAATTTCCAAACGGCTGAAGGCACCACGTTCATCTGTACAAACAATAGTAAGCAAGTATAAACACCATGGGACCACGCAGCCGTCATATCGCTCAGGAAGGAGACGCGTTCTGTCTCCTAGAGATTAACGTACTTTGGTGTGAAAAGTGCCAATCAATCCCAGAACAACAGCAAAGGACCTTGTGGAGATGCTGGAGGAAACAGGTACAAAAGTATCTATATCCACAGTAAAACGAGTTCTATATCGACAAAACCTGAATGGACACTCAGCAAGGAAGAAGCCACTGCTCCAAAACCGCCAATAAAAAGCAAGACTACGGTTTGCAACTGCACATGGGGACAAAGATTGTACCTTTTGTAGAAATGTCCTCTGGTCTGATGAAACAAAAATATAACTGTTTGGCCATAATGACCATTGTTATATTTGGAGGGAAAAGGGGAGGCTTGCAAGCGAAGAACACCATCCCAACCGTGGAAGCACGGGGTGGCAGCATCATGTTTTGGCGGTGCTTTGCTGCAGTAAGGACAGGTGAACTTCACAAAATAGATGGCATCATGAGGTAGGAAAATGATGTGGATATATTGAAGCAACATCTCAAGACATCAGTCAGGAAGTTAAAGCTTGGTCGCAAATGGGTCTTCCATGACCCCAAGCATACTTCCAAAGTTGTGGCAAAATGGCTTAAGGACAACCAAGTCAAGGTATTGGAGTGGCCATCACAAAGCCCTGACCTCAATCCTATAGAACATTTGTGGGCAGAACTGAAAAAGCGTGTGCGAGCAAGGAGGCCTACAAACCTGACTCAGTTACACCAGCTCTGTCAGGAGGAATGGGCCAAAATTCACCCAACTTATTGTGGGAAGCTTGTGGAAGGCTACCTGAAACGTTTGAACCAAGTTAACAATTTAAAGGCAATGCTGCCAAATACTAATTGAGTGTATGTAAACTTCTGACCCACTGGGAATGTGATGAAATAAATAAAATATTAAATAAATCATTCTCTCTACTTTTATTCTGACATTTCACATTCTTAAAATAAAGTGGTGATCCTAACTGACCTAAGACAGGGAATCTTTACTAGGATCCAAGGTCGGGAATTGTGCTAATCTTTTAAATGTATTTGGCTAAGGTGTATGTAAACTTCTGACTTCAACTCTATGTACTTCATAGAAACTGTTACCCTTTATATATTCTAACCACTCTATTTAATGTATTCTATATTAAGGGTCCTAACCTAGGGACTAAAATGTTTATCTCCTTCTCGTCGTTGCATGCAGTTCTCTCTCTCTCCCTCCCTTCCTCTAACCCCGCCCTCCCTCCCTCCTTCCTTCCCTGCCCCTAACCCCACCCCCTCTGGCAGAACCAGGAAGTTCCTCCCCCTACACAAACTCTCTTCTGAGGAAATGAAACTGATCTGAGTCTCTGTGTCGTCTGTCTGTGTGAGAGTGAACAACCGTCCAAATGGCTCAGCAGGGAGTTCTGCTGGACCAGGACCAGTTCTGTTGTTCTGTCTGTCTGGATCTACTGAAGGAGCCGGTCACTACTGCCTGTGGACACAGTTACTGTAGGAGCTGTATTGAGGGCTGCTGGGATCAGGATGTCCTGAAAGGGGTCTATAGCTGTCCTCAGTGCAGAGAGACCTTCACTCCAAGGCCTAATCTGAGGAAAAATAACATGTTGGCTGAGCTGGTGGAGAAACTGAAGAAGACAGGACTCCAGGCTGCTCCCCCTCCTGCTCTGTGCTATGCTGGACCTGGAGATGTGGCGTGTGATTTCTGCACTGGGACCAGAAAGCAGAAAGCCCTCATGTCCTGTCTGGTGTGTCTGGCCTCTTACTGTGAGACTCACCTCCAACCTCACTATGAATTTCCTGCTTTCAAGAAGCACAAGCTGGTCAAAGCCACCGCACAACTACAGGAGAAGATCTGCTCTCATCATGACAAACTGCTGGAGGTTTACTGTCGTACCGATCAGCAGTGTATCTGTTATCTGTGTACAATGGATGAACATAAAGGCCATGATACAGTGTCAGCTGCTGCAGAGAGGACTGAGAAACAGGTAAGACCAGAACAACTTGTTGGTGACTGTCTGATAAACAAAGAATTAAGATACAGTAGGAACTAAGGCTGTTTGAATATGAGATCATTCAAATGAAATGGATCCTCAGCAGAACAAATATGAACCCAAACCTAGATATGTTAGCCCAGATTCTCCAAATGTATCACCATTTTATGAAGTCAAACACTATTTTCATTCTGAATGCCCTTTAATGAGTCCAAAGTTCAGTCTAAACTCCTTGATACATGTAGGCCTCCTGTTAAAACTAGAATCATTCACATAGCAACATAATAACATAAATTCACACAGACACATTTGAATCCTTACTCTCTATGGGCCCTATGTCACATGACTATACTATTGATCTACTGGACTAATAAAGCTTGATAGCTCATTGAAGAGTGATTCTCCACAGAGGCAGCTGGGGATGAGTCAGCAGAAGGTCCAGCAGAGATTCCAGGAGAGAGAGAAGAAGCTGAAGGAGCTCCAACAGGCTGTGGAGTCTCTCAAGGTGAGTATTGTTGACCAGAGGAGACTCACCAGTTCACTTCTCTCCTCCAGTCAGAGAGAGAGAGAGGGGCCCCTCTCCAATCTCACTGACCCCACTGTTGGGAACAGGCTGTCTGGACCCCTTTCAGAGAATAGACTGCTTAATGTAACCGACGGGATATGAACCCAGGTCTACCGCGGGAGGAAACAACATCTTGACCGAAGCCCGACACTGATTTTGAAGTCAAAGGCGTGTCTACCTCATCACATGACCATGATTAACCATGACTGACTCATGTCCCCTATACATTAACATGGAGCTCTCTCTCTCAATTCAAATCAATTCAAAGGGCTTTATTTGCATAGGAAACATATGTTTACATTGCCAAAGCAAGTGAAATAGATAATAAACGTAAGTGAAATAAACAGCCATAAATGAACAATAAACATACTGACAAAAGTTTCAAAGGAACAGAGACATTTCAAATGTTATAATTCAAGTGCAAACAGAGTGAGCCGTGCGCCAGACAGAGTTCTGGAGGTGAAATGGAAATGAATGAGGGAGAGTTAAGTGAGGTAGAAGGTGTGGTGAAGAGTTCAGAACCAGAGAAGTATTTGGTCATAGTAGATTTGACTTCAGAAGAGTTCCAGGGTGTGTTGAGTGGTGGTGTCCCGTCCTCCCAGGTCGTTGGCATGGTGCAGGAGCAGATAGGGTCAAAGTAGTGGAATGGGGTAGTGGGTTTTTAATGACTGTAGGGTTAGTTGGAAGTTATAATAGTTATAATTTTTTTTATTAAATGGTCCTTTCCCCTTTTGTATCACTACGTAAAATAGATTTATATTACAGTCCAGTTGGGGGCGGTAATACAACATATTGGATGCCAACCGCCGTTAAACTCCAAAGAAGAAGCAACGTTATATTATGTCTATGTACAGTGTTGTAACGATGTCTCTCTCTCTCATTCCATCACTTTCATGGTAGTTGGTTGTGTGGGTCTCTGGTTATGAATGGGATGCTGACAGACAATCGTTAATGGATATTTATAGAGCTCTGATCAGGACGACAATTGATTACGGGGGTATAGTTTATGGAACAGCGGCAAAGACTTGTCTTCAGAAGCTGGACAGAATCCAGTATATAGCTTTAAGGATATGTACTGGTGCATTTAAATCAACATCTGTATGTGTCTTACTAGTGGAGGCAGGTGAGATGCCTTTGGATATACGGCGTAATAAATTGTCATTAGCTTATTGGGTTGAAAGGCTGTGAGGTTGAGCATCCCACTGCTACTGTTCTAGATGACTGTTGGGAATATACTAGTAGACAAGGCAGTGGTTCTGGTTGGACAGTTGGAAAGCTTGCTGATGAGAGTGGTTTGAGGGAGTTGGAGGTTGGCCTTAGTTTGAGTAAACTTCTGACCCACTGGAATTGTGATACAGTGAATTATAAGTGATATAATCTGTCTGTAAACAATTGTTGAAGAATGACTTGTCATGCACACAGTAGATGTCCTAACCGACTTGTCAAACTAGTTTGTGGAGTGGTTGAAAAACGAGTTTTAATGACTCCAACCTAAGTGTATGTAAACTTCTGACTTCAACTGTATATGCCCTCCAATGAAAGAGGTGAGGCCAAATGTAAGATCAGAGCCATGTTGATAGATGTGTGGCAGAAGAGATGGGACTCTGAGCACAAGGGACAGCATTTATATGTCCTCCAAAGAAAGGTAGGTGGACCAAGATTCAAAGGTCAGATTAGGAAGGAAGAGGTGGTGTTTACTCCATTGTGCTTAGGACATTGTACATTGAACTGGTCATTCCATCTGGTTGGCAGCAGGTGAATGGTTTGTGTCTGGGGGGTATGGTCAATGAAACGGTGGAGCATGTGTTGTTATATTGTTGGAAGGATGTTGAAGAGAGGGAAAGATTGAAGTGTAGGGTCATTGAGGTTGGGGGTTTGGGGGATGGGGGAGGGTCTATTAGAAGTTAGTAGGACTCTTTTTTATTTTCTCAGAAGTACTGAGTTAGGTAGGAGGATTTAGAAATGTTGTAAACCGTGATTGAACACACTCCAGCACAGTAGGTGGCGCCATGCACCTTTAACGTTGGTTTGTGGACAGTCATTATATCATAGAAGAAGAAGAAGTTGGTCTGTGAGGGTTTGTGGTACCTGAGGAGGTTACTATTCTTTTTTTAAATGTATTTTGTCATGGTGGAGGGTTTGTTTATTGGTTTCCACTGTTTATCGGGTAGAGTTGAGGGGGGAGTAGGGGTAGTTTGTTCGGGCGGCGTGATGGTCTCAACCGAGTGGAGAAGAAACGCTGTCGCTTGGTTTGTGGACCGCCAGATAGTTTGCAAGTGGTTTTCGTGTCGTGTGCTCTCGGCTAGGTGTCTCTCTTCGTAGACAAGTGTTTGTTTCTTAACTAAATTCAAGGTTAACAGGGGAGGGGTGGTACAGGGTTTGTTAGAACAGATAGTGTGGGGATTTAGTTGTATTGAATAAACAGGTCTTATTTAGGTCATGTTTCACCCTGTCAGCTCCTATTAGTTGTATCAGGTACAGGGACACCCACACTTCAGGTACAGGGACACCCACACTTCAGGGACACCCACACTTCAGGGACACCCACACTTCAGGTACACCCACAGGGACTAGGCTGGACACATTACATTTTTAATGCCCTTTTCTGATAAAAACTAAGTCAGTACATTAAATCTACCAGTTATGGTAATGTTTAATATGTTCCAGCTGTTTGCTATAGTTTTATAGTAATCATGAAAAAAGCAGGCCTTATTTTAGTCCTGTTCCACCCTGCCAGCTCCTATTAGTTGTTATCAATGAGACCAGGCCGCGTTAACCTTGTAGGTTTACCTCAGGTAACTTAGGTTACGGATACTGGATTTGTAGCTCTGACACAGTTGCTACCTCAGATGATGAGCCTATCAGGTGTCGTGAATGAGGTATGTAGTACCCACAGAAGACCACAGGGAGGAGCAAGAGAGCTATAAACCCATACAGTTTATCTCTTTAAATACCCTGAACCTAACAATCAATCAAATGTATTTATAAAGTCCTTTTTACATCAGCAGATGTCACAAAGTGCTGTACAGAAACTCTAACCCTACGTATAACCTATTTTAGCCTGAACCCTAATTCTAGGGTAGGGTAGCCTAGAACACGTTTAGAAACTATTTTAGTAGTAATATTATCTTAGTAAATACCATTATAGTACTAAAAAGTATTTGTTGTTTAAATAAACCTATGTATAGTACTTAGCTGTTTTTTGTTATGGTATTATTTATTATTCAGAAGAGTCTGTCTGGGAATAATGACAAGTTAATAAGTTATGGCCACACTTTTTATTTTTAAATGTAACCTTTATTTAACTAGCCTGGTCAGTTAAGAACAGATTCTGATTTACAATGAGGGCCTACCGGGGGAACAGTGGGTTAAACTGCCTTGTTCAGGGGCAGAACGACAGATTTTTACCTTGTCAGCTCTGGGATTTGATCCAGAAACCTTTCAGTTACTGGCCCAGCACTCCAACCACTAGACTACCTGCTGCCCTTTCACAGAGGTCTAGTTTACATTTACATGTGAGTCATTTAGCAGACACTCTTATCCAGAACCACTGGGGTTAAGGACTAAATCTGCCTAAAATAGGAGATTTACAGATTATTCACCTAGTCGGCTCGGGGATTCGAACCAGACACCTTTCTGTTACTGCCCAGCGCTCTTAACCACTAGATTACAAACCACTAAATGTTGAACATCAACACACTTGGCAGCATCGAGGTGTGGATGTTTCCTTTCTACACCAGTTGTTATTTTCCACTTTGGTCCTAAGAACAGGTTTTAGTGGTCAAATAAAAAGGTAGACATGTTTTGGTGCCATTTAGGGGGGAAATGGAATTCTACGGATCATTCCAGTCAGAAGAGGCTCTGTGAAGGTTTGTTTCAATTCATTTGCTATGGCCTCACTAGTGTTCCAGCTCAGACAACGTTCTGTGGAGGTTTTGACTGGTTCTATTGTCCAGCCTACTAGGACTCAGGGGGCAGAGGCTGGGTCTAGCTCTGCTACGGGGCAGGCTACTGGAGGGGGACCAGGAGGGAGGAGAGTAGAGCAGGACCAAGCGGTGTTCTGTACCTGCCTGTCCAGGAGGGGGGACAAGGCCTGGTGGACCTGGAGAGCAGGGTGGCAGCATTCTGACTCAAAGTGGTGCAGAGGATACTGTACCTAGTCTCTCTCTCTCTCTCTCTCTCTCTCTCTCTCTCTCTACAGATCTCTGCACAGGCAGCAGTGGAGGACAGTGATCAGATCTTTACTGAGCTGATCCGCTCCATTGAGAGAAGGCGCTCTGAGGTGAAGGAGCTGATCAGAGCCCAAGAGAAGGCTCAAGTGAGTCAAGCTGAAGGACTCCTGGAGCAACTGAAGCAGGAGATAGCTGAGCTGAGGAAGAGAAGCACTGAGCTGGAGCAGCTCTCACACACAGAGGATCACATCCATTTCCTCCAGGTAACTAAACTGCCTTGATACATGTGATATGAAATTAACTTCATGTGAAACTATTCATCTCAATCATTATGTTGTCCTGTCTCTCTCCCTCTCGGTCGCCCTCTCTCGGTCGCCCTCTCTCGGTCGCCCTCTCTCGGTCGCCCTCTCTCGGTCGCCCTCTCTCTGTCCCCCTCTCTCTGTCCCCCTCTGTCGCTCTCTCTCTCTCTCTGTCCCCTCTGTCTCTCTCTCTCTCTGTCTCTCTCTCGGTCGCCCTCTCTCGTCGCCCTCTCTCGGTCGCCCTCTCTCGGCGCCCTCTCTCTGTCGCTTCTCTCTCTCTGTCCCCTCTCTCTGTCCCCCTCTCTCTGTCCCCTCTCTCTGTCGCTCTCTCTCTGTCGCTCTCTGTCGCTCTCTCTCTGTCCCCTCTGTCTCTCTCTCTGTCGCTCCTCTCTCTCTCTGTCGCTCCTCTCTCTCTCTGTCGCTCCTCTCTCTCTCTGTGCTCTCTCTGTCGCTCTCTCTCTGTCGCTCTCTCTCTGTCCCCCTCTTTCGCTCTCTCTCTGTCCCCCTCTGTCCCTCTCTCTCTGTCCCCTCTGTCCCTCTCTCTGTCTCTCTCTCTGTCTCTCTCTCTGTCTCTCTCTCTCTCTCTCTCTCTCTCTCTCTCTCTCTCTCTCTCTCTCTCTCTCTCTCTGTCCCCCTCTCTCGGTGTCCCTCTCTCTCCCTCTGTCCCCCTCTGTCGCTCTCTCTCTCTCTGTCGCTCTCTCTCTGTCCCCTTCTGTCGCTCTCTCTCTGTCCCCTTCTGTCGCTCTCTCTCGGTGTCCCTCTCTCTCTCTGTCCTGCTCTCTCTCTGTCTCTCTCTCTCTCTGTCGCTCTCTCTCTGTCTCTCTCTGTCGCTCTCTCTCTCTCGCTCTCTCTGTCGCTCTCTCTCTGTCCCCCTCTGTCGCTCTCTCTCTGTCCCCTCTGTCGCTCTCTCTCTGTCCCCCTCTCTGTCGCTCTCTCTCTGTCCCCTCTCTGTCGCTCTCTCTCTGTCCCCTCTCTCTGTCGCTCTCTCTCTCTGTCTCTCTCTCTGTCGCTCTCTCTCTGTCGCTCTCTCTCTGTCCCCCTCTCTCTCTCTCTCTCTCTCTCTCTCTCTCTCTCTCCAGAGTTATCAGTCTCTCTCCAGTATCAGTGTATCTTCAGACTTACCCAACATCGTTGTCCGTCCTCTTCAGTACTTTGGAGATGTGAGTAAGACTGTGTCTGAACTGAGAGAGAAACTAGAAGACTTCCTTAAAGGAGAATGGACCAAGATCTCCACTACAGGTGTGTTGAAAATAATAACAACATCAACTTTAGACCATTGAAAGTTCCCTACTAGTCATATACATGTGGAATATGGTATGATGATAACATTCCCTCTCTCTGTCAATGTGTTTGTGTGTCTGTAGTGAATATAGTGGATGTTGTACTGCCTCCAGAGCCCAAGACCAGAGAACAGTTGTTACAATGTGAGTCTCTTTATTGTGAAGTAACTAACAGTCTCTTTTTACTGCCACTCCTAACAATCCCTCTAGAAATATATAGCAATAGTAGATCTAATCAAAGACTGGGTATCTATCTGACTCCTCATATTTCTCTGATTTGATCTCTGCTGTGCTCTAATCAAAGACAGGGTAGATACAGTATCTGACTTAACTTATTGTTCTGACTCCCCTCATTGGTCTCTGCTCTGCTCTTCTCCCAGATTCCTGTCAGCTCACACTGGACCCAAACACAGCACACACACACCTCTCTCTGTCTGAAGGGAACAGAAAGATGACCTATACAGACCAAGTCCAACCATATCCTGACCATCCAGACAGATTCACAAACCACTACCAGGTTCTGTGTAGAGAGGGTCTGTCTGGATGGTGTTACTGGGAGGTGGAGTGGAGTGGTGATGTTATTACAGCAGTCTCATATAAAGACATCAGCAGAACAGAGAGAGGTAATGCATTTGGATACAATAACAAGTCCTGGGGTTTAAAGTGCTCTAGTGGTGGTTATTGGTTCAGACACAATAATGTTGAGACTAAAGTATCAGGCCCTCAGTCCTCCAGAGTAGGAGTGTACCTGGATCACAAGGCAGGTACTCTGTCCTTCTACAGTGTCTCTGACACAATGACCCTCCTCCACAGAGTCCAGACCACATTCACTCAGCCCCTCTATCCTGGGTTTTATCTCTACAATAGTACTGCTGAGCTGGTTAAACTGTAGTAGGGTCCACATAGATACTAGTCATGCTGGTGTAGTCTATAGCTGAGCTGGTTAAACTGTAGTAGGGTCCACATAGATACTAGTCATGCTGGTGTAGTCTATAGCTGAGCTGGTTAAACTGTAGTAGGGTCCACATAGATACTAGTCATGCTGGTGTAGTCTATAGCTGAGCTGGTTAAACTGTAGTAGGGTCCACATAGATACTAGTCATGCTGGTGTAGTCTATAGCTGAGCTGGTTAAACTGTAGTAGGGTCCACATAGATACTAGTCATGCTGGTGTAGTCTATAGCTGAGCTGGTTAAACTGTAGTAGGGTCCACATAGATACTAGTCATGCTGGTGTAGTCTATAGCTGAGCTGGTTAAACTGTAGTAGGGTCCACATAGATACTAGCCATGCTGGTGGTGATGGTCCCCAGATATAGTGGTTTGTTTTACTGTACAATAATTTGTCTGACTGTATAGTTGAATTAAAATGTAATGTAATTATTTTTATCAAATACAATGTTTTAATCTTGTACATTTCCATGAATCATGATGTATGGTGTTGATGTATATTGGTTGTCATTCAGAACCATTGATATGTTTTCTCAGTTGGTTCTCTGTCTCTATGTAATTCTCCTCAGTATCATGGAACAGGTAGTATCACTTACTAACTAACTAAACTATATGGGACGGACACAGATTAATCCTAGTCCTGGACTAAAAACTATGTTCAATGTAGATGTCCAGGAAACCGGCCCTAAATGTGTCATCTTTCATCCTCCCATACTGCTCAGTCCAGCAACATTAAACCTGTCCAGCAGGTGGTGCTATTGACCAAACAATAAAACCAGCAGATATCTGGACTTGCCACTCAGTATATCAGTAATGTTCAGAATAGTACTTTAATATCATTGGAGATTGATGGTCTTTTTAATCCACTATCCAGAGTCAGGAACAGATGAAGTTAGGTCTGCTACTGTTCAGTGATTAAATATGATTTATGGTGATGGGAAATAAAAAATACAACACTAAACTTCATCTAGTAATAGTTTTCCTTTGTTATTTATTCCAAGGTGTGTCTTTAACTTGTAAATGGATTGTGTGGAGGTGAGCTGGTGGTGTGGCTGATAGAATAGAATGAAAAGGGAGGAGGGGAGGGGAAATGGACAGATATATCAGACAGATGAGGGAGAGAAAGATTTACATACAATGTCCTGGTGGTGAAATGAATACTGGATGTATTGACTGATCATTGAGACATTACTTGTGACAGTGTACCAACCTGGGCGGTACTCGGTTTGGTCTACCTGTATTCTTGGCGCTGACAGTTTCTTAGTTGTCTGTGTAACTTGTCTGTCCACCAGAACCCTCACGGTTTTAGCCTTCGTGTTCAGGGACCACGCCTACCCTGCAAGATCGGGAGACTGATTATGTTTGGGTCCAGCAGACTAGCAGTTCTCCCTGAGAGTGAGCTAGGTGACTGTATGTTTGGCTACAGCAGACTAGCAGTTCTCCTGAGAGTGAGCTAGGTGACTGTATGTTTGGCTACAGCAGACTAGCAGTTCTCCTGAGAGTGAGCTAGGTGACTGTATGTTTGGCTCCAGCAGACTTGCAGTTCTCCCTGAGAGTGAGCTAGGTGACTGTATGTTTGGCTCCAGCAGACTTGCAGTTCTCCCTGAGAGTGAGCTAGGTGACTGTATGTTTGACTCCAGCAGACTAGCAGTTCTCCCTGAGAGTGAGCTAGGTGACTGTATGTTTGACTCCAGCAGACTAGCAGTTCTCCCTGAGAGTGAGCTAGGTGACTGTATGTTTGGCTCCAGCAGACTAGCAGTTCTCCCTGAGAGTGAGCTATAGAATGCCCTGGCCCTTCAGGGTCCGGCAGTTCACACTCCACGCCTCCTCCTTCCAGATAATGTATGAGACAAATGTTGATACTGTAGGGCCATAGTACTCTTTACTATTATACAGTATTGCACAGTGTTTACTATAGACATACAATAGTCTATTACACTGTTGGCTTAGTTATATTTCCACAAGGAAAAGCTACAGCCATTCATGTCTCCTGTCCTTCAGATTAGTGTATGAGACACAGGCTGATTCTGTGGTCCCCATTCTATTCTTTGATGCAGTATTGCAAAGCATATACCCCTTTGGGCTCCCAAGTGGCGCAGTGGTCTAAGGCACTGCATCTCCGTGCTAGAGGCGTCACTACAGACACCCTGGTTCGATTCCAGGCTGTATCACAACCGGCTGTGATTGGGAGTCCCATAGGGCGGCGCAGCATCGTCCGAGTTTAGCCAGTGTAGTACATCATTGTAAATCAGAATTTGTTCTTAACTGGCTTGCCTAGTTATATATATTTTAAATGTAACCTTTATTTATCTTCTTTTTTTTACTCAACTCTGGGCCTGGAAGCCAGTTCCACTGCATTTTGTCATTGTTCCCTTCTAATCAGGGACTGATTTACTCCTGGAACACCAGGTGGGGGAAATTAATTATCAGGTAGAACAGAAAACCAGCAGGCTACGGACCTCGTAGGGTAAGAGTTGACTACCCCTGGTATATACTATAGACACAGTAATATTACTCTATTTTCCAGTATTGGGCTGAGTTTGTTAGCCCCACCATAGGGAGATTATACTGGTGTTTCTTTCACACAGTTGCTGGGCTGCGATAGTTACTGTCTGTACTGTAAAATAGTAACAGAAAACTAAATAGTAACAGAAACTCCCATCTCAGCCCTCCTCTCGGGACCCCATGACAGCTTCCCCTGAGGCCCGACCTGCTCTTTCAGGCTGGGGGACACTGTGGCATCCGGACCAGCACCGCCTCCAGCTTCGGGCTTGGCCTCTGAGAGGCGTTAGTGGACCAGTCTTCAGGACAATGTGGTGGACACGTTGCCGAGCGCCATGGCTTCTTCCACCAATGAGTCATATCAAATATGGTGGGGCGTATTCTGTATCTGGTGTGAGAGTCATATGTGCAAACAGTTTTTAAATCTGGAAAATGTTAAATTGGAAAATTCAAAAGGCACTCACACATCTGAGCAATCTTTTTGCAGGTGCGTGGTGTCAATTGGACAAGATGTAGTGTTGCAGACGTGTTTAATACGTCTTTATGCACTTTATTCTAATGATTATAATATGCATATTGTTATATCTGGTAGCACTTATTTGTTTTTCCTTTGCCTCCAACCCCTTTCCATGCGTGGAACGGATGTGGGTGGGGCTAGGTCTACGTAAGGGTGCTCATTTAAAAAGAAACTCCCAAAAGCTCTGACGAAGGCCGTGAGGCCGATGCGGAAGCTTATTAAAGATCAGTGATACTATCAAGAGCGGTTTCCTTTCTCCCCTCAGATTGATTGGAAAATGAAATCAGCTCCAAAATATTGCTATTTTTAAAACACACAATAGAAATCTTCTTGCAAATTCAGTTTATTCCACCGGAAAAGACAACAAATATTATGGTAAAACTCAAATATACTAATTGATAAAAAAAAACAATTCTTTGAGAATTTAAAAAAAATGGTGTAATCTTTGTAAATGATATCATAAATAGGACTGGTGGAGTTATGTCACACGTGCAGTTAACCAAAAAAGATGGAAATGTCTGCTCTATCCAAAATGACAACAACTGACTGCAACATTGGAGGAGGAAGTGGAAAGGGGAGAAGGTAAGGAAGTGGTCTGGCAGTCCTGCATTAAAGACCAACATTGGCTAAAGAAAATAGTGATAAATAAAAAGTATACCATTTTAATTTAAGGGCCAAAACATTTACAGCCGCACCATACAGGTTGACAGCCGCACCATACAGGTTGACAGCCGCACCATACAGGTTGACAGCCGCACCATACAGGTTGACAGCCGCACGATACAGGTTGACAGCCGCACCATACAGATTGACAGCCGCACCATACAGGTTGACAGCCGCACCATACAGGTTGACAGCCGCTCCATACAGGTTGACAGCTGCTCCATACAGGTTGACAGCCGTACCATACAGGTTGACAGCCGCACCATACAGGTTGACAGCCGCACCATACAGGTTGACAGCCGCACGATACAGGTTGACAGCCGCACCATACAGATTGACAGCCGCACCATACAGGTTGACAGCCGCACCATACAGGTTGACAGCTGCTCCATACAGGTTGACAGCTGCTCCATACAGGTTGACAGCCGTACCATACAGGTTGACAGCTGCTCCATACAGGTTGACAGCTGCTCCATACAGGTTGACAGCTGCTCCATACAGGTTGACAGCTGCACCATACAGGTTGACAGCTGCACCATACAGGTTGACAGCTGCACCATACAGGTTGACAGCTGCTCCATACAGGTTGACAGCTGCTCCATACAGGTTGACAGCTGTACCATACAGGTTGACAGCTGCTCCATACAGGTTGACAGCTGCTCCATACAGGTTGACAGCTGTACCATACAGGTTGACAGCTGTACCATACAGGTTGACAGCTGCTCCATACAGGTTGACAGCTGCACCATACAGGTTGACAGCTGCTCCATACAGGTTGACAGCTGCACCATACAGGTTGACAGCTGCTCCATACAGGTTGACAGCTGCTCCATACAGGTTGACAGCTGCTCCATACAGGTTGACAGCTGCTGCATACAGGTTGACAGCTGCTGCATACAGGTTGACAGCTGCTCCATACAGGTTGACAGCTGCACCATACAGGTTGACAGCTGCTCCATACAGGTTGACAGCTGCTGCATACAGGTTGACAGCTGCTCCATACAGGTTGACAGCTGCACCATACAGGTTGACAGCTGCTCCATACAGGTTGACAGCTGCACCATACAGGTTGACAGCTGCTCCATACAGGTTGACAGCTGCTGCATACAGGTTGACAGCTGCTCCATACAGGTTGACAGCTGTACCATACAGGTTGACAGCTGCTGCATACAGGTTGACAGCTGCTCCATACAGGTTGACAGCTGCTCCATACAGGTTGACAGCTGTACCATACAGGTTGACAGCTGCTCCATACAGGTTGACAGCTGCACCATACAGGTTGACAGCTGTACCATACAGGTTGACAGCTGTACCATACAGGTTGACAGCTGCTCCATACAGGTTGACAGCTGCTCCATACAGGTTGACAGCTGCTCCATACAGGTTGACAGCTGCTCCATACAGGTTGACAGCTGTACCATACAGGTTGACAGCTGCTCCATACAGGTTGACAGCTGCACCATACAGGTTGACAGCTGTACCATACAGGTTGACAGCTGTACCATACAGGTTGACAGCTGCTCCATACAGGTTGACAGCTGCTCCATACAGGTTGACAGCTGCACCATACAGGTTGACAGCTGTACCATACAGGTTGACAGCTGCTCCATACAGGTTGACAGCTGTACCATACAGGTTGACAGCTGCACCATACAGGTTGACAGCTGCTCCATACAGGTTGACAGCTGCACCATACAGGTTGACAGCTGCTCCATACAGGTTGACAGCTGCTCCATACAGGTTGACAGCTGTACCATACAGGTTGACAGCTGCACCATACAGGTTGACAGCTGCTCCATACAGGATGACAGCTGCTCCATACAGGTTGACAGCTGTACCATACAGGTTGACAGCTGCTCCATACAGGTTGACAGCTGTACCATACAGGTTGACAGCTGCACCATACAGGTTGACAGCTGCTCCATACAGGTTGACAGCTGCACCATACAGGTTGACAGCTGCTCCATACAGGTTGACAGCTGCTCCATACAGGTTGACAGCTGCACCATACAGGTTGACAGCTGCTCCATACAGGTTGACAGCTGCTCCATACAGGTTGACAGCTGCTCCATACAGGTTGACAGCTGTTCCATACAGGTTGACAGCTGCACCATACAGGTTGACAGCTGCTCCATACAGGTTGACAGCTGCTCCATACAGGTTGACAGCTGCACCATACAGGTTGACAGCTGCTCCATACAGGTTGACAGCTGCTCCATACAGGTTGACAGCTGCTCCATACAGGTTGACAGCTGCTCCATACAGGTTGACAGCTGCTCCATACAGGTTGCATAATAGTTGGGAGGAGATGATTGATGTACCGATTCCATGGCACATGGTTTATGAACTGACATACAAAACGACACCAGATTCAAAGCGTGGAGTTTTTCAATTGCAAGAATTTTGTATAGTAATTTAAATCAATAGAATGTTACATGGGAAATACAACCATCCCAGCTCTGCAGATTTAGCTGTGAAAAGACAGAATCATTAGATCACTTGTTTTTGTCCTGCCCATAAACAGCTTGTTTTTGTCCTGCCCATAAACAGCTTGTTTTTGTCCTGCCCATAAACAGCTTGTTTTTGTACTGCCCATAAGTTCATAGTAAATCGATCAATAATATAATAATACTCTTAACAAAGGTGTTTAACTTTAATTTACATTCTGTAGAGAAGAGAAAGGTTGACAACTTTTGTGAAACATCACAGCACAGTGGAAAAATATATGGCAGCTGGAAATCAGTACTGGATGGTGTTCAGAGATAGATGGGAGGGGTTGAGGGTAGCTGAAGGATGGGACAGGATGGTGTTCAGAGATAGATGGGAGGGGTTGAGGGTAGCTGAAGGATGGGACTGGATGGTGTTCAGAGATAGATGGGAGGGGTTGAGGGTAGCTGAAGGATGGGACTGGATGGTGTTCAGAGATAGATGGGAGAGGTTGAGGGTAGCTGAAGAATGGGACTGGATGGTGTTCAGAGATAGATGGGAGGGGTTGAGGGTAGCTGAAGAATGGGACTGGATGGTGTTCAGAGATAGATGGGAGGGGTTTGAGGGTAGCTGAAGGATGGGACTGGATGGTGTTCAGAGATAGATGGGAGGGGTTTGAGGGTAGCTGAAGGATGGGACTGGATGGTGTTCAGAGATAGATGGGAGGGGTTGAGGGGAGCTGAAGGCTGGGACTGGATGGTGACTTTAACTTTTTGGTTGAGAGAATGCCAAGAGAGTGCAAAGCTGGCTATTTGAATTATCTCAAATGTAAAATATATGATTTGTTACATTTTTTGGGGGTTCCTACAGTACATGATTCCATATGTGTTATTTCATAGTTTTGATGTCTTCACTATTATTCTACAATGTAGAAAACAGTAAAAAATGAATAAAAACACTTGAATGAGAAGGTGTTTTAAAACTTTTGACCGGTAGTTTATGTTCCAATAGTTGTTCCACTTTGACTGAGTATCTTGTGTAGATCGGTGACTAAAAAATGACAATAAACCCATTTAAGTCTCACTTTGTAGAAGAACTAGAAATGTGGGAAAAGTCAAGGGGTGTCAATACTTTATAAATGGACTGTACTTCCTTTGTTCTAATAACTCACATTCCACAAGGTTCATTATTTGATGTATTCTAAATTACATTTAAGGCCATAACCTGGAACTAAACTGCATGCAGGTCTCTCTCTCCCTCTAACCTCGCTCTCTCTAACCCTTACCTCTCCCATTCTCTCTCCCTCCCTCCAACCCCTACCCCTCCTTCTCCCCCTCTAACCCCTCCCTCTAACCCCTCCCTCACTCTAACCCCACACCTCTGGCAGAACCAGGAAGTCCCTCCCGCTCCTACAAACTCTCTTCTGTGGAAAGGAAACTGATCTGAGTCTCTGTGTCGTCTGTCTGTGTTAGAGTGAACAACCGTCCAAATGGCTCAACAGGGAGTTCTGCTGGACCAGGACCATTTCTGTTGTTCTGTCTGTCTGGATCTACTGAAGGAGCCGGTCACTACTGCCTGTGGACACAGTTACTGTAGAAGCTGTATTGAGGACTGCTGGGATCAGGATGTTCTGAAAGGGGTCTATAGCTGTCCTCAGTGCAGAGAGACCTTCACTCCAAGGCCTACTCTGAGGAAAAATAACATGTTGGCTGAGGTGGTGGAGAAACTGAAGAAGACAGGACTCCAGGCTGCTTCCCCTCCTGCTCTGTGCTATGCTGGACCTGGAGATGTGGCGTGTGATGTCTGCACTGGGACCAGAAAGAAGAAAGCCCTCATGTCCTGTCTGGCATGTCTGGCCTCTTACTGTGAGACTCACCTCCAACCTCACTATGAATCTCCTGCTTTCAAGAAGCACAAGCTGGTCAAAGCCACCGCACAACTACAGGAGAAGATCTGCTCTCATCATGACAAACTGCTGGAGGTTTACTGTCGTACCGATCAGCAGTGTATCTGTTATCTGTGTACAATGGATGAACATAAAGGCCATGATACAGTGTCAGCTGCAGCAGAGAGGACTGAGAAACAGGTAAGACCAGAACAACTTGTTGGTGACTGTCTGATAAACAAATAATTAAATATACAGTAGGAACTAAGGCTGTTTGAATATGAGATCATTCAAATTAAATGGATCCTCAGCAGAACAAATATGAACACAAACCTTGAGTATATAGATATGTTAACCCAGATTCTCCAAATGTATCACCATTTTCTAAAGTCAAACACTATCATTCTGAATGCCCTTTAATGAGTCCAAAGTTCAGTCTCAACTCCTTGATACATGTAGACCGACTGTTAAAACTAGAATCACTCAAATAGCAACAAATCAATATGATATTGTAAAGGGACCATCAATATTGTAGACCTTCCTCTATGGGCCCCATGTCACATGACTACTATTGATCTAACGGACAAATAACGCTTGATTGTGTCGTGGAAATTCAGTACTGAGAGAGACTTAGTCATTTCTTCAAACTAGCATCTTTATTTAATATCGATTCATTATTGCAATAATGAAGCCGTCAATCCAACAGTCTTGACTGTCGGACCGAGAGCTTGAATCATACAGAGAATACCGGGTCTTTAAATACCAATCCTAAAACTGCTTGAACCATGGCTGCCCCCCATGCAGATTGGGCACTATAAGCCACCCTGTGTTCATCCTGAAGTTTATCTGCACGGGGGTGTTATTCTACTCCTCCAGGCTAAGTTTCCCAGATGCAAGGATGAGAACAAACACTGAAATGTTTGTTCTATTCCTTCAGGCTCTCTCTATCTCAAGTCACACACACAATCTTATCTATAGAATGCAGGTCCAATCAGACTGGAGACAAATGTCTTGCATGCCCCACTAATCATAGACTGGAATGTGGCTGTTTGGTTTTCATCACCAAGACATCAATCAATCTCTGGTAAAACCCATGTCCTCGACACCCAGACTAGCTGCAGGAAGCTTTTTTCTTCTTCTTACTCTTAGCTGAATATGTAACTGTTTACTATTAATATCAAATAAATCAGGTAAGTATGTAATTGTTCATTAAAGAGTGATTCTCCACAGAGGCAGCTGGGGATGAGTCAGCAGAAGGTCCAGCAGAGATTCCAGGAGAGAGAGAAGGAGCTGAAGGAGCTCCAACAGGCTGTGGAGTCATTCAAGGTGAGTATTGTTGACCAGAGGAGACACACCAGCTCCCTTCTCTCCTCCAGTCAGAGAGAGAGGGGCCCCCTCTCCAATCCCACTGTTAGGAACAGGCTGTCTGGACTCCTTTCAGAGAATAGACTGCTTAATGTAACCGACGGGATTTGACAGGTGTCTAAAAATCGAGCGCACCGCCATGCAATCTCCATAGACAAACATTGGCAGTAGAATGGCCTTATTGAAAAGCTCAGTGACATTCAATGTGGCACAGTCATAGGATGCCACCTTCCCAACAAGTCAGTTTGTAAAATGTTTGCCCTGCCTGTGCTTCCCCGGTCAACTGTAAGTGCTGTTATTGTGAAGTGGAAACATCTAGGAGCAACAATGGCTCAGCTGCGAAGTGGTAGTCAACAAGCTCACAGAACGGGACCGCTGAAGTGCATAGCATGTAGCGTGTCTGTCCTCGGTTGCAACACTCACTACAGAGTTCCAAAATGCCTCTGGAAGCAGTGTCAGCACAATAGCTATTCGTCGGGAGCTTCATGAAATGGCTTTCTATGGCCTAGCAGCCACAAACAAGTGTGAGATGCAATACCTAGCGTCGGCTGGAGTGGTGTAAAACGGGGGGGTGCTCCCTCTGCTGTTTCCTGAAGTCCAAGATCAGCTCCTTTACTTTGTTGACATTGAGTGAGAGGTTGTTTTCCTGGCACCACTCTCCCAGGGCCCTCACCTCCCTGTAGGCTGTCTTCTCATTGTTGGTATTCAGGCCTACTACTGTTGTGTCTTCTGCAAACTTGATGATTGAGTTGGAGACGTGTGTGTCCACGCAGTGTTGGTTGAACAGGGAGTACAGGAGGGGGCTGAGCACGCACCCTTGTGGGGCCCCAGTGTTGAGGATCAGCAAAGTGGAGGTATTGTTTACTACCCTCACCACCTGGGGGTGGCCCGTCAGGAAGTCCAGGGCCCAGTTGCACACGGCGGGGTTCAGACACAGGGCCTTGAGCTTAATGATGAGCTTGGAGGGTACTATGGTGTTGAATTCTGAGCTATAGTCAATGAACAGCATTCTTACATAAGTATTCCTCTTGTCCAGATGGGATAGGGCAGTGTGCAGTGCGATTACATCGTCTGTGGATCTATTGGGGCGGAAAGCAAGTTGAAGTGGGTGTAGGGTGACAAATAGGGTGGAGGTGATATGATCCTTGACTAGCCTCTCAAAGCACTTCATGATGTCAGAAGTAAGTGCTACGGGGCGATAGTCATTTAGTTCAGTTACCTTTGCTTTCTTGGGTACAGGAACAATGATGGCCATCTTGAAACATGTGCGGACAGCAGACTGGGATAGGGAGAGATTGAAAATATCCGTAAACACTCCAGCCAGCTGGTCTACGCATGCTCTGAGGTCGCGGCTAGGGATGCCGTCTGGGCCGGCAGCCTTCCGAGAGTTAACATGTTTAAATGTCTTACTCAAGTCGGCCACGTAGAAGGAGATCCCAAAGTCCTTGGTAGCGGTCCGCGTCGGTGGCACTGTGTTATCCTCAAAGCAGGCGAAGAAGGTGTCCGTGACGTGGCTTGTTTTCGCTTTGTAGTCAGTGATTGTCTGTAGACCCTGCCACATACGTCTCGTGTCTGAGCCTTTGAATTGCGACTCCACTTTGTCTCTATACTGAAGTTTTGCCTGTTTTATTGTTTTACGGAGAGAATAACTACACTGTTTGTATTCGGCCATATTCCCAGTCACCTTGCCATGGTTAAATGCTATGGTTTGCACTTTCAGTTTTGCGTGAATGCTGCCATCTATCCACAGTTTGAGCGTTGGGATACTCCCTTGCTGACAGGCAGTAGCTGAGACAGCAGATGTTCTGACTTTATACACTGCACTCTTTGAGAGAGGTAGTTAGCAAACCAGGCCAAAGACCCATCAGAGACACCAACACTCCTTAGCCGGCCCAGAAGAATGGAATGGTCTACTGTATCTATCAGCACCATTCCTAATCCCACCACCTCACTACGGCTGTCCTCTCTATCAGCACCATTCCTAATCCCACCACCTCACTACGGCGGTCCTCTCTATCAGCACCATTCCTAATCCCACCACCTCACTACGGCTGTCCTCTCTATCAGCACCATTCCTAACCCCACCACCTCACTACGGCTGTCCTCTCTATCAGCACCATTCCTAATCCCACCACCTCACTACGGCTGTCCTCTCTATCAGCACCATTCCTAATCCCACCACCTCACTACGGCTGTCCTCTCTATCAGCACCATTCCTAATCCCACCACCTCACTACGGCTGTCCTCTCTATCAGCACCATTCCTAACCCCACCACCTCACTACGGCGGTCCTCTCTATCAGCACCATTCCTAACCCCACCACCTCACTACGGCTGTCCTCTCTATCAGCACCATTCCTAATCCCACCACCTCACTACGGCTGTCCTCTCTATCAGCACCATTCCTAATCCCACCACCTCACTACGGCTGTCCTCTCTATCAGCACCATTCCTAATCCCACCACCTCACTACGGCTGTCCTCTCTATCAGCACCATTCCTAATCCCACCACCTCACTCACGGCTGTCCTCTCTATCAGCACCATTCCTAATCCCACCACCTCACTACACGGCTGTCCTCTCTATCAGCACCATTCCTAATCCCACCACCTCACTACGGCTGTCCTCTCTATCAGCACCATTCCTAATCCCACCACCTCACTACGGCTGTCCTCTCTACCAGCACCATTCCTAATCCCACCACCTCACTACGGCTGTCCTCTCTATCAGCACCATTCCTAATCCCACCACCTCACTACGGCTGTCCTCTCTATCAGCACCATTCCTAATCCCACCACCTCACTACGGCTGTCCTCTCTATCAGCACCATTCCTAATCCCACCACCTCACTACGGCTGTCCTCTCTATCAGCACCATTCCTAATCCCACCACCTCACTACGGCTGTCCTCTCTATCAGCACCATTCCTAATCCCACCACCTCACTCACGGCTGTCCTCTCTATCAGCACCATTCCTAATCCCACCACCTCACTACGGCTGTCCTCTCTATCAGCACCATTCCTAATCCCACCACCTCACTACGGCTGTCCTCTCTATCAGCACCATTCCTAATCCCACCACCTCACTACGGCTGTCCTCTCTATCAGCACCATTCCTAATCCCACCACCTCACTACAGCTGTCCTCTCTATCAGCACCATTCCTAATCCCACCACCTCACTACGGCTGTGTTTTCAGAGGTGGGGGGTAAGGTGCTGTACACCCTCAGTGTCAAGGTTAGACACATCAGGAGCTTAGTGGGAGTGAAGGGGCATCAGTGGCAGGGGGTTGTGGGGGAGAGGAGGGGTTGGATGTACGGTTGGAATGTGGTGCTGGATGGTGTATTGTACTGTGGTGTTGGATACTGTATAATGGGATTGTGTGGAGGTTGTGGTGGCACTCAATGTGTTTTTAGGAGGGGGAGGGGTGTTAGTGTAATGAGGAAGACAAGTCAGTCTCACACACTCTCCCCCCCTTGTTCTCTCTCTCTCTCTCTCTCTCTCTCTCTCTCAACAGCGCTCTGCAGTGGAGCACAGTGATCAGATCTTTGCTAAGATGAGCTGCTCCATTGAGAGAAGGCGCTCTGAGGTGAAGGAGCTGATCAGGGCCCAAGTGAAGGCTCAAGTGAGTCAAGCTGAAGGACTCCTGGAGCAACTGAAGCAGGAGATAGCTGAGCTGAGGAAGAGAAGCACTGAGCTGGAGCAGCTCTCACACACAGAGGATCACATCCATTTCCTCCAGGTAACTAAACTGCCTTGATACATGTGATATGAAATTAAAACTCTCAATCATTTGGTTCTGTTCTCTCTTTGTCTCTCTCTCTCTCTCTCTCTCTCTCTCTCTCTCTCTCTCTCTCAGAGTTATCAGTCTCTCTCCAGTATCAGTGTATCTTCAGACTTACCCAGCATCGTTGTCCGTCCTCTTCAGTACTTTGGAGATATGAGTAAGACTGTGTCTGAACTGAGAGAGAGACTAGAAGACTTCCTTAAAGGAGAATGGACCAAGATCTCCACTACAGGTGTGTTGAAAATAATAACAACATCAACTTTAGACCATTGAAAGTTCCCTACTAGTCATATACATGTGGAATATGGTATGATGATAACATTCCCTCTCTCTGTCAATGTGTTTGTGTGTCTGTAGTGAATATAGTGGATGTTGTACTGCCTCCAGAGCCCAAGACCAGAGAACAGTTGTTACAATGTGAGTCTCTTTATTGTGAAGTAACTAACAGTCTCTTTTTACTGCCACTCCTAACAATCCCTCTAGAAATATATAGCAATAGTAGATCTAATCAAAGACTGGGTATCTATCTGACTCCTCATATTTCTCTGATTTGATCTCTGCTCTGCTCTAATCAAAGACAGGGTAGATACAGTATCTGACTTAACTTATTGTCCTGACTCCCCTCATTGGTCTCTGCTCTGCTCCCAGATTCCTGTCAGCTCACACTGGACCCAAACACAGCAGGAAAACACCTCTCTCTGTCTGAAGGGAACAGAAAGGTGACCTATACACGCCAAGTCCAACCTTATCCTGGTCATCCAGACAGATTCACAAACAACTACCAGGTTCTGTGTAGAGAGGGTCTGTCTGGACGCTGTTACTGGGAGGTGAAGTGGAGTGGGGTGTATGTTATTACAGCAGTCTCATATAAAGACATCAGCAGAACAGAGAGAGATAATAGATTTGGATTCAATAACAAGTCCTGGAGTTTACTGTGCTCTAGTGATGGTTATTATTTCCGACACAATAATGTTGAGACTAAAGTATCAGGCCCACAGTCCTCCACAGTAGGAGTGTACCTGGATCACAAGGCAGGTACTCTGTCCTTCTACAGTGTCTCTGACACAATGACCCTCCTCCACAGAGTTCAGACCACATTCACTCAGCCCCTCTATCCTGGGTTTTGGCTCTCTGGTACTGCTGAGCTGGTTAAACTGTAGTAGGGTCCACATAGATACTAGTCATGCTGGTGTAGTCTATAGCTGAGCTGGTTAAACTGTAGTAGGGTCCACATAGATACTAGTCATGCTGGTGTAGTCTATAGCTGAGCTGGTTAAACTGTAGTAGGGTCCACATAGATACTAGTCATGCTGGTGTAGTCTATAGCTGAGCTGGTTAAACTGTAGTAGGGTCCACATAGATACTAGTCATGCTGGTGGTGATGGTCCACAGATGTGATGATTCATTCTGCTCTGTTTTATGTAGAAGGATTTAACTGATTTTATCTTCATTACTTTCACTTAGATTTTTTTCTGACTGATTTGAATTTTAAGAGATTCAAGGTATTCGTGTATGATAAAATACAATGTTTTAATCTTGTACATTTCCTTGAATCATGATGTATGGTGTTGTTGTATATTGGTTGTCATTCAGAACCATTGATATGTTTTCTCAATTGGTTCTCTGTCTCAATGTAATTCTACTCAGTGGCATTGAACAGCTTGTAGGCTCGGCCCTAATTTATGTGTGTTCTGCCAACTGGAGCTGCATGGAAAATGGTCCAGGAACAAAAGGACAATTCAGGACTAGTCAGCCCACTACAAGCTGGAATCACTAACTTTCTACTAGACTATATAGTAGACACAGATTAATCCTAGTCCTGGACTAAAATGTATGTTCAATGTAGATGTCCGGAAACCCGGCCTGAAATGTGTCATCTTTCATCCTCCCATACTGCTCAGTCCAGCAACATTAAACCTGTCCAGCAGGTGGTGCTATTGACCAAACAATAAAACCAGCAGATATCTGGACTTGCCACTCATTATATCAGTAATGTTCAGAATAGTACTTTAATATCATTGGAGATTGATGGTCTTTTTAATCCACTATCCAGAGTCAGGAACAGATGAAGTTAGGTCTGCTACTTTTCAGTGATTAAATATGATTTATGGTGATGGGAAATAAAAAATACAACACTAAACTTCATCTAGTAATACTTTTCCTTTGTTATTTATTCCAAAGTGTGTTTTTAACTTGTAAATGGATTGTGTGGAGGTGAGCTGGTGGTGTGGCTGATAGAATAGAATGAAAAGGGAGGAGGGGAGGGGAAATGGTAAAGATGTACTTAACAAGTCACATAATAAGTTACATGGACTCACTCTGTGAACAATAATATAACTAGAGACAAAGTCTTTCCTGCCAGGAGACTTCCTGGCCCTGATAGAAGCTGCAGAGGATTCAGTGGTGTCTTGTTTACCTGCAGGTCACCCTCTTGGTTCTAGAAGACCAGAGGATTCAGTGGTGTCTTGTTTACCTGCAGGTCACCCTCTTGTTTCTAGAAGACCAGAGGATTCAGTGGTGTCTTGTTTACCTGCAGGCCACCCTCTTGGTTCTAGAAGACCAGAGGATTCAGTGGTGTCTTGTTTACCTGCAGGCCACCCTCTTGGTTCTATAAGACCAGAGGATTCAATGCTGTCTTGTTTACCTGCAGGTCACCCTCTTGGTTCTATAAGACCAGAGGATTCAGTGGTGTCTTGTTTACCTGCAGGTCACCCTCTTGGTTCTAGAAGATGTAGATGTACTGTAGATGTACTAAAATAACTTAGGGTTTATAAATAACAGCAATTTGCTGTATTTTTAGATTACCTGTACAACTTTCTGATTACAATATATTATTGTGCTTCTATTTTACAGTAATACTTGTATCTACAAAATTTACAGGATTTACTTGGGAACTTGAATTGCCGTTAAATTACTGTAATTTATTTTACAGTATCTTTGCTGTAAAACTACAGTCCTATTGTATGTGATTTTACATTAACATATTACCTTTGCAGATAAAATATGCCAATAGTACTGTAAACCTCTAAAACAATTGCATTACCAAAACAAGTAAACACAATACAAATATGTTCTTAAGCATGGTTTAATGTAAACAAACCAAAAAAGTGACACATTCAATAACCTCCCAATGTACAACTTCACCGTTGCTCGGTGGGAAATGCCAATAAACGCCTCAATTACAAACCTACACCTTTCCCCTAGCACCTATCAAAAAGTGTACATCTGAAAATGATTCATTAGGACAGAATACAATTGTTAATCTGAACAGTATTGGTATGACATAACTTCACAAAATCAAGGGTTTCCATTGTAGCATTAGTTAGGATGGATACAACCACTCCATCTACAAAACTGAGAAAAATCTTCCTTTACAAATTGAAAAATTGTGCAAAACTATGTTTAATGATATTCTAGCTTGTATGTGACATTAGAAATAATGATCGTTTGTCACAAGGCTATTCTGCAGTCAGATGCAAAGCCATTTTATTCCAACAAAAAGGTTTCAAATGTATCAATCTTTAAATAGATCAACATCCTGAATAAGGTGCAGAGATCAACGTTCCTGAATACAAAGTGACAGAATTACAGATTAGAAACTGCTATACTGTATGTATTTTAGCTGTTGAAATAAAAAGAACCTTTCAGACACAGGTAACTCAAAAAGGACATTGCCTCGCTTTGAGCTGAAAACAAGAAACATGTATGTTGTTTTGTAAGAGGGGTAGTATGCCTCCTCTCAACAGAGTTTTGTGCAACATGTCTGCCTGGCCTTCTCTTAGGAGGCTTGTCGTTACCTTCCCTCCCAGGTCCAACCAGAGGATGTAGTCTGGGGTCATTGGACTTTTTCATTATGTGACATTATGGTTAGAAAACATCTCCATGGATATTTGTCCTGTAGCAAGATTTAAATGATGCCCTTCCCAAAACTACATACTCAAGCTTTACATACTCAGCGATGTATGATGTAGGAGAGAAAAGCTCTGGGGAGAGAGAGAGTGGTGAGGGCTCCTGTACCAGACTGGGAGAGACAGACCAGGGCAGGGGAGGGCACCTGTACCAGACTGAGAGACAGACCAGGGCAGGGGAGGGCACCTGTACCAGACTGGGAGAGACAGACCAGGGCAGGGGAGGGTACCTGTACCAGACTGGGAGAGACAGACCAGGGCAGGGGAGGGTACCTGTACCAGACTGGGAGACAGACCAGGGCAGGGGGGGAGCAGTGCAGCAGGTAACAGGGTATGTGAGTGTCCAGAGATGAGTCTTTCCTTGGAGCAGGTTCACATAGAGCAGAATTAGGACAGCATCATACTTTCTGCACTACAGAAACTACAGAACCAGTCAAAAGTTGGGACACACCTGACATAGACAATCAGGTGAGAACAAATGATAGTCCCACTAAGCTCAAACCAGATGGGATGGCGTATCTCTGCAGAATGCTGTGGTTGCCATGCTGGTTAAGTCTGCCTTGAATTCTAAATACATCATAGACAGTGTCACCAGCAAAGCACCCCCACACCATCACACCTCCTCCTATCAAGCGAAATGCGAATGACTATCAATTGCTGCAAAGAAACCACTTCTAAAGGACACCAATAAGAAGAGACTTGCTTGGGCCAAGAAACACAAGCAATGGACATTAGACCTGTGGAAATCTGTCATTTGGTCTGATGAGTCCAAATGTAAGATTTCTGGTTCCAACCGCCGTGTCTTTGTGAGACGCAGAGTAGGTGAACGGATGATCACTGCATGTGTATTTTCCACCGTGAATCATGGAGGAGGAGGTGTGATGGTGCTTTGCTGGTGATAATGTCAGTAATTTATTTAGAATTCAAGGCACACTTAACCAGCATCGCTACCACAGCATTCTGCAAAGATACGCCATCTCATCTGGTTTGAGCTTAGTGGGACTATCATTTGTTTTTCAACAGGACAATGACCCAACACACCTCCAGGCTGTGCAAGGACAATTTGACCGAGGAGAGTGATGGAGTGATGCATCAGATGACCTGGCCTCCACTTGATTTGTTTTACACGTGTTTGGTTACTACAGGATTCCATATGTGTTATTTCATAGTTTGATGTCTGCACTATTATTCTACAATGTAGAAAATAGTCAAAATAAAGAAAAACCCTTGAATGAGTAGATGTGTCCAAACTTTTGACTGGTACTGTACGTTAAGGGGATTATTCACCCCAATAGAAAGGTTCATACCTCTAAATACCATCTTATTAGATGGAACCATTTCCCCCCATTAGTTTGGGATTCAGACCTGCAGTCATCTTGATTTCAGACACTGTGGTGTTCCACAGCAGTACATATATTGTAGAATAAATGGAACCTGGATCCATTTCATTCTATTAACATGGTTTATGTGTGTTATAGCAGTAATGGGGTTCAACTGATATTAAAATGACAACTCCATAGGTGGTACCAGGTCAGGGGAGTTCATCTCTGCTCCCAGCATCCCTGGGACAGTACTGATCAACATAGCTGACCTGATGCAGAGGTGGACCAGTGATGTTTTCCTCTCAGTGGTGAGACCTGCCCTTCCATTAGAAACACCTTTACCTGATAAGATCATACAAGACGTTACAGGCTGATTGTATGTGGTAACAGACCTGCGTTCAAATACTATTTAAAATAATGTTGAATACTTAATACGCAGTGGTTGATTGAGTTTGTTGTAATGGAACCAATAGAAAAGTCCTAAAAGTACAAACAAACCCCACCCACCTGGAAGACTAAAGGAAATGCTCAAAGTATTTGTAAGATTTCAAATAGTATTTGAATCCAGGGTCATATTAGTTAGGAACACTGTAGCAAAACATTTAGCAACAGAAAACTGTTACGTACGCCTCTTGGAGGGAACGCAACTCCCTGCTGCTCTAAATTCCCCGCGGAGTGAAAGAGGTATGGGACTGTAGGTGACTCCCTGCTGCTCTAAATTCCCCAAGGAGGGAAAGAGGTCTGGGACTGTAGGTGACTCCCTGCTGCTCTAAATTCCCCGCGGAGTGAAAGAGGTCTGGGACTGTAGGTGCGAGTAAGGATGACAAAACCCGAGAGCGGTACCGTTAACAAGGAATTTATTCCATCACACGGTAATTTGGGGGAAAAGGGGCTGAACGGAACCAAAGCAGAGAAAGTCAAAGCCCCCTCTCCTACCTTACCTGCCTACCCACAGCTTACCTAACTTAGCACCACCTGGTGCACTAACCAGAATACAGGGGGTGGTCCGTCCAGCTCTTACCTAGTGTGCATAGACAGTAAATACTAGGGGTTATGTATGCCCGCAGGCCTCTTGCCTAAGCACTCCCTAGGTGCCTTCCCTTCCCCCCCTGGGAACAAACACAGAAAAATACAAACCATTTAAAATAATCAATACGGACCTTTTGATAGAACACACCAGCAGGACCGGTTACAAAATACTACAAAAAGAACCTGTCTGAGCAATAACTATCAGAAACAATCAACACTCGGGTTTAACCACACAAACACTTCATCCTCAGCCATAAACCTCATCCATCAGTCTCCTCTCTCTTCTGAGCAACAGAACACTGGCTTATATAGCTGGAGGAAGAGTCTAATGGGATACAGCTGTATCCTGACGAGGGGGCGGGGTCAGCTTCAATTAGTAATGGGGGGAATTTCAGGAAGCCATCCTGAAACACACACATACAAGCAAAACCACAACACAGAAACTGGGGAACGTAACAAAAACAAAAACACATTTTAGTTCAGTTAGTCCCTCCCTGTTTCAGTTAGTTGTCTTCAGTTTGGTGCCTAGTGAATATGACTCAGGTCTCTGTGGAAACATCAATGTAAATTCACCTTTGATTTTTACTCCTCACTTTCCCTTTCAGGTCCATAGGGTTTTACTGCCCCCTGCTGGAGACTGGAGCACACTGCAGCCCCTGGATTTCTTTGTGTAGCTGGAGGATGAGGCCTTCATCACCTGTTGTGACGGGTCCAACAAATATCCCCGGTGAAGACAGGGTCCTACCTCATCCAACACTTCAATGACTCTTATAGGAGGGAGGGAGCATTTCCCATGTTAAGCTATGGAATGAACTGTACATGTTATGGTGACTTAATACAGGTTTACATTATTACCAGAATACTTCCTGAATGTAATTATTTCATTTACTTCAATTATGTTGAAAAATAATGTCAGTAATGAGAATAAATAAGTCCAGTCAAACCATTCCCTCTCTCCTCTTTCACATCCCTCTATCATCACTCCATGGGGGCGTCCCAATAATCTCTCCTTCCTCCTGAAGTGGAGCATTCCTTCACTTAAGAACAAGTACTCTAGTCAGAAGCAGATGAGAATTGCCACTATTTCACAGCTGAAGTCTTCGCTGATCAAGGACCTTGCAAAGCAACTCACCCTATGAGATGCCTGCTGGCACTATGTGCTGCTTATACTGTACAGAATGTATAACACAAGTGGAAAAGCATTGGATTGGTGTTGACATGGGGTAGAGGGAGTTTACATCTACCAGTCATTTCCTTTAAATCCATGGAGGGAAGTGGACAACTTTCACTAAGGGAGAAAGGAGATAATTGTGACACACCCCATGTGTTCTGATAACTACAGGAATGAAACCATATTGAGGTTGAACACAGAGGAACAACCTGACAACACACAGAACAAAATCCCAATAAAAACAAAGGGGAGGAAACCACTAAAGTCATGACCATATTGTCCTGTTCTAATGACAGGGAGAAACAATTTAACATCTACAACACTACTTTAGATCTGGTCAAAAGAAGCCTAGTGCACTACGCAGGGAATAGGGAGCTATTTGGAACAGAGACACTAACTCCTGGATGAAAATCTCTCTCTCCCTCATCTGTCTGATATATCTGTCCATTTCCCCTCCCCTCCTCCCTTTTCATTCTATTCTATCAGCCACACCACCAGCTCACCTCCACACAATCCATTTACAAGTTAAAGACACACCTTGGAATAAATAACAAAGGAAAACTATTACTACATGAAGTTTAGTGTTGTATTTTTTATTTCCCATCACCATAAATCATATTTAATCACTGAACAGTAGCAGACCTAACTTCATCTGTTCCTGACTCCGGATAGTGGATTAAAAAGACCATCAATCTCCAATGATATTAAAGTACTATTCTGAACATTACTGATATAGTGAGTGGCAAGTCCAGATATCTGCTGGTTTTATTGTTTGGTCAATAGCACCACCTGCTGGACAGGTTTAATGTTGCTGGACTGAGCAGTATGGGAGGATGAAAGATGACACATTTAGGGCCGGTTTCCTGGACATCTACATTGAACATAGTTTTTAGTCCAGGACTAGGATTCATCTGTGTCCGTCCCATATAGTTTAGTTAGTTAGTAAGTGATACTACCTGTTCCATGATACTGAGGAGAATTACATAGAGACAGAGAACCAACTGAGAAAACATATCAATGGATCTGAATGACAACCAATATACATCAACACCACACATCATGATTCATGGAAATGTACAAGATTAAAACATTGTATTTGACAAAAATAATTATATTACATTTTAATTCAACTATACAGTCAGACAAATTATTGTACAGAAAAACAGACCATTATATGTGGGTACCATCACCACCAGCATGACTAGTATCTATGTGGACCCTACTACAGTTTAACCAGCTCAGCTATAGACTACACCAGCATGACTAGTATCTATGTGGACCCTACTACAGTTTAACCAGCTCAGCTATAGACTACACCAGCATGACTAGTATCTATGTGGACCCTACTACAGTTTAACCAGCTCAGCTATAGACTACACCAGCATGACTAGTATCTATGTGGACCCTACTACAGTTTAACCAGCTCAGCTATAGACTACACCAGCATGACTAGTATCTATGTGGACCCTACTACAGTTTAACCAGCTCAGCAGTACTATTATAGAGACAAAACCCAGGATAGAGGGGTTGAGTGAATGTGGTCTGGACTCTGTGGAGGAGTCATTGTGTCAGAGACACTGTAGAAGGACAGAGTACCTGCCTTGTGATCCAGGTACACTCCTACTCTGGAGGACTGAGGGCCTGATACTTCAGTCTTAACATGATTGTGTCTGAAGCAATAACCATCACTAGAGCACAGTAAACTCCAGGAGTTGTTATTGTCTCCAAATATATTATCTCTCTCTGTTCTGCTGATGTGTTTATATGAGACTGCTGTATAAACATCACCAGTCCACTCCACCTCCCAGTAACAGCGTCCAGACAGACCCTCTCTACACAGAACCTGGCACCAGTTGGTGAATCTGTCTGGATGACCAGGATATGGTTGGACTTGGCGTGTAGTGGTCACCTTTCTGTTCCTTTTAGACAGAGAGAGGTGTTTGCCTGCTGTGTTTGGGTCCAGTGTGAGCTGACAGGAATCTGGGAGAAGAGCAGAGCAGAGACCAATGAGGGGAGTCAGAACAATAAGTTAAGTCAGATACTGTATCTACCCTGTCTTTGATTAGAGCACAGCAGAGATCAAATCAGAGAAATATGAGGAGTCAGATAGATACCCAGTCTTTGATTAGATCTACTATTGCTATATATTTCTAGAGGGATTGTTAGGAGTGGCAGTAAAAAGAGACTGTTAGTTACTTCACAATAAAGAGACTCACATTGTAACAACTGTTCTCTGGTCTTGGGCTCTGGAGGCAGTACAACATCCACTATATTCACTACAGACACACAAACACATTGACAGAGAGAGGGAATGTTATCATCATACCATATTCCACATGTATATGACTAGTAGGGAACTTTCAATGGTCTAAAGTTGATGTTGTTATTATTTTCAACACACCTGTAGTGGAGATCTTGGTCCATTCTCCTTTAAGGAAGTCTTCTAGTTTCTCTCTCAGTTCAGACACTGTCTTACTCACATCTCCAAAGTACTGAAGAGGACGGACAACGATGCTGGGTAAGTCTGAAGAAACACTGATACTGGAGAGAGACTGATAACTCTGGAGAGAGAGAGACAGAGAGAGAGAGAGAGAGAGAGAGAGAGAGAGAGAGAGAGAGAGAGAGAGAGAGAGAGAGAGAGAGGGGGGACAGAGAGAGAGAGAGACAGAGAGAGAGCGACAGAGGGGGACAGAGAGAGGGGGAAAGAGAGAGAGAGAGAGACAGGGGGACAGGGAGACAGAGAGAGAGAGCGACAGAGAGAGAGAGCGACAGGGAGGGCGACAGAGGGGGACAAAGAGAGAAGCAGAGAGGGGGACAGAGAGACAGGACGGCAGAGGGGGACAGAGAGAGAGAGAGACAGAGAGAGAGCGACAGAGGGGGACAGAGAGAGAGAGAGACAGAGAGAGAGCGACAGAGAGGGGACAGAGAGAGGGGAAAGAGAGAGAGAGAGAGACAGGGGACAGGGAGACAGAGAGAGAGAGCGACAGAGAGAGAGAGCGACAGGGAGGGCGACAGAGGGGGACAAAGAGAGAAGCAGAGAGGGGGACAGAGAGAGAGCGACAGAGAGAGAGCGACAGAGGGGGACAAAGAGAGAGCGACAGAGGGGGACAAAGAGAGCGGCAGAGAGGGGGACAGAGAGAGAGCGACAGAGAGATAGAGAGAGAGAGACAGAGAGACAGAGAGAGAGTGACAGACAGAGAGGGACAGAGAGAGAGAGATGAATAGTTTCACATGAAGTTAATTTCATATCAATTTCATATTATGTATCAAGGCAGTTTAGTTACCTGGAGGAAATGGATGTGATCCTCTGTGTGTGAGAGCTGCTCCAGCTCAGTGCTTCTCTTCCTCAGCTCAGCTATCGCCTGCTCCAGTTGCTCCAGGAGTCCTTCAGCTTGACTCACTTGAGCCTTCTCTTGGGCTCTGATCAGCTCCTTCACCTCAGAGCGCCTTCTCTCAATGGAGCGGATCAGCTCAGTAAAGATCTGATCACTGTCCTCCACTGCTGCCTGTGCAGAGATCTGTAGAGAGAGAGAGAGAGAGAGAGAGAGAGAGAGAGAGAGAGAGAGAGAGAGAGAGAGAGAGAGAGAAGGACAGCGAGAGAGAGAGAAGGACAGAGAGAGAGAGAAGGACAGATAGAGAAGGACAGAGAGAGAAGGACAGAGAGAGAGAGCGACAGAGAGAGAGAGCGACAGAGGGGGACAGAGAGAGAGCGACAGAGGGGGACAGAGAGAGAGATTCCAATTCGAATTTGGACCAAAATATTTGACAGTGTAACTCTACCAATAGCTCTTAACGGAAGTGAGGTTTGGGGGCCACTCAATAAACTGGACTTTAAAAGGTGGGACAAACATCCAATTTACCGGCGGCAGGTAGCCTAGTGGTTAGAGCGTCGGACTTGTAACCGGAGGGTTGCAAGTTCGAATCCCCGAGCTGACAAGGAAAAAATCTGTCGTTCTGCCCCTGAACAAGGCAGTTAACCCACTGTTCCCCGGGCGCCAAAGACGTGGATGTTGATTAAGGCAGCCCCCCGCACCTCTCTGATTCAGAGGGGTTGGGTTAAATGCGGAAGACACATTTCGGTTGAAGGCATTCGGTTGTACAACTGACTAATAATGGTGACTTTGACTTTACATGCAGAATTCTGTCGGAAAATTCTACAAGTCCAGAGAAATACACCAACTAATGCATGTAGGGCAGAATTGGGCTGCTTTACAGTAGTAATGAAAATACAGAAAAGATCTAAATTCAAGTCCAAATTCTAGTCTGCACTTTAAACCCAAGAGCTGAGCCCAGAAACGGGCCCTCTCAGTCAGCTGGTGTTGAACCTAACCAACCAAGCTGACACCAGCACTGCTTCAAAAGAAAGAATTCCAATAAACAAAATCATGAACCAATCAAAGGACTCATATTTACAACATTGGAAAAACAAAACAAAATCCCAAAGTTGACTAAATTGCTATCTGACCCTGAACAGAGAATATGAATGGGTGATTATCTCTACTCTGTCAGAGATACGAAGCAGAGACAGATCCTCACCAAGTAGTAGTGGTATGGGTGGTAATGGTAATGATGGCAGTTTAATGATGATGGTGATGGCAGTAGTAGTAGTAGTAGTAGTAGTAGTGATGATGATGGTAGTAGTAGTGGTATGGGTGGTAATGGTAATGATGGTAGTTTAATGATGGTGATGGCAGTAGTAGTGATGATGATGGTAGTAGTGGTACGGGTGGTAATGGTAATGATGGCAGTTTAATGATGATGGTGATGGCAGTAGTAGTGATGATGATGGTAGTAGTGGTACGGGTGGTAATGGTAATGATGGCAGTTTAATGATGATGGTGATGGCAGTAGTAGTGATGATGATGGTAGTAGTGGTACGGGTGGTAATGGTAATGATAGCAGTTTAATGATGATGGTGATGGCAGTAGTAGTGATGATGATGGTAGTAGTGGTACGGGTGGTAATGGTAATGATAGCAGTTTAATGATGATGGTGATAGCAGTAGTAGTGATGATGATGGTAGTAGTGGTATGGGTGGTAATGGTAATGATGGCAGTTTAATGATGATGGTGATGGCAGTAGTAGTGATGATGATGGTAGTAGTGGTACGGGTGGTAATGGTAATGATGGCAGTTTAATGATGATGGTGATGGCAGTAGTAGTGATGATGATGGTAGTAGTGGTACGGGTGGTAATGGTAATGATAGCAGTTTAATGATGATGGTGATGGCAGTAGTAGTGATGATGATGGTAGTAGTGGTATGGGTGGTAATGGTAATGATAGCAGTTTAATGATGATGGTGATGGCAGTAGTAGTGATGATGATGGTAGTAGTGGTACGGGTGGTAATGGTAATGATAGCAGTTTAATGATGATGGTGATGGCAGTAGTAGTAATGATGATGGTAGTAGTGGTATGGGTGGTAATGGTAATGATGGCAGTTTAATGATGATGGTGATAGCAGTAGTAGTGATGATGATGGTAGTAGTGGTATGGGTGGTAATGGTAATGATAGCAGTTTAATGATGATGGTGATGGCAGTAGTAGTGATGATGATGGTAGTAGTGGTATGGGTGGTAATGGTAATGATAGCAGTTTAATGATGATGGTGATGGCAGTAGTAGTGATGATGATGGTAGTAGTGGTACAGATGAAGATTACCATTATTTAGTTATAAGTTAGTTATAGTTTAATTTTCCATATTTAGATTTTTTCAATTTATTACATTTCTACTACTGACTGTTACCATTTTATTGTTATTATTTTTGTATTTAATTTTGTATTATTATTTACTACCATTTTATATTATTATTTGTTATTGTTTCTAATTTTATTCCAATGTATATTGTATACATTGTTGCTTTGGCAATATTGACACAATGTTTTTCATGCCAATAAAGCAGCTTGAATTTGAATTTGAATTTGAGAGAGACAGATGGGGACACAGAGAGGGGGACAGAGAGGGCGACAGAGAGAGAGACAGACAGAGAGAGAGCGACAGAGAGAGAGAGAGAGAGACAGAGGAGGAAAGAGAGAGGGGGACAGAGAGAGGGGGACAGGGAGACAGAGAGAGAGACAGTAGGTACAGTATCCTCTGCACCACTTTGAGTCAGAATGCTGCCACCCTGCTCTCCAGGTCCACCAGGCCTTGTCCCCCCTCCTGGACATGCAGGTACAGAACACCGCTTGGTCCTGCTCTACTCTCCTCCCTCCTGGTCCCCCTCCAGTAGCCTGCCCCGTAGCAGAGCTAGACCCAGCCTCTGCCCCCTGAGTCCTAGTAGGCTGGACAATAGAACCAGTCAAAACCTCCACAGAACGTTGTCTGAGCTGGAACACTAGTGAGGCCATAGCAAATGAATTGAAACAAACCTTCACAGAGCCTCTTCTGACTGGAATGATCCGTAGAATTCCATTTCCCCTAAATGGCACCAAAACATGTCTACCTTTTTATTTGACCACTAAAACCTGTTCTTAGGACCAAAGTGGAAAATAACAACTGGTGTAGAAAGGAAACATCCACACCTCGATGCTGCCAAGTGTGTTGATGTCTGCATTACCAGGAAGTAGGAAAGAAACAGCAACTTCTGACTATTTCTGGTCTAGTGATCGATGACAGCAGAGGACGCTGCCCAACCTTCTGTCATTAGAAAGAGGAGATTTTCCTGATTAAATGCTGTCTGACATGAATACATCTAAATATACACATTGAGAGATATTTAGTGAAATAAACAGACATACCTATATTTCCCCTCTAGTAAACAATGGGACGACCTCAGAGTTCCAGGAGGATTTTATATTTTACGTATTAACTATTATCAATTGGTAACAGCATTGTACGCTGCCCAAACTTACATCATTAGAAATAATAGGTCATCCTGATTAAAATGGTGTAGAACTTCAAACCATTAAAATAAATCCATCTATTAGAGATAATTGGAGAAACAGACAGACATGTCCCTATTTCCCCAAAACAATGGCAGTCTGGAAGTTATAACAGCAGTATTTTATTTAACCAGCTTACCATTTATCTACCACCATTTGACTTTTGTGTTTAACATTTAGTGGTTTGTAATCTAGTGGTTAAGAGTGATGGGCAGTAACTGAAAGGTGTCTGGATCAAATCCCAGAGCTGACAAGGTAAAAATCTGTCGTTCTGCCCCTGAACAAGGCAGTTAACCCACTGTTCCCCGGTAGGCCCTCATTGTAAATCAGAATCTGTTCTTAACTGACCTGGCTAGTTAAATAAAGGTTACATTTAAAAATAAATAGCTTGGCAATAACTCATTAACTTGTCATTATTCCAAGACAGACTCCTCTGAAGGCAGGCAGGCAGAACACTCCTGAAAACTACCTGCTCAGCAAAGCAAAGGCTCTTTTCAGAGCTACCAGATTTATATTAAAAAGCTCAGTGTCTGGGTCCAGTGTCTGGGTCCAGTGTCTGGGTCCACTGTCTGGGTCCAGTGTCTGGGTCCAGTGTCTGGGTCCAGGTTCTGGGTCCACTGTCTGGGTCCAATAGATGGCAGTATAAGACAGTTAAGATTAGTTTAGGTCAAGTACAAGTATCCAACTCAACAAGCCCCGACAAAAGCTTGTTCCGTCAGCGGCAGCGAGCACTCTGCCTTCTCCCACAAGAGAGGGGCATTCTTTTGGGAGAATTGTATCTATGACATCTATGCAGTGTCCAGATGTCCATACCTTCATACGGTACCTGTACCATACTGGGGTATTACGGTATTACTGGCAGTGCACACAAGGAGCGCTATTTCTTTCCAAACTTAAAAAATAAAGCAAAAAGCTCATTTAGGCAGCAGGGATCTTGATACAGGAGGGAATTGATTGTTTCAGTTGTAACCGTGAGGGTTGCATGATGTCATTTATCTGTCTTCTTGACGTGTTTATCAAGTGTTCTGCCTTAAAACAGGTTATACGTAGGGTTAGAGTTTCTGTACAGCACTTTGTGACATCTGCTGATGTAAAAAGGACTTTATAAATACATTTGATTGATTGTTAGGTTCAGGGTATTTAAAGAGATAAACTGTATGGGTTTCTAGCTCTCTTGCTCCTCCCTGTGGTCTGCTGTGGGTACTACATACCTCATTCAAGACACCTGATAGGCTCATCATCTGAGGTAGCAACTGTGTCAGAGCTACAAATCCAGTATGCGTAACCTAGTTAATAATAAGTTACCTGAGGTAAACCTACAAGGTTAACGCGGCCTGGTCTCATTGATAACAACTAATAGGAGCTGGCAGGGTGAAACAGGACTAAAATAAGGCCTGTTTTTTTATGATTACTATAAAACTATAGCAAACAGCTGGAACATATTAAACATTACCATAACTGGCAGACTTAATGTACTGACTTAGTTTTTATCAGAAAAGGGCATTAAAAATGTAATGTGTCCAGCCTAGTCCCTGTGGGTGTACCTGAAGTGTGGGTGTCCCTGAAGTGTGGGTGTCCCTGTACCTGAAGTGTGGGTGTCCCTGTACCTGAAGTGTGGGTGTCCCTGTACCTGAAGAGTGGGTGTCCCTGTGCCTGAAGTGTGGGTGTCCCTGTACCTGAAGTGTGGGTGTCCCTGTACCTGAAGTGTGGGTGTCCCTGTGCCTTTCTTCTGCTATGTGAAGTTGGTTACACCCTGCTGCCGGCAGGTCCCACTTGTCTGCACTAGCATTACGCCCCATGACCCCACATCAAAACTATCTGTTCAATAGTTAAATACAACTAATAGGAGCTGGCAGGGTGAAACATGACCTAAAATAAGACCTGTTTATTCAATACAACTAATAGGAGCTGACAGGGTGAAACATGACCTAAAATAAGACCTGTTTATTCAATACAACTAATAGGAGCTGACAGGGTGAAACATGACCTAAAATAAGACCTGTTTATTCAATACAACTAATAGGAGCTGACAGGATGAAACATGACCTAAAATAAGACCTGTTTATTCAATACAACTAATAGGAGCTGGCAGGGTGAAACATGACCTATAAATGGTTATTTTATGGTTGTTAGTGATAAAATGAACTAGAACATTTTATATTTTGTAATTCTGAGCAATTACTACTTTAGTAAGGATATACACTTTATTCAGTACTGCTGCAGTTGCTAAATCATTTCAATAGATGGCAGCATAAGACAGTTAAGATTAGTTTAGGTCAAGTACAAGTATCCAACTCAACAAGCCCCGACAAAAGCTTGTTCCGTATTGTATCTATGACATCTATGCAGTGTCCAGATGTCCATACCTTCATACGGTACCTGTACCATACTTGAAAGCTGAGCTCCACCAGGGGTTCTTAGACCCATACTTGGCTGAGCTCCACCAGGGGTTCTTAAGCCCATACTTTAAGGCTGAGCTCCACCAGGGGTTCTTAGACCCGTACTTTAAGGCTGAGCTCCACCAGGGGTTCTTAAGACCCATACTTTAAGGCTGAGCTCCACCAGGGGTTCTTAGACCCATACTTTAAGGCTGAGCTCCACCAGGGGTTCTTAGACCCATACTTTAAGGCTGAGCTCCACCAGGGGTTCTTAGACCCATACTTTAAGGCTGAGCTCCACCAGGGGTTCTTAGACCCGTACTTTAAGGCTGAGCTCCACCAGGGGTTCGTAGACCCATACTTTAAGGCTGAGCTGGCAGCAGAGCTTGGGACAGACTGGCAGAGACAGGGAGTCTCAGGTAAGTTTGTTGAGTCTTTGTTTGGCAACATCATGAAAGGTTCTCTCTTTTTTAGACTTGTAAAATAGGGACATAAATGGAAAATGCCACTGATACCCCACTCTTAACTCAAACTGGTGACTGAACCAAGATTTGTTTAAGGCAATGGACTTGCTGTTGTGATTAATTGTGTAGTTTTGGGAACCGGTAGTTACCAGGTAGGCAGCAGCAGTAGAGAGGCAGCAGAGGTCCTCAGGAGGCTTACAGTGGAGGTGCAGAGGGTTGGCTGACCAAGTTGAGGTGCTGATCAGAATTTAGTTTGTGGTGCCAGTGTCTTCATGTGAGGCTGAGAGGAGTTTCAGTGCACTCCTCAGGTGAAAGACTTGGCTACGGGCTAGCATGGGCCAAGAGAGACTGAACGGCCTAGTTGTCTGTAATGTACATAAAGACAGGTGTATAGTATGATATTTGTTCTTTTGTTTATTTTCCAGTTTTTAGTACATGACAGTACTAATTATTAATTATTTATTTTATGTTATTTTACATAAAATTGCATACTTAGTGTGACATACTTGTCCATAGCTGCTGTTTGAAGAGTTGAGACACTGACTGAACAATAAATCAGTATTTTTGAAGGATATTCTGGTTGATTTATTTGGGTTATTCATTGAAGTAGTTCTATTGCTTTTAGAACTGTACTTATGTAGAGCTTTGTAAAGCTACTGTAGTCGACTCAGGCCAGTGGCACATATTTAATGACTATAAATGAATCAGAAAAAGTCAAATAAAAAGGTCCATTCAATACGGAGACCAACTTTGTGATGGTTCTCAATGGAGTTTATTTTAGATGAGATCACACCATGTTCATTGTATTTATGAAAACTGCACCCATACAGTGTACAGTACATTACAGTACCATTTCTTGGTATTGCTGGTTGTAAATACAAATACCTGCATACATACTGGACTGATAAGGAACCCTGCTATAACTATTATTAGTAGTAGTATTATAATGATTTAAACATTTGACAAGTTGGGACAACTCTTCAGTTAACTACTGTACCTATCAATTATCCAGTAGTAGTAATTATGGTTCCTCAATATACATTTAACATATTACAACGAAGGCTATGTGTTACAGCACTACTTCTGGTGACCCCCTCAGGAATTGCTCTTGAGAACATTTCATGTAATTGTCCCCTCCAAAGTTGATTTTCGCCCCTGGGCCAGCCTAGTCCTGGTCCCGCTGCCGGCTGGTCGCGCTTGTCTGCCCTAAATCCCCACACTATCTGTTCTAACAAACCCTGTACCACCCCTCCCCTGTTAACCTTGAATTTAGTTAAGAAACAAACACTTGTCTACGAAGAGAGACACCTAGCCGAGAGCACACGACACGAAAACCACTTGCAAAGTTACCAAAACGAACCAACTCTTTCCGGATCTGTTCGTCTGTAATAATAGGAGGCAGATTCACCACCACTAGTCTTGTCGAAATCAGCACCAACACACCCCTCATAAAAATCCCACTGGTAACTAGCCGGGCAACAAGACTCCCCTTTTCCATTACCACAACCAGCACCTTGTTCATTCTGGATGCAGAGTGTATATGTTCCGCTCCCACCTGTTGACCCACCATGATCAACAATTCCTCCACAACATTCTCCAGAACGGACCTGAAGCGACAGCGTTTCTTCTCCACTCGGTTGAGGCCATCAAACTACCCCTACTCCCCCCTCAACTCTACCCGATAAACAGTGGAAACCAATAAACAAACCCTCCACCATGACAAAATACATTTAAAAAAAGAATAGTAACCTCCTCAGGAACCACAAAACCTCACAGACCAACTTCTTCTTCTTCTATGATATAATGGCGGTCCACAAACCAACGTTAAAGGTGCGTGGCGCCACCTACTGTGCTGGAGTGTGTTCAATCATGGTTTACAACATTTCTAAATCCTCCTACCTAACTCAGTACTTCTGAGAAAATAAAAAAGAGTCCTACTAACTTCTAATAGACCCTCCCCCATCCCCCAAACCCCCCCCCAACCTCAATGACCCTACACTTCAATCTTTCCCTCTCTTCAACATCCTTCCAACAATATAACAACACATGCTCCACCGTTTCATTGACCATACCCTCCAGACACAAACCATTCACCTGCTGCCAACCAGATGGAATGACCAGTTCAATGTACAATGTCCTAAGCACAATGGAGTAAACACCACCTCTTCCTTCCTAATCTGACCTTTGAATCTTGGTCCACTGACCTTTCTTTGGAGGACATATAAATGCTGTCCCTTGTGCTCAGAGTCCCATCTCTTCTGCCACACATCTATCAACATGGCTCTGATCTTACATTTGGCCTCACCTCTACCCAGTGGAACATTAATATCAATTATATCTAGTTTCAAAGCTCTTTTAGCTAACTGGTCTACAATGTCATTCCCTTCCACACCTGAATGTGCTGGGACCCAGCAGAATCTCACTACTACACCCATTCTCTCAATTCTCCATAATAACATTGATACCTCCAATAGTAGGTCACTCCTATTAGATTTACCAGATGATCAACTATTCAATACAGACAGAGAATCTGAGCATACTATAATTCTAACAGGTTGTACGTCCTCCACCCACTGGAGGGCAACTATTATCACCAACAGTTCAACTGAGTATACTGACAGTTCATCTGTTAGTCTTAAACATATCTGCACATCAAATTCAGGAAGGTAAACGCCTGTAAAAAAGCATAACAACTTCTACCAATGTAATTGTCAACCAGTTTCCCTTCATCACTGACTTCTGACCCATCTTTCCATTTCTCTACCAAGGTTAGATCAACAACCCCCCTCCGCTAGAACACTGCTGCTACTCTGTTGTTATCTTGTCACGCCCTGATCTGATTCACCTGTCCTTGTGCTTGTCTCCACCCCCTCCAGGTGTCACTCATCATCCCCGGTGTATTTATCCTTGTGTTTCCTGTCTCTCTGTGCCAGTTTGCCAAGTCAACCAGCTCCTATCCCCCAGTCTCTGCCCCCAGTCTCTGTTTCCCCCAGTCTCTGTTCCCCCAGTCTCTGCCCCCCAGTTTCTGTTTCCCCCAGTCTCTGTTTCCCCCAGTCTCTGTTCCCCCAGTCTCTGCCCCCAGTCTCTGTTTCCCCCAGTCTCTGTTTCCCCCAGTCTCTGTTTCCCCCAGTCTCTGTTTCCCAGTCTCTGTTTTCCCCCAGTGTCTGTTTCCCCCAGTCTCTGTTTCCTCCCCCAGTCTCTGTTTCCTCCCCCAGTCTCTGTTTCCCCCTCCCAGTCTCTGTTTCCCCCAGTCTCTGTTTTCCCCCAGTCTCTGTTTCCCCCAGTCTCTGTTTCCCCCAGTCTCTGTTTCCCCCAGTCTCTGTTTCCCCAGTCTCTGTTCCCCCAATCTCTGTTTCCCAGTCTCTGTTTCCCCCAGTCTCTGTTTCCCCCAGTCTCTGTTTCCCCCAGTCTCTGTTTCCCCAGTGTCTGTTTTTCCCCCAGTCTCTGTTTCGCCCCCAGTCTCTGCCCCCCGTCTCTGTTTCCCCCAGTCTCTGCCCCTCCCCCAGTCTCTGTTTCCCCCCGTCTCTGTTTCCCCCAGTCTCTGTTCCCCCTGTTTCCCCCAGTCTCTGTTTCCCCCAGTGTCTGTTTCCCCCAGGCTCTGTTTCCCCCAGTCTCTGTTTTTCCCACCCAGGCTCTGTTTCCCCCAGTCTCTGTTTCCCTAGTGTCTGTTTCCCCCAGTCTCTGTTTTACCCCCAGTCTCTGTTTCCCCCAGTCTCTGTTTTCCCCCAGTCTCTGTTTCCCTCCTGTCTGTTTCCCCCAGTCTCTGTTTTTCCTAGCCCTACTGGTTTTGACCCTTGCCTGTGCTGACACCGAACCCGCCTCCCTGGCCGTTCTTCCTGCCCTGACCTCTAGCCTGCCTATCGCCTTGTACTGTTTGGACCTGGACCTGGTTACTGAACCCCTGCCTTTTTGAGTCAAATTAACTCTGAAAATGTGACACTACCTGTAGAGTAACTTTAACACTATGTAGACTGGGACCAAATGTTATCTGAAACAGTGTTGAATTCAGCTCTATAGGAGTTAAATTAATACTTTTACTTTCACTGTGTACTGTTTGGACTCTGACCTGGTTAATGAACTCTCGCCTGTACCCAACCTGCCCCTTGTGTTATAATAAATATCGGAGCTCAACCATCTACCTCCTGTGTCTGCATATGGGTCTCGCCTGGTGCCCTTACATATCTATGCATAGTCACTTTAATAACTCTACCTACATGTACATATTACCTCGACACCTGGTGCCCCCTGTATCTAGCCCCACTATTGTTAGTTACTAAAATTATTTGTTACTCTTATCTCTGCATTGTTGGTAAAGGGCTTGTAAGTAAGCATTTCACTGTAAGGTCTACACCTGTTGTATTTGGAGCATGTGACAAATAACATTTGATTTGATCAGCAAGCTTTCCAACTGTCCAACCAAAACCACTGCCTTGTCTACTAGTATATTCCCAACAGTCATCTAGAACAGTAGCAGTGGGATGCTCAACCTCACAGCCTTTCAACCCAATAAGCTAATGACAATTTATTACGCCGTATATCCAAAGGCATCTCACCTGCCTCCACTAGTAAGACACATACAGATGTTGATTTAAATGCACCAATACATATCCTTAAAGCTATATACTGGATTCTGTCCAGCTTCTGAAGACAAGTCTTTGCCGCTGTTCCATAAACTATACACCCGTAATCAATTGTTGTCCTGATCAGAGCTCTATAAATATCCATCAGTGATTGTCTGTCAGCATCCCATTCATAACCAGAGACCCACACAACCAACTACTATGAAAGTGATGGAATGAGAGAGAGAGACATCGTTACAACACTGTACATAGACATAATATAACGTTTCTTCTTCTTTGGAGTTTAACGGCGGTTGGCATCCAATATGTTGCATTACCGCCCCCAACTGGACTATAATATAACCTGCCTCTCTCTCACCAGACACTTCTGATCCCCAGCAACATGGACACCCCTACAGTTGACACACACAACTTTATCCACCAAAACTACACAATCCTCTATCCCATGACCTCCTGCACACTTCCCACATCTTGGAATCTCCCTCCTACAAACTGCTGCAACATGACCATAAACGCTGCACCTGAAACAGCTCAGTGGATTCAACACAAACACTCTAACAGGATAACTGATATATCCTAACATGACTTTGTCAGGTAAAGACTCAAAACTCAAAAGGACTGACAGTGACTCCTCTGTTTCACCACGCTCACCACCGGGTCTGCGTCACACCAAACTGCAGGCATCACAAACACCAGGAGTCTTCAACTTCAATTGCTCCACCTCCACACTTAACGCTACCCCAGAAATCACTCCTTTCAATGGTGCCCTGTTCCTAAGAGCAAAACAGGAAACAGATCTTGACCCAAGTTGCGTGACACGGAGCGCCCACTCCCTCTGGTCAGAAGAAACACAAACAAATATCACAAGTCCACTACAGGTGACCTTCACTGATTCAACTGGACCCAACTCCTTTCCCACCCACCCTGAAACCACAAATGGATCTGCCAAAAGGTATGGATCCACTTTCTCCAACAATGTAACTCCTACTGCACCAGATTCTTCTTTATCATGTCCATTGATGCCAGACTCTGGTTCTGAACTCTTCACCACACCTTCTACCTCACTTAACTCTCCCTCATTCATTTCCATTTCACCTCCAGAACTCTGTCTGGCGCACGGCTCACTCTGTTTACACTTGAATTATAACGTTTAAAATGTCTGTGTTCCTCTGAAACTTTTGTGAGAGCAATGTTTACTGTTATTTTCTGATTGTTTATTTCACTTATGTTTATTATCTACTTCACCTGCCAATAAAGACATTTGAATTGAATTGAGAGAGAGAGCTCCATGTTAATGTATAGGGGACATGAGTCAGTCATGGTTAATCATGGTCATGTGATGAGGTAGACACGCCTGCGACTTCAAAATCAGTGTCGGCCCAATAGGGAATGTCCTCTTGGTGTAACGGTCAAGATGTTGTTTCCTCCCGCGGTAGACCTGGGTTCATATCCCGTCGGTTACATTAAGCAGTCTATTCTCTGAAAAGAGTCCAGACAGCCTGTTCTCAACAGTGGGGTCAGTGGGATTGTAGAGGTGACACTCTCTCTCTCTCTGACTGGAGGAGAGAAGTGAACTGGTGTGTCTCCTCTGGTCAACAATACTCACCTTGAGAGACTCCACAGCCTGTTGGAGCTCCTTCAGCTCCTTCTCTCTCTCCTGGAATCTCTGCTGGACCTTCTGCTGACTCATCCCCAGCTGTCTCTGTGGAGAATCACTCTTCAATGAGCTATCAAGCTTGATTTGTCCAGTAGATCAATAGTATAGTCATGTGACATAGGGCCCATAGAAAATAGGGATTAAAATGTTGAGGAAGTGTCTGTGTGAAAATATATTATGTTGTTATGTGAATTATTATAATTTTAACATGACACAAATCAGGGAGCTGATTTGGTGTTTGATAACGAATGATAATAGTGTTTGACTTTAGAAAATGGTGATACATTTGGAGAATCTGGGTTAACATATCTATATATTCAAGGTTTGTGTTCATATTTGTTCTACTGAGGATCCATTTCATTTGAATGATCTCATATTCAAACAGTCTTAGTTCCTACTGTATCTTTAATTATTTGTTTATCAGACAGTCACCAACAAGTTGTTCTGGTCTTACCTGTTTCTCAGTCCTCTCTGCTGCAGCTGACACTGTATCATGGCCTTTATGTTCATCCATTGTACACAGATAACAGATACACTGCTGATCGGTACGACAGTAAACCTCCAGCAGTTTGTCATGATGAGAGCAGATCTTCTCCTGTAATTGTGCGGTGGCTTTGACCAGCTTGTGCTTCTTGAAAGCAGGAGATTCATAGTGAGGTTGGAGGTGAGTCTCACAGTAAGAGGCCAGACACGCCAGACAGGACATGAGGACTTTCTGCTTTCTGGTCCCAGTGCAGACATCGCACGCCACATCTCCAGGTCCAGCATAGCACAGAGCAGGAGGGGGAGCAGCCTGGAGTCCTGTCTTCTTCAGTTTCTCCACCACCTCAGCCAACATGTTATTTTTCCTCAGATTAGGCCTTGGAGTGAAGGTCTCTCTGCACTGAGGACAGCTATAGACCCCCTTCAGAACATCCTGATCCCAGCAGCCCTCAATACAGCTTCTACAGTAACTGTGTCCACAGGCTGTAGTGACCGGCTCCTTCAGTAGATCCAGACAGACAGAACAACAGAACTGGTCCTGGTCCAGCAGAACTCCCTGCTGAGCCATTTGGACAGTTGTTCACTCTCACACAGACAGACGACACACAGACTCAGATCAGTTTCCTTTTCTTTGAAAATAGTTTTGGGGTGTGACTTCCTGCTTCTGCCAGAGAGGTGAGGTTAGAGGGAGGGGTGCTGGGTGGGAGGGAACCAGTGAGGGAAAAGTTAGAGGAAGAGAGGGAGAGAGAGAGAGAGAGAGAACTGCATGCAACGTCGAGAAGGAGACATAGATATTAGTTCCTAGGTTAGGACCCTTAATATGGAATAAATCTAACTAATGTGAGTTGTTAGAATATATAAAGGGTAACAGTTTCTATGAAGTACATATCATTATTTGTTATAACACTATTTGTAAGTGTCTATAATAATTCATAAGTGGTTATAATGGGGGGACTTGATATTGGGGCGGCAGGTAGCCTAGTGGTTAGAGCATTGGGCCAGTAACCGAAGGATTGCTAGATTAAATCCCTGACCTGACAAGGTAAAAATCTGTCGTTCTGCCCCTGAACAAGGCAGTTAACACACTGTTCCTAGGCCGTCATTGTAAATAAGAATTTGTTCTTATCTGACTTGCCTGGTTAAATAAATAAAAATAATGATACAATGTACTGTATCTGAAATGAATACTGTATGTATTGACTGATCATTGAGAATGAGGTAATACTAATCTCTCTGTATTCACAGTTTAAATCCCAGGAGTCCTAAAGGAAGCCTTCAACACTGCATCCCTTCATCCAGTCATAGTGAACAACCTGTCTGTCTGTCTGTCTGTCTGTAGATGCAGCCAACTTCTCTGCGGTGGTTGTTGTTGCTATCAGTGTTAAAAAAAATTTACAACTCTATGCTCAACGACTACTTTTAACAAAAAACTAAATAATTAAACAATTAAACACATTTACTTGAAGAACAGTGCAGATACAGAACCAAGAGGGTGACCTGCAGGTAAACAAGACACCACTGAATCCTCTGGTCTTCTAGAACCAAGAGGGTGGCCTGCAGGTAAACAAGACACCACTGAATCCTCTGGTCTTCTAGAACCAAGTGGGTGTCCTGCAGGTAAACAAGACACCACTGAATCCTCTGGTCTTCTAGAACCAAGAGGGTGACTTGCAGGTAAACAAGACACCACTGAATCCTCTGGTCTTCTAGAACCAAGAGGGTGGCCTGCAGGTAAACAAGACACGACTGAATCCTCTGGTCTTATAGAACCAAGAGGGTGTCCTGCAGGTAAACAAGACACCACTGAATCCTCTGGTCTTCTAGAACCAAGAGGGTGGCCTGCAGGTAAACAAGACACCACTGAATCCTCTGGTCTTCTAGAACCAAGTGGGTGTCCTGCAGGTAAACAAGACACCACTGAATCCTCTGGTCTTCTAGAACCAAGAGGGTGACTTGCAGGTAAACAAGACACCACTGAATCCTCTGGTCTTCTAGAACCAAGAGGGTGGCCTGCAGGTAAACAAGACACGACTGAATCCTCTGGTCTTCTAGAACCAAGAGGGTGTCCTGCAGGTAAACAAGACACCACTGAATCCTCTGGTCTTCTAGAACCAAGAGGGTGGCCTGCAGGTAAACAAGACACCACTGAATCCTCTGGTATTATAGAACCAAGAGGGTGGCCTGCAGGTAAACAAGACACCAATGAATCCTCTGGTCTTCTAGAACCAAGATGGTGGCCTGCAGGTAAACAAGACAGCACTGAATCCTCTGGTCTTCTAGAAACAAGAGGGTGGCCTGCAGGTAAACAAGACACCACTGAATCCTCTGGTCTTCTAGAACCAAGAGGGTGGCCTGCAGGTAAACAAGACAGCACTGAATCCTCTGGTCTTCTAGAACCAAGAGGGTGTCCTGCAGGTAAACAAGACACCACTGAATCCTCTGGTCTTATAGAACCAAGAGGGTGGCCTGCAGGTAAACAAGACAGCACTGAATCCTTTGGTCTTCTAGAACCAAGAGGGTGTCCTGCAGGTAAACAAGACACCACTGAATCCTCTGGTCTTCTAGAACCAAGAGGGTGGCCTGCAGGTAAACAAGACACCACTGAATCCTCTGGTCTTCTAGAACCAAGAGGGTAACCTGCAGGTAAACAAGACACCACTGAATCCTCTGGTCTTCTAGAACCAAGAGGGTTCTGGGAACCAAGACCACCCTCTTGGTTCTAGAATCCTCTGCAGCTTCTATAAGGGACAAACGTTTTCCTGGCTACGTCACCTGGCAGGATAAACTTTGTCTCTAGCTATACTTTTGCCCACAGAGTGAGTCCATGTAACTTGTTACTGGACACATTGTTACTGGACTACAGTGCATTCTAAAAGTATTCAGCTCCTTTGACTTTTTCCACATGTTGTTACCTTACAGCCTTGTTCTAAAATCTATTAAATAGTTATTTTACCTCATCAATCTACACACAATACCCCATAATGACAAAGCAAAAACTGGTTTTTAGAAAAATAAAAAAATAAAAAATACTGAACTATCACATTTGCATAAGTATTCAGACTCTTTACTCAGTACTTTGTTGAATCACCTTTGGCAGCGATTACAGCCTCAAGTCTTCCTGGGTATGACGCTACAAGCTCGGCACACCTGTATTTGGGAGTTTCTCCCATTCCTCTCTGCATATCCTCTCAAGCTCTGACATGTACTGTCAAATGTGGGACCTTATATAGACAGGTGTGTGCCTTTCCAAATTTTATTTAATTTATTTTATTTCACCTTTATTTAACCAGGTAGGCTAGTTGAGAACAAGTTCTCATTTACAACTGCGACCTGGCCAAGATAAAGCAAAGCAGTTTGACACATACAACAACACAGAGTTACACATGGAGTAAACAAACACACAGTCAATAATACAGTAGAAAAACAAATCTATATACAAAGAGTGCAAATGAGGTAAGATAAGGAAGGTAAGGCAATAAATAGGCCATGGTGGCAAAGTAATGACAATATAGCATTTAAACACTGGAATGGTAAATGTGCAGTAGATGAATGTGCAATGTAGAAAGAAACTGGGGTGCAAAGGAGCAAGATAAATAAATACGGTAGGGGATGAGGTAGTTGGTTGGGCTATTTACAGATGGGCTATGTACAGGTACAGGGGTCTGTGAGCTGCTCTGACAGCTGGTGCTTAAATCTGGTGAGGGAGATAAGTGTCTCCAATTTCAGGGATTTTTGTAGTTCATTCCAGTCATTGGCAGCAGAGAACTGGAAGGAGAGTCGGCCAAAGGAGGAATTGGCTTTGGGGGTGACCAGTGAGATATACCTGCTGGAGCGCGTGCTACGGGTGGGTGCTGCTATGGTGACCAGCGAGCTGAGATAAGGCGGGACTTTACCTAGCAGGGACTTGTAGATGATCTGGAGCCAGTGGGTATGGCGACGAATGTAAAGTGAAGGCCAGCCTACGAGAGCGTACAGGTCGCAGTGGTGGGTGGTATATGGGGCTTTGGTAACAAAACGGATGGCACTGTGATAGACTGCATCCAATTTGTTGAGTAGAGTATTGGAGGCTATGAAAGGGTCTGAAAATAAGGTATCTGTTTTTTATTTTCATACATTTGCAAAAAAATCTATACACCTGTTTTTGCTTTTTCATTATGGGGTATTGTGATGTCATTATGGGGTATTGTGATGTCATTATGGGGTATTGTGATGTCATTATGGGGTATTGTGTGTAGATTGATGAGGGAAATGATTTATTTAATATATTTTGAATAAGGCTGTAACGTTTCAAAATGTGGAAAAAAGGAAGGGGTCTGAATACTTTCTGAATGCGCTGTATGTATGTTAATAGCATTTGTTCACCCCAATAGTAAAGTTTGTCAACATGTGAAATCTATTGTAGAATAAATGAAACCTGGATCCATTTCATTCTATTAACATGGTTTATGTGTGTTATAGCAGTATTGGGGTTAAACTGATATTAAAATGACAACTCCATAGGTGGTACCAGGTCAGGGGAGTTCATCTCTGCTCCCAGCATCCCTGGGACAGTACTGATCAACATAGCTGACCTGATGCAGAGGTGGACCAGTGATGTTTTCCTCTCAGTGGTGAGACCTGCCCTTCCATTAGAAACACCTTTACCTGATAAGATCATACAAGATGTTACAGGCTGATAGCATGTAGAAACAGACCTGAGTTCAAATACTATTTAAAATAATGTTTAATACTTAACAATCAGTGATTGATTGAGTTTGTTGAAATGGAATCAATAGAAAAGTCCTAAAAGTACAAACAAGTACAAACATCTGTCTGATATATCTGTCCATTTCCCCTCCCCTCCTCCCTTTTCATTCTATTCTATCAGCCACACCACCAGCTCACTTCCACACAGTTAAAGACACACCTTGGAATAAATAACAAAGGAAAACTATTACTAGATTAAGTTTAGTGTTGTATTTTTTATTTCCCATCACCAAAAATCATATTTAATCACTGAACAGTAGCAAACCAAACTCATCTGTTCCTGACTCTGGATAGTGGATTAAAAAGACCATCAATCTCCAATGATATTAAAGTACTATTCTGAACATTACTGATATACTGAGTGGCAAGTCAAGATATCTGCTGGTTTTATTGTTTGGTCAATAGCACCACCTGCTGGACAAAATTAGGGCCGGTTAATCTCCATTGAACATTCTCTTTAGGCTTAATCTGTGTCCAGGAAACAAGCCCATATTGTTAAATTACCATGCCACTGAGAAAAAACACATAAACCCAATTGAGAAAACATAATGGTTCTGAATGCCCAACAATATACATCAACACAATACATCATGATTCATGGAAATGTACAATATTAACAATGCATTTTATGAAATATGAATACATAACATCTTCTGAAGATCAGAGCAGAATGAATCATCACATCCGGGGATTATATCTGAGGACCATGACCACCAGCATAACTAGTATCTATGTGGACCCTACTACAGTTTAACCAGCTCAGCGGTATCATTACAACTATAGAGATAAAACCCAGGATAGAGGGGCTGAGTGAATGTGGTCTGGACTCTGTGGAGGAGGGTCATTGTGTCAGAGACACTGTAGAAGGACAGAGTACCTGCCTTGTGATCCAGGTACACTCCAACTGTGGAGGACTGAGGGCCTGATACTTTAGTCACAATATTGTTGTGTATAAAACAATACCCACCACTAGAGCACTCTAAACTCCAGGACTTGTTATTGTCTCCAAATCCACCATCTCTCTCTGTTCTGCTGATGTCTTTATATGAGACTGCTGTATCAACATCACCACTCCACTCCACCTCCCAGTAACAGCGTCCAGACAGACCCTCTCTACACAGAACCTGGTAGTGGTTGGTAAATCTGTCCAGATGGTCAGGATATGGTTGGGCTTGGTATGTATAGGTCACCTTTCTGTTCCCTTCAGACAGAGAGAGGAGTGTATGCTGTGTTTGGGTCCAGTGTGAGCTGACAGGAATCTGGGAGAAGAGCAGAGCAGAGACCAATGAGGGGAGTCCGAACAATAAATTAAGTCAGATACTGTATCTACCCTGTCTTTGATTAGAGCACAGCAGAGATCAAATCAGAGAAATATGAGGAGTCAGATAGATACCGTCTTTGATTAGATCTACTATTGCTATATATTTATAGAGGGATTGTTAGGAGTGGCAGTAAAAAGAGACTGTTAGTTACTTCACAATAAAGAGACTCACATTGTAACAACTGTTCTCTGGTCTTGGGCTCTGGAGGCAGTACAACATCCACTATATTCACTACAGACACACAAACACATTGACAGAGAGAGGGAATGTTATCATCATACCATATTCCACATGTATATGACTAGTAGGGAACTTTCAATGGTCTAAAGTTGATGTTGTTATTATTTTCAACACACCTGTAGTGGAGATCTTGGTCCATTCTCCTTTAAGGAAGTCTTCTAGTTTCTCTCTCAGTTCAGACACAGTCTTAGTCACATCTCCAAAGTACTGAAGAGGACGGACAATGATGCTGGGTAAGTCTGAAGATACACTGATACTGGAGAGAGACTGATAACTCTGGAGAGAGAGAGAGAGAGAGAGAGAGAGAGAGAGAGAGAGAGAGAGAGAGAGAGAGAGAGACAGAGGGACAGAGACACAGAGAGAGAGAGAGAGAGAGAGAGGGGGAGAGCGAGAGAGGAACAGAGAGAGGGACAGAGAGAGAGAGAGGGACAGGGAGAGAGAGGGACAGAGAGAGAGAGAGAGAGAGAGAGGGACAGAGAGAGACAGAGAGAGAGGGACAGAGAGAGACAGAGAGAGAGAGAGAGAGAGAGAGAGAGAGAGAGAGAGAGAGAGAGAGAGAGAGAGAGTGACAGAGAGAGCGACAGAGAGAGCGAGAGGGACAAATTTAAATTAAACAAGCAAACAGACTTCTTCTCTCAGACTTCTTCTCTCAGGGACGTGGAGTGAAACAGGGCTCCTGAATAAGTCCAATACTATTTAACATCTACATTAATGAATTGGCAAAAACATTGGAAGAATCAACCTACACAACACGGAAATCAAGTGTCTGCTGTACGCAGATGACCTGGTGCTGCTGTCTCCCACTAAAGAGGGGTTACAGCAGCACCTAGATCGTCTCCACAGGTTCTGTCAGACCTGGGCTCTGACCGTTAACCACAGGTTCTGTCAGACCTGGGCTCTGACCGTTAACCACAGGTTCTGTCAGACCTGGGCTCTGACCGTTAATCACAGGTTCTGTCAGACCTGGGCTCTGGCCGTTAACCTAAAAAAAACAAATATAATGATATTCCAAAAAAGGTCCGGAAATCAGGATGACAAATTTAAATTCTATTTGGACACAGTTCTATTAGAACACACCAGAAACTACACATATCTAGGACTAAATATCAGCAACACAGGTAGCTTTCACATGGCTGTGAATGAGCTGAGAGACAAAGCAAGAAGAGCATTCTATGCCATTAAAAGGAACATTAAAATAGAAATTCCAATTAGAATCTGGCTCAACATTTTCCAATCAGTTATAGAACCAATTGCTCTATATGGCAGCGAAGTATGGGGCCCAATCTCTAACAATGAATTTACCAAATGGGACAAACTGCATGCAGAGTTTTGCAAGACTGTATTGCAAGTGCAAAGGAAAACTCCAAATAACGCATGTAGAGCAGAATTGGGCCAATACCCCCTCCTCATTCGAAATAGAAAAAAGAGCCATCAAATTTTACAACCATCGAAAAACAAGTGACCCCAAAACATTCCATCACACAGCTCTACAATGTCAAGAGATGAAACAAGAGAAGAGTCCCCTCAGCCAGCTGGTCCTGAGGCTCAGTTCACTAACCCAAACCAACCCCATAGAGCCTCAGGACAGCACTCAGAAAATCTGGCCCAACCAAATCATCACAAAACAAAAAGAAAAATATATCACCTATTGGAAAGACACCACAAAAAATCTAAGTAAACTTCAATGCTATTTGGCTCTAAACAGACAGTACATGGAGGCAGACTAACTGACCACTGTGACTGATAGAAAACTGAGGAAAACACTGACTAGGTACAGACTCAGTGAGCACAGTCTGGCTATAGAGACCGGTCGTCACAGACAAACCTGGCTGCTCAGAGAGGACAGGCTGGCTATAGAGACCGGTCGTCACAGACAAACCTGGCTGCTCAGAGAGGACAGGCTGGCTATAGAGACCGGTCGTCACAGACAAACCTGGCTGCTCAGAGAGGACAGGCTGGCTATAGAGACCGGTCGTCACAGGAAAACCTGGCTGCTCAGAGAGGACAGGCTGGCTATAGAGACCGGTCGTCACAGACAAACCTGGCTGCTCAGAGAGGACAGGCTGGCTATAGAGACCGGTCGTCACAGACAAACCTGGCTGCTCAGAGAGGACAGGCTGGCTATAGAGACCGGTCGTCACAGACAAACCTGGCTGCTCAGAGAGGACAGGCTGGCTATAGAGACCGGTCGTCACAGACAAACCTGGCTGCTCAGAGAGGACAGGCTGGCTATAGAGACCGGTCGTCACAGGAAAACCTGGCTGCCCAGAGAGGACAGGCTGTGCTCACTCTGCTCCAGGGGAGAGGTAGAGACAGAGCTGCATTTCCTATTGCACTGTGACAAATACTCAGACATAAGAGAATATTTATTTCACAAAATTATAACCCAATACAAAGAATATGAAACTATAATAGATGAAGAAAAAATCTAATATTTATTGGGTGAAAAGACAAAATGTCGTCCTGCCACAACCTGAGGGACAGCCAGTGAAAAGTGTAATGTAATGTGGATAATATTTCCCATCTTGTTTTGTTTTGTCATGTGTCTTCTCAGTCATGTTGACACTGGTCTACTACCATTGCGTTAACGTATTGTTGTTCTCATTAATACTGTTGTTGTAGTCGTTGTTAATGGTAATCCCATGTCCACTACTACTACTATTAATACTGTTGTTGTAGTTGTTATTAATGGTGATCCCATGTCCACTACTACTACTATTAATACTGTTGTTGTAGTTGTTGTTAATGGTGATCCCATGTCCACTACTACTACTATTAATACTGTTGTTGTAGTTGTTGTTAATGGTGATCCCATGTCCACTACTACTACTATTAATACTGTTGTTGTAGTCGTTGTTAATGGTAATCCCATGTCCACTACTACTACAATTAATATTGCTGTTGGTCCCACCATTTATTTATGTATACTTTGACAATGTAAGTATTAATGAACTTGCCATGTCAATAAAGTCAATTGAATTGAATTGAGAGAGGGACACAGAGAGAGACAGAGAGAGAGACAGGGGGACAAAGAGAGGGACAGAGAGCGAGAGAGACAGGACAACATAATGATTGAGATGAATAGTTTCACATGAAGTTAATTTCATATCACATGTAACAAGGCAGTTTAGTTACCTGGAGGAAATGGATGTGATCCTCTGTGTGTGAGAGCTGCTCCAGCTCAGTGCTTCTCTTCCTCAGCTCAGCTATCTCCTGCTTCAGTTGCTCCAGGAGTCCTTCAGCTTGACTCACTTGAGCCTTCTCTTGGGCTCTGATCAGCTTCTTCACCTCAGAGCGCCTTCTCTCAATGGAGCGGACCAGCTCAGTAAAGATCTGATCACTGTCCTCCACTGCTGCCTGTGCAGAGATCTGGAGAGAGAGAGACAGAGACTGACTTATCTTACTTATATGAGCCATCCTCATTACACTAACACCCCTCCCCCCTCCTAAAAACACATTGAGTGCCACCACAACCTCCACACAATCCCATTATACAGTATCCAACACCACAGTACAATACACCATCCAGCACCACATTCCAACCGTACATCCAACCCCTCCTCTCCAGCCGTACAGACAGCCCCCTGAGCCCCCATACCTCCTGAAACATCTCCACACTGTTGATCATTTAGTAAAACTCATGAAGTCCTTCATTGTAAATAAGAATTTGTTCTTAACTGACTTGCCTAGTTAAATAAAGGTTCAATAAAAATAAATAAATACAAATATTATTCTACAAAGTAAAAATAAAGGAAAACCCTGGAATGAGTAGGTGTCAAAACTTTTGACTGGTATTGTATCTGTTTTTTAATATAATTAACTAAATGTATGGTGTTTTTGGTTTATGTCAGTTTCATTGTTATGCTATAAATGGTTATTTTATGGTTGTTAGTGATAAAATGAACAAGAACGTTTCATATTTTGTAATTGTGAGTAATTACTACTTTATTAAGGATATACAATTTATTCAGTACTACTGCACTTGCTAAATAATTCCAATAGATGAAAGCATAAGACCAAGATTGAAATTTCAGAAGATGAGTTTAGTTCTACCCTGGATACAGCTCTCCCCCTCACAGGAAAACTCTGCCCGCGCTTTGTTCTGTCCCTTTCCACACTGCTAACGCAAGAGGAAGAACTAAAAAAGCATTTAACAGATTACTGTGAAGTAACATAATGATGACTCATGTTTATTATTACCTGTTTTGTGCTCATGTTTTGAAGTTATACTTCATTACTAAAACGATTATCAATAAGCCTGAACATTAATTCAGTCTCCTAGTACACTCATTGTCAAATTCATCAACCAGCATCGAGCACTCTGCCTTCTCCCACAAGAGAGGGGCATGTTGAGGTTACTAACCAAGAGGGTTGCATGATGTCATTTACTGGCAAAATACTTAGATAGGTATTGATTAACAAAATAATCAAAATGCTATTTAGTACTATAATGGTATTTACTAAGAGAATATTACTACTAAAATAGTTTCTAAACGTGTTCTAGGCTACCCTACCCTAGAATTAGGGTTGAGGATAAAATAGGTTATACGTAGGGTTAGAGTTTCTGTACAGCACTTTGTGACATCTGCTGATGTAAAAAGTCTTTGCCGCTGTTCCATAAACTATACACCCGCAATCAATTGTCGTCCTGATCAGAGCTCTATAAATATCCATCAGCGATTGTCTGTCAGCATCCCATTCATAACCAGAGACCCACACAACCAACTACCATGAAAGTGATGGAATGAGAGAGAGAGAGAGACATCGTTACAACACTGTACATAGACATAATATAACGTTTCTTCTTCTTTGGAGTTTAACGGCGGTTGGCATCCAATATGTTGCATTACCGCCCCCAACTGGACTATAATACAAATCCATGATACTTTGTGATACAAAATGGGAAAAGGGGAAATTATGATAAAAAAACACCTTTCCAACTAACCCTACAGTCATTAAAACTCACTACCCCATTCCACTACTTTGACCCTATCTGCTCCTGCACCATGCCAACGACCTGGGAGGACGGGACACCACCACTCAACACACCCTGGAACTCTTCTGAAGTCAAATCTACTATGACCAAATACTTCTCTGCAGCTGCCACCACAACATCTATTTTCTGTGATTTACGTTCCATTTCTGCGGTACAGTTAATGACCATTGCTATGAACATCAAGAAGCTAACCTTACTGAAGCATAAATCACTCGTTGGCCTGTCCCTCTGAGCTGCCCAGATCTACTACTCACAGGGATCCTCTCAGGATCCCTCACCCTTGACCCATCCTCCTCTACTTTATTCACTGCCTCAGCATACGACACCTTCTGCACTACTCTGACTCTAGTCACCTCAACCTGCCTCTCTCTCACCAGACACTTCTGATCCCCAGCAACATGGACACCCCTACAGTTGACCCACACAACTTTATCCACCAAAACTACACAATCCTCTATCCCATGACTTCCTGCACACTTCCCACATCTTGGAATCTCCCTCCTACAAACTGCTGCAACATGACCATAAACGTTGCACCTGAAACAGCTCAGTGGATTCAACACAAACACTCTAACAGGATAACTGATATATCCTAACATGACTTTGTCAGGTAAAGACTCAAAACTCAAAAGGACTGACAGTGACTCCTCTGTTTCACCACGCTCACCACCGGGTCTGCGTCACATCAAACGGCGGGCCTCACAAACACCAGGAGTCTTCAACTTCAATTGCTCCACCTCCACACTTAACGCTACCCCAGAAATCACTCCTTTCAATGGTGCCCTGTTCCTAAGAGCAAAGTAAGAAACAGATCCTGACCCAAGTTGCGTGACACGGAGCGCCCACTCCCTCTGGTCAGAAGAAACACAAACAAATATCACAAGTCCACTACAGGTGACCTTCACTGATTCAACTGGACCCAACTCCTTTCCCACCCACCCTGAAACCACAAATGGATCTGCCAAAAGGTATGGATCCACTTTCTCCAACAATGTAACTCCTACTGCACCAGATTCTTCTTTATCATGTCCATTGATGCCAGGCTCTGGTTCTGAACTCTTCACCACACCTTCTACCTCACTTAACTCTCCCTCATTCATTTCCATTTCACCTCCAGAACTCTGTCTGGCGCACGGCTCACTCTGTTTGCACTTGAATTATAACATTTGAAATGTCTCTGTTCCTTTGAAACTTTTGTGAGTGTAATGTTTACTGTTCATTTCTAATAGTTTTTTTTACTTTTGTTAATGGTCTATTTCACTTGCTTTGGCAATGTAAACATATGTTTCCCATGCCAATAAAGCCCTTTGAACTGAATTGGGAGAGAGAGAGCTCCATGTTAATGTATAGGGGACATGAGTCAGTCATGGTTACTCATGGTCATGTGATGAGGTAGCCCCGCCTGCGATATCAAAATCAGTCCTTGGCCCAATAGGAAATGTCCTCTTGATGTAACGGTCAATATGTTGGTTTCTCCCATGGTAGACCTGGGTTCATATCCCGTCGGTTACATTAAGCAGTCTATTCTCTGAAAGGGGTCCAGACAACCTGTTCCCAGCAGTGGGGTCAGTGATATTGGATAGGGGCCACTCTCTCTCTGACTGGAGGAGAGAAGTGAAATGGTGTGTCTCCTCTGGTCAACAATACTCACCTTGAAAGACTCCACAGCCTGTTGGAGCTCCTTCAGCTCCTTCTCTCTCTCCTGGAATCTCTGCTGGACCTTCTGCTGACTCATCCCCAGCTGCCTCTGTGGAGAATCACTCTTCAATGAGCTATCAAGCTTTATTTGTCCAGTAGATCAATAGTATAGTAATGTGACATAGGGCCCATAGAAAATAGGGATTAAAATGTTGAGGAAGTGCCTGTGTGAAAATATATTATGTTGTTATGTGAATGATTACACTTTTAAAAGAACACAAATCAGGGGAGCTGATTGGGTGTTTGATAACAAATTATCATGGTGTTTGATAATGAATGATAATGGTGTTGTCAGGCTGAGGGTATCTGGTGAAAAGGAGTCAGGCGCAGGGGACCAGAGATGTGTGGACAAGGTCATTTAATTGTGAAGCACCAGTACAAAACAATAAACTAAGATGCAGGAAAATACCGGTCACACGAATAAACGGGAGTTATACAAAACCCGGCAACTGAATAACCAGCCGTCAGTAACATGCCTGAACAATAAACAATTACAGACAAGGACATGGGGAAACCAGAGTGTTAAATACACAACATGTAATTGAGGGAATTGGAACCATGTGTGATGGAAGACAAGACAAAACCAATAGATAACAGAAAAAAGGATCGGCGATGGCTAGAAGGTCGGTGACGTCGACAGCTGAACACTGCCCGAACAAGAAGAAGGACCAATTTCGGCGGAAGTTGTGACAGGTGTTTGATAATGAATGATAATGGTGATTGACTTTAGAAAATGGTGATACATTTGAAGAATCTGGGTTAACATATCTATACACTCAAGGTTTGTGTTCATATTTGTTCTGCTGAGGATCCATTTCATTTGAATGATCTGAAATTCAAAAGCCTTAGTTCCTATTGTGTCTTTAATTCTTTGTTTATTAGACAGTCACCAACAAGTTGTTCTGGTCTTACCTGTTTCTCAGTCCTCTCTGCTGCAGCTGACACTGTATCATGGCCTTTATGTTCATCCATTGTACACAGATAACAGATACACTGCTGATCGGTACGACAGTAAACCTCCAGCAGTTTGTCATGATGAGAGCAGATCTTCTCCTGTAGTTGTGCGGTGGCTTTGACCAGCTTGTGCTTCCTGAAAGCAGGAGATTCATAGTGAGGTTGGAGGTGAGTCTCACAGTAAGAGGCCAGACACACCAGACAGGACATGAGGGCTTTCTGCTTTCTGGTCCCAGTGCAGACATCACACGCCACATCTCCAGGTCCAGCATAGCACAGAGCAGGAGGGGGAGCAGCCTGGAGTCCTGTCTTCTTCAGTTTCTCCACCACTTCAGCCAGCACAATGTTTCTCTTCAGAACAGGCCTTGGGATAAAGGTCTGTCTGCACTGTGGACAGCTGTAGACACCTTTCAGACGATCCTGATCCCAGCTTTCTTTAATACAGCCCATACAGTAACTGTGTCCACAGGCAGTAGTCACCGGATCCTTCAGTAGATCCAGACAGATGGAGCAACAGAACAGTTCCTGATTCTCTGCCATTTTGGTGCTCTCTCCCGTAGGTTAAGCAATGGCAGTGTCAAAGATGACTTTCTGTTCAGTGTCAAAGATGACATTCTGTAAGTGTCAAAGATGACTTTCTGTTTCAAGGAGCTCTACACCAGAGGACAGGGAGTGGCTTCCTACTAGACTGTGTTCTCTGTATGCAGATGGGGTGTGGATTCTTTCATAAGGAAGTATGTTGATAAATACTTTGTTGAGGGAAAATGTACTTGATACGATTGTAATATATTGTTTTGTCACCTAGCTGTCTTAAGATGAATGCACCATCACTCAGGGCGCATGGTAGAGAGACCAATGATTCAGGAACAACAGCTGTGTTAAAACTTCTTGGGGACCAGTGGGGCGCTAGCGGGCTCCTCCCGACACTACCAGGTAAAATGTAAAGCACCAAATTCAAAATCCAAAAGTTGAATTATTAAACATCCACCAATATACAAGTGTTCCATACTCATCAAAAGCTCTGTTTCTTGGCAATATCACAGCGTTGTCAGATTTCAAAAAGGCTTTACGGCGAAAGCAGCACATTTCATTGTTTGAGGGTAGCACCTCACATATTTTTCCAATAGCCATGTATCGATTAGCCATCATGGCACACACATAACACATTTCACAGCGAAAACAAATCAATTACCTGTTGAAGAACTTCTGCTGAGGTCATCCTAAGTGTCCAACGAAGACAATCCATGGATCTTTTGTTAGAAAAAGTAACGTATTTTATCCATAAATCCTCCATTTGGTTCGCGCGTTATAATCAGAAACGACAGCCTCCACTAGTCCATTGAAACGTGACGCGAACTCGTTCAACTTATACCTATAAACTTGTCCAAGAACATTCAAACATAGTTTTAAATGTATCCTTAGGAACACTTTTACGTATATTTACTATTATAAATCAACCGGAATATAAACTGATCGATAATCGACGGTAAAAAGACACTGCGTGACTTCTCGGGCGCGCGCGCTGGGTACTGTTGTCATCAAGGGGGGACTTCCTTGTTTGGTCTTTTTCTCTGGTCTTACTCATCCAAAATGGAAAAAATACACTGTCTCGAGACTGTTGACATCATAAGGAAGCGACGTGTACTGCATTCATATGCCCTTATATGGTCATTTTCATTAGGGAGGGGTTCCCAAATGAGCAATGTGTCAAAATCACTTTTTCCAGGACAGACATTCCTCGGGGTTTCGCCTGCTATATGCGTTCTGTTTCACTCACAGACAAATGGTTAACAGTTTTGGAAAATTCAGAGTGTTTCCTATTTCCAATGGTACCAAATATATGCATATCCTATTTTCTGGGCCTGAATGGGAGGCATTTTACTTTGGGCACGCCAGGCTCTCCAAAACCGACCCCTTAGCTGCCTCTCCCTGTAAGATGTGGAGACATGAGGTCAACCATCACTCAGGGTGCATGGTAGAGAGACCAATGATTCAGGAACAACAGCTGTATTAAGATGTGGAGACATGAGGTCAACCATCACTCAGGGTGCATGGTAGAGAGACCAATGATTCAGGAACAACAGCTGTATTAAGATGTGGAGACATGAGGTCAACCATCACTCAGGGTGCATGGTAGAGAGACCAATGATTCAGGAACAACAGCGCTCTTATATTGACACTCTTTTATATGAGATTCAAGTGTCACCATCTTACACAACCAATTTGCAAAAGGCACGTATCAGGGGTTTAAGTTAAAACATGTTGCTCAGCTGTTAGGTGAAACTCACGGTGTGGTCAGGGCGTGGTTTCAGTTCTAGGAACATGTTTCTGAGTACTGACACATCTCAGTTGTCAACCATAGTGCTGAGCTGTTGTAGTGACTTCTATATCAACAACAGGATGCTGCCCTACCCAGAAGCTCTTTTGGCATTCTACCTACAACATTTGGTTTAGACAAATGACCAGAAAGAGGAACTTGTGTGACACACTGTTCTAATTCAGTTTTACTGGCACAATGTTGTCTTCATGGTATCTTCTTCACACAATAACTCAGTTTAGCACCTTTAACACTAACTATATGTCATCTTATTTTTTCTATTTTACCTTTATTTTACCAGGCAAGTCAGTTAAGAACAAATTCTTATTTTCAATGACGGCCTAGGAACAGTGAGTTAACTGCCTGTTCAGGGGCAGAACGATAGATTTGTTCCTTGTCAGCTCAACCTTTCGGTTACTGGCCCAACGCTCTAACCACTAGGATACCCTGCTGCTCTTACAGTGCCTTGCAAAAGTATTCACCCCCCCTTGGTGTTTTTCCTATTTTGTTGCATTACAACTTGTAAATTAAATAGATTTTTATTTGGATTTCATGTCATGGACATACACAAAATAGTCCAAATTGGTGAAGTAAAATGAAAAAAATTACTTGTTTCAAAAAATTCGGAAAAATAAAAACCTGAAAAGTGGAGCGTACAGATGTATTCACCCCCTTTGCTATGAAGCCCCTGAATAAGATCTGGTGCAACCAATTACCTTCAGAAGTCACATAATTAATTAAATAAAGTCCACATGTGTGCAATCTAAGTGACACATGATCTGTCACATGATCTCAGTATATATACACCTGTTCTGAAAAGCCCCAGAGTCTGCAACACCACTAAGCAAGGGGCACCACCAAGCAAGCGGCACCATGAAGACCAAGGAGTTCTCCAAACAGGTCAGGGACAAAGTTGTGGAGAAGTACAGATAATTGTTGGGTTCTAAAAAAAATATCAGAAACTTTGAACATCCCACGGAGCACCATTAAATCCATTATTAAAAAATGGAAAGAATATGGCACCACCAAAACTCACAGACCAGGCAAGGAGGGCATTAATCAGAGAGGCAACAAAGAGACCAAAGATAACACTGAAGGAGCTGCAAATCTCCACAGCGGAGATTGAAGTATCTGTCCATAGGACCACTTTAAGCCATACACTCCACAGAGCTGGGCTTTACAGAAGAGTGTCCAGAAAAAAAACTATTGCTTACAGAAACAAATAAGCAAACACGTTTGGTGTTCGCCAAAAGGCATGTGGCAGACTACCCAAACATATGGAAGAAGGTACGCTGGTCAGATGAGACTAAAATTGAGCTTTTTGGACATCAAGGAAAACACTATTTCTGGAACAAACCCAACACCATCACCCCGAGAACACCATCCCACAGTGAAGCATGGTGGTGGCAGCATCATGCTGTGCGGATGTTTTTCCATCGGCAGGGAATGGGTTAACTGGTCAGAATTGAAGGAATGATGGATGGCGCAAAATACATGGAAATCCTTGAGGGAAACCTGTTTCAGTCTTCCAGAGATTTTAGACTGGGACGTAGGTTCACATTCCAGCAGGACAATGACCCTAAGTATCCTGCTAAAGCAACACTCGAGTGGTTTAAGGGGAAACATTTAAATGTATTGGAATTGCCTAAAGCCCAGACCTCAATCCAATTGAGAATCTGTGGTATGACTTAAAGATTGCTGTACACCAGCAGGAACGCATCCAACTTGAAGGAGCTGGAGCAGTTTTGCCTTGAAGAATGGGCCAAAATCCCAGTGGCTAGATGTGCCAAGCTTATAGAGACATATCCCAAGAGACTTGCAGCTGTAATTGCTGCAAAAGGTGTCTCTACAAAGTAGTTATAAACGCTCAAGTTCAGTTTTTTTGTCTTATTTCTTGTTTGTTTCACAATAAAACATATTTTGCATCTTCAAAGTGCTAGGCATGTTGTGTAAATAAAATGATACAAACCCCCAAAATTCAATTTTAATTACAGGTTGTAAGGCAACAAAATAGGAAAAATGCCAAAGAGGGGTGAATACTTCCGCAAGACACTGTACATGACCCTTAAAGTTGCCTTTTAAAATAGTGACACCTTCTGACCGATTGGCACCAAATGAAAGCCAAATATCATTCCCCCGTTAACACTTTCAAAACGCATCTGTGGAACAGGCATGAGTTTCTTGAATTAAATAAATGTCGGCACTCTTACCCTTCCCCGGGCGCCGAAGACGTGGATGTCGATTAAAGGCAGCCCCCCGCACCTCTCTGATTCAGAGGGGTTGGGTTAAATGCGGAAGACACATTTCGGTTGAAGGCATTCGGTTGTACAACTGACTAATAATGGTGACTTTGACTTTGACTTTGACTTACAATACAGAATATTACGGATTCCCCTGGCATTAATAGAACATTTATAGAAAATGACTATCACAGTGACTATATGAAGAATAATTAAACTTGTATACGTTCACATGAACCAGGTAAACACAAAATGAAACATTCTTACAAGTTGCAAATAAAAACAGTCCTTTTTTTATACAATTGCAAATAACATTGTGCCATGCATTGGTAAAATGAATAGCCATCAAGCTAACATTAAGTGTCAGTGCAAATTTCCATGACTTAAACAAACAAACAAACAAACAAAAATAGCTTGGCTCACACAAATAATACTCTTTCCTCAAGAAATGCAACATTTTACCAGTTGCAAATAAAAATCAGTCCTGCACCACTCACTTGATGAATCCAGCAGCCATCAAGCTAGGCGTCAGCGTGAATTTCCCTTCCATTAACAAATGCCTTGGCTCCCACAAAGTATGCACTTTTCCCTTCCTTCCTTGCTCTCTCAATCATCGGCCGCAGACGATTCCAAGCTTCTTTATCAAACGCTGTCAGGTCCTCCTTGAACCTCAGGTTGTTGTTCTTTAAATAGTCATTTTTCTTTGCACTTTTCCATGTCAGATCCCTCACTGTCCTAGAGATGAATCTCATGATCACTGGTGCTGGTGGCTGGTTGTTCTCCCCATCTCACAGCCTACCCAGGCGGTGCACTACATCCAGAGAACCTTCAACAACATTTCTCTCTTCCTCCGGGACTATTGCCCTGCAAATGTCCTTCACTTTTCCTTGATGTTCTCGTCAGATCTTTCTGCGATTCCGCAAATTAGAAGATTCCATCTCCAACTGTACCGGTCAATGTCGTTAACCTTTGACTCCATTTCAGTGAGTTTCTTCTCCTGCTTTGCAACCTGAGTTTTCAATGTTGCGTTCTGCTGCTTCAGAGCATTGAAACCAATCGCTTTCTTCAGGTTAACGACGCTGACAGTGTTATTTTAAAGTCCATGATGTCATCTGCGCTCTCTTTGATTTTAGCCGTGAGGATGCGGACGATGTCCTGTTACTGTCTCAGTGATGGTTCACTTCTCAGCCTCTGGAAGTTGCTCCTTGGTTGGGGTATACGGGTTTGAATCACATTCACCCTTTTCTACACTGCAAGCATAGGAATGAGTTTCAGCAATGCCTCTTTTCTCCTTGGAAGTCTCAACATCCATTATCTCAGCAACAGTTTGGTTATGTCTTGACTCCATGCTGCTAGCTATGAAGATGTTAGCTAGCTAATGTTAGATAAACACGGTGAAACTTTTCGATAGCTAGCTTGTTCATTGGAAACCATCCCCAAAAATATTTAAATGGCTTAATTAATTATAAGATTATTCAAAATAGCTACATATGATTTGTTATGTTTTTTTGATTGTTTTTTTGCAACTGCACCCTAAAATTGTTCCGCAGCTAGAAATGTTATGCCCTCTCATGCCTTTTCTATCCCTGGAACAGTGACCACTTTATACCTCAAACTTTTGGCACAGGTTAGTCGCTAAATTAGTACCAAAACAGAATCAGGCAAATGTAGTTTTAATTCACAGAAGAAGATTCACCAATCGCAAAATTGTTTACATTGGATTTGTTTACATATCAAGTTACATGTTTGCAAGTGTTGTTGTATTTATTCACACATCACATAAGTTACATGTTTGCAAATATCTTTTGGAACTACAAAACTGATTATACAGGCACAACTCATACTTTACATGTCAAATCATACTTTACATGTCAAAACATACTTTACATGTCAAAACATACATTAACTTACCTTCTTAGTCCTGGACTTCCTGATGGGCCATCCCAAGGTGGTGAAGGTAGGCAACAATACCTCTGTGCAGTGTTGCCATATTTGCAGTTTTCTCGCCATATTGGGCTACTTTGAAAACGATGTTGCGGTTGAAAATGTATTGGTTGCAGGTTTTTGAGCTATTTCTAAATTGCACCGCGGCCGCCAATTTAATAAATAGCCTTCAACTTCAGTTTATTGTTGTTGTAGCCTTGTGTTATTATGCAATTATTAATGGACATTTTAATTAAATTTGAAATGATCAAAGCTCTATTGCTGTTAGAACGCATTAGATTGATGGTAACAGTAGTCAGGTAAAACAAATTCCCCAAAATAAGCACTGGCTGTTGTATATTTAGTTAATATACTGTACATATTATAAAAATGTAAATCAGTGATTTAAATGACCCCATCACCAGTAGCCTATTCCAGCAGGCTATTGGGAAACACAAGGACTAAATACCTCGAAATCCCCTCGTTGTTCATGTTGAAAAAATGTGTCTGTTAATTTGAACTAAGCAAGCTGTTAAATCGTTCAGTTTACATCTTGCCTACATCTTGTCCAGGCTACTGTAGACTATCTGAAATGAGATGTACAGGCTACCTGCCTTTATCTAAGCAAACTATGGCAAAATTGAGTTACGATCATAAACCCAGATTTTAGACTGTAGCCTATTGAAATGACTAGTCAATCTCGCAAATGGGACATTTATAACGGTTTGTAGTCTTAACATCTGGCACATACCAACAGCACAATTGCCAGAAAATAGCCTAACATTCATTTTTTATGTTCATCCAAATGTTTCTTGCTCAGAGATTTTGAGATCCTCTGTCCAACTTTAATCACTCAAACTCTCCTGTCAGATTTATCTATAGCTATGCACATGCGCAAAGGGGATTTATTTACAATTATAAACCTGGTTCGAGACTTGAATGCTGATTGGCTGAAAGCCGTGGTATATCAGACAATATACCAGGGGTATGACAAAACATGACTTTTTACTGTTCTAATTAGGTTGGTAACCAGTTTATAGTAGTAATAAGGCACCCAGGGGGTTTGTGGTACATGGCAATATACCAAACCTCCTTGTGTCTTATTGCTTAATCATAGCAGTCAAACAAGTTAAATCGACATCCATTGACGGAAAATGATCTGATGAGTTTAATTAAGGGAAATTATATTTTCTCTTGCCACATATTCAAATTCCTTTACTATGTCATTTCATAGCTTGCAAAAAGTATTATTTTGAGGAAACACAAATGTAGTTTCTGACGTCGTGACAAGTTACTATGATATTCCTTCTTAACTGGCTCAATAACGTTATGGAAAAAGGGTTTATTGTGTGAATATGGCAAGTCCTCTCTTGCTGTGAAAAAAAAATTGGGCTAGTTTTGATTTTTCATTGGGCAAGAAATTGTAGCTTGACCTGGCCAACCTGCCTCAGTGGCATAGTGTATCAGAGGCCACGTAACCACTTAGGGGATGCGCAGCCCGCGCAGAGGAGTGGGAGATCTCAGCTCAATACACAATACATGTACGGCTCCGGTTAAATTGAGTAAAGAAGGACTTATGTTTTAAAGAACAGTTGTTTTCTTTAGTATTTCTTAGACAAGAAGATACAACATGGTACCAGGAGTGACACAACTCGCCTTTGACTCATCCATCATCAAGCTTTGGTTGAAAATGCTGAACGGCACCAAGAGGGTTCACGCCAACTAGCTAACTTTAGCTAACTAGCCACTGGGCTAACGAGACTGTGGTAAAAATAACCACGTCGGAGCTGTTTTGCAGTGTTAGCTGACTAACGACATGGAGCAGCTAAAGCCTCCAACAGAACTGAGACTTAACAGCAACGTTGAAGAGCAATGGAAGGGGTTCAAGCAGCGTTTCACCCCCTATCTGATGGCGATAAGAGCGGCTGAAAAAGACAGCGCAAAGATGGTCGCACTGTTTCTCACAGTGGCTGGCTCGGACGCCATTGATGACGTCTACAACAGCTATCAGCTAACAGATGAAGAGCAAGCAGATGATGTCATTTTGTCATGTCATTTTGGTCAAATTGCAGACTTGCTGATGAGAGGGAATTGTCATGAGGGTGAAAGACAAGTTACTTGGTGAGAATGATTTGACACTAGAAAGAGCAATACAAATGTGTCAAGCTGGAGGTGACTCAGAGTCACATACAGTCAATGGACAGTGGTGTTCTTAGTGACACAGTATGTAAAGTGGACTATGTTAGTAAAGGAAGAGCTACAGATAAACGGCTAACTGCAGAGGACAGCAGCAAAATAAAGGGAACCAGCGCTCCTGCAGCAACTGTGGAGGAGAGCACAGACCTCACCAGTACCCAGCATATAGAAAACAGTGTTACAACTGTGGAGGAGAGCACAGACCTCACCACTACCCAGCATATAGAAAACAGTGTTACAACTGTGGAGGAGAGCACAGACCTCACCAGTACCCAGCATATAGAAAACAGTGTTACAACTGTGGCATGAAGAACCACTTCTCACTCAAATGCAGGCATTGGAGACAACAAAATACAGTACACTCTGTCAACTAGGGCAAGGACAACAGCGGTGACAACGAGTACAGTGAGGGGTTTTTGGGTGACCTCTTTGTGGGAACTGTCTCACTTACAGGACCAGACGAGGACTGGACTGCTACCTACAAGACTAATGGAACTGACATTGTGTTCAAACGTGACCCTGGATCACAGGTCAACATCATTCCAGAGACTGAATTGTTACGGTTACAGGTAAAACCAGTGGTGACCCCAAAACAAAGGAAAAGACTGAAAGATTACAGTGGTGAAGCAATTGTCACTTCAGGGACATGAACATTGGTGCTGGAGGAAAAAAAAACAGCCATCATTGGGTTAAAGTCATGTAACTTACTGGTCTAGTGAAACGGGTTCATATGGTGAAATGACTCATGTTGAGGATGCAGATGCTGATGTTTTTCAGGGAAGAGGAGAACTCAAGGTGCAGCACAACATGGAGTTAGAACAGCCAGATAGACCAGCGATCCATGTACCTAGAAAGGTCCCATTATCACTAAGATACCAGCTAATAGCAGATATACTGTAGACCAGTGATCCATGTAACTAGAAAGGTCCCATTATCACTAAGAGACCAGCTAAACGCAGAGATACTGAGGCTAGAGGCCTTAGATATCCTAGACAAAGTAGAAGAGCCTACGGAATGGGTCCACTCACTAGTAATAGTGGAGAAGAAAGATGTCTCAGACTGTGTATGGATCCAACAGAGATAAACAAGTATGTAGAAAGGGAACACTTCCAGCTGCCTACCAGAAGGGAGATATTCAGGGACATAACAGGGGATAAATACTACTCAAAGCTAGACGCCTCATCAGGGTTTTGGCAGATCAGTCTAGACAAGGAGAGAGAGTACAAGGCTTTCTGCTTTCAATACTCCTTCTGGTAGGTTCTCATTTAAAAGGCTCCCGTTTGGTCTCACTTCAGCACCAGAAGTCGTTCATAGGACAGTCCAACAGATATTTGAGGGTGTGCCATGCACCACAGTGTCCATTGATGATGTGTTAATATGGGGTCAGACTGTTGAACACAACACCAGGTTGAAAGCAGCACTTGATCTAGCCAGAGATAATGGACTAAAGATAACTGGGGACTGGCAGGAGAGACCAGAGGACTTACTGACTTTTAACACTCTGATCCTGGGGGAGTTTTCAGAGGTGGGGGGTAAGGTGCTGTACACCCTCAGTGTCAAGGTTAGACACATCAGGAGCTTAGTGGGAGTGAAGGGGCATCAGTGGCAGGGGGTTGTGGGGGATGAGAGCATGGCAGGGTATAGGTAGAGGGTGCTCTATAAGCTCCCAGTGATGGAAAGGTCAGGGGTCCTCCAGTGGAGGGTATTACATGGTGCCCTGGACACCAATAGCTGGTTGGCTCGGGTTGACCTGGGAGTTGGGGAGGGGTGTCCATTTTCTGCAATGGCGGACTGTTAATCATGTTTTTTCTGTGTTGCCAGGGCAATGCCATTACTGTTGACGCCTTAGGGTTAAGTTTGGGTTTTACTAAATTTTGACGCATTAAGGTTAAGTTTGGTCTATGATCAACAGTGTGGAGATGTTTCAGGAGGTATGGGGGCTCAGGGGGCTGTCTGTACGGCTGGAGAGGAGGGGTTGGATGTACGGTTGGAATGTGGTGCTGGATGGTGTATTGTACTGTGGTGTTGGCTACTGTATAATGTGATTGTGTGGAGGTTGTGGTGACACGCAGTGTGTTTTTAGGAGGGGGTGTAAGTGTAATGAGGATGGGTCATTAAAGTAAGACAAGTCAGTCTCACACTCTCTCAATTCAAATTTTCAATTCAAGGGCATCGGAAACATTTTAACATTGCCAAAGCAAGTGAAGTAGATGTGAAAAAAAGAATAAAAATGAATTAACAGTAAACATTACACTCACAGAAGTTCCAAAAGAATAAAGACATTTCAAATGTCATGTAATGTACAGTACGGCACTCTCCGTGGAAGTCGGAGAAGGCGTCCTCTGGCAATGGGGGTCTCCATGGAGATGTTGAGCCCGGAACTGACACAGACCAGAAACAGCTTTGCCGCCCTGGATCCAGACCGTGAGGCTGCCTGAGAGACCGGCACATTCAACATCACCAGCTGTCATCATAGGCAGCTCTATGGTGAGAAACATCTCGGTCTCCAAGGCAAAAACCCTGTGCTACCCAGGAGCACGAGTACAGGACATAACAAGGCTGCTTCCGACTGTTCTAACACAGATCCCTGGAGCTGACACTGTCGTAGTCCATGTGGGGTCAAACGACATCAGGAGGGCTAGCTCGGAACATTTGAAAATGAATTTTAAAAGAACTGATTTTAGCATTAAAAGACTCCAGAAAACGGCCAATAATTTCAGGTCCAGTACCATCGTTGGGCCTCGGGTGTGAAAGATTTAGCAGACTGCTGGCGTTACACATCAGGCTAAAAGACTGTAGCTCTGCTGAAATATTGTATGGTAGAGAGGGATGAGGCAAAAGGTATGGCAATTAAGTCTGGCAGCCCAACTGATTGGCAAACGCACTGCAAATTAAGAAATCATGTGAATAAACTAAAAGAAAATGAAACTACACTATGAAACAAAGACAAATTATATAAAGAATGATAGAAAAAAGCTTTGGGGCACCTTAAATGAAATTTTGGGAAAAAAGCCAACTTGTCTCCTTCATTCATTGAATCAGATGGCTCATTTATCACAAAGCCTGCTGATATTGCAAACTACTTTAATGACTTTTTCATTGGCAAGATAAGCAAACTTCGGTATGACTTGCCAGAAACAAATGCTGACACTACACATCCAAGTATATCGGACCAAATTGTGAAAGACAAGAATTGTACTCTTGAATTCCGTATAGTCAGTGTGGAAGAGGTGAAAAGATTATTGTTGTCTATCAACAATGACAAGCCACCGGGGTCTGACATTCTGGATGGAAAATTACTGAGGATAATAGCAGACGATATTGGGACTCCTATTTGCCACATATTCAATTTAAACCTACTAGAGAGCATGTGCCCTCAGGCCTGGGGGAAAGCTAAAGTAATTCCGCTACCCAAGAATAGTAAAGCATCCTTTACTGGCTCAAATAGCCGACCTATGAGCCTGTTACCAACCCTTAGTAAACTTCTGGAAAAAATTGTGTTTGACCAGATAGAATGCTATTTCACAGTAAACAAACAGAATTTCAGCATGCTTATAGGGAAGGACACTCAACAAGCACAGCACTTACACAAATGACTGATGATTGGCTGAGAGAAATTAATTATAAAATGATTGTGGGAGCTGTCTTGTTAGACTTCAGTGCAGCTTTTGACGTTATCGATCAGTCTGCTGCTGGAAAAACATATGTTTTATGGCTTTACACCCCCTGCTATAATGTGGATAAGGAGTTACTTGTCTAACAGAACACAGAGGATGTTCTTTAATGGAAGCCTCTCAAATTTAATCCAGTTAGAAACAGGAATTCCCCCAGGGTAGTTGTTTAGGCCCCTTCCTTTTTTTCAATTTTTACTGACGACATGCCACTAACTTTGAGTAAAGCCAGAGTGTCTCAACACTATACACGTCAGCTACTACAGCTACTACAGCGACTGAAATGACTGCAACACCCAACAAAGAGCTGCAGTTAGTTTCAGAGTGGGTGGCAAGGAATAAGTTAGCCCTCAATATTTCTAAAACTAAAAACATAGTATTTGAAACAAAACACTCACTAAACCCCAAACCTCAACAAAATCTTGTAATAGATAAGGTGGAAATTGAGCAAGTTGAGATTACTAAACTGCTTGGAGTAACACTAGATTGTAAACTGTCATGGTCAAAACATTGATGCAGTAGTAGCTAAGATGGGGAGAAGTCTATCTATAATAAAGCGATGCTCTTCCTTCTTAACAACACTATCAACAAGGCAGGTCCTACAGGCCCCAGTTTTGTCGCATCTTGACTACTGTTCGGTCGTGTGGTCAGGTGCCACAAAAGGTCTTAGGAAAATTGCAATTGGCTCAGAACAGGGCAGCACGGCTGGCCCTTAGATGTACACAGAGAGCTAATATTAATAATATGCATGTCAATCTCTCCTGGCTGAAAGTGGAGATTGACTTTTATTCATGAGAGGTATTGACATGTTGAATGCACCGAGCAGCTGTCTGTCTAAACACACAGCTCGGACACCCATGCATACCCCACAAGAGGTTTCTTCACAGTCCCCAAATCCAGAACAGACTATGAGAGGCACACAGTACTACATAGAGCCATGACTACATGGAACTCTGCTTTGGCAGCAGATAAGAGGGATCCATAATAAATGCAAATACAAAATACACATTTGGATATTGAAATAAATCTACAACCTATTCCCTATGTAGAACACTACTTTAGACCTGGTCAGAAGCACCGTAGTGCACTACGTAGGGAATGGGGAATGATTTGGAACAGTAATTCCCCTGATCATCTTTCTCTTCCTCCTCTGGTTTGTTTAACAGCCCTTCACTGCTCCCCTCTTCCTCCCCTCCTCCCTTTTCATTCTATTCTATCAGCCACACCACCAGCTCACCTCCACACAATCCATTTACAAGTTAAAGACACACCTTGGAATAAATAACAAAGGAAAACTATTACTAGATGAAGTTTAGTGTTGTATTTTTTATTTCCCATCACCATAAATCATATTTAATCACTGAACAGTAGCAGACCTAACTTCATCTGTTCCTGACTGGATAGTGGATTAAAAAGACCATCAATCTCCAATGATATTAAAGTACTATTCTGAACATTACTGATATACTGAGTGGCAAGTCAAGATATCTGCTGGTTTTATTGTTTGGTCAACACCACCACCTGCTGGACAAAATTAGGGCCGGTTAATCTCCATTGAACATTCTCTTTAGGCTTAATCTGTGTCCAGGAAACAAGCCCATATTGTTAAATTACCATGCCACTGAGAAAAAACACATAAACCCAATTGAGAAAACATAATGGTTCTGAATGCCCAACAATATACATCAACACAATACATCATGATTCATGGAAATGTACAATATTAACAATGCATTTTATGAAATATGAATACATAACATCTTCTGAAGATCAGAGCAGAATGAATCATCACATCCGGGGATTATATCTGAGGACCATGACCACCAGCATAACTAGTATCTATGTGGACCCTACTACAGTTTAACCAGCTCAGCGGTATCATTACAACTATAGAGATAAAACCCAGGATAGAGGGGCTGAGTGAATGTGGTCTGGACTCTGTGGAGGAGGGTCATTGTGTCAGAGACACTGTAGAAGGACAGAGTACCTGCCTTGTGATCCAGGTACACTCCAACTGTGGAGGACTGAGGGCCTGATACTTTAGTCACAATATTGTTGTGTATAAAACAATACCCACCACTAGAGCACTCTAAACTCCAGGACTTGTTATTGTCTCCAAATCCACCATCTCTCTCTGTTCTGCTGATGTCTTTATATGAGACTGCTGTATCAACATCACCACTCCACTCCACCTCCCAGTAACAGCGTCCAGACAGACCCTCTCTACACAGAACCTGGTAGTGGTTGGTAAATCTGTCCAGATGGTCAGGATATGGTTGGGCTTGGTATGTATAGGTCACCTTTCTGTTCCCTTCAGACAGAGAGAGGAGTGTGTATGCTGTGTTTGGGTCCAGTGTGAGCTGACAGGAATCTGGGAGAAGAGCAGAGCAGAGACCAATGAGGGGAGTCCGAACAATAAGTTAAGTCAGATACTGTATCTACCCTGTCTTTGATTAGAGCACAGCAGAGATCAAATCAGAGAAATATGAGGAGTCAGATAGATACGCAGTCTTTGATTAGATCTACTATTGCTATATATTTATAGAGGGATTGTTAGGAGTGGCAGTAAAAAGAGACTGTTAGTTACTTCACAATAAAGAGACTCACATTGTAACAACTGTTCTCTGGTCTTGGGCTCTGGAGGCAGTACAACATCCACTATATTCACTACAGACACACAAACACATTGACAGAGAGAGGGAATGTTATCATCATACCATGTTCCACATGTATATGACTAGTAGGGAACTTTCAATGGTCTAAAGTTGATGTTCTTATTATTTTCAACACACCTGTAGTGGAGATCTTGGTCCATTCTCCTTTAAGGAAGTCTTCTAGTTTCTCTCTCAGTTCAGACACAGTCTTACTCACATCTCCAAAGTACTGAAGAGGACGGAATACGATGCTGGGTAAGTCTGAATATACACTGATACTGGAGAGAGACTGATAACTCTGGAGAGAGAGAGAGAGAGAGAGAGAGAGAGAGACAGAACCAAATTACTGAGAGTGTCACGTTGAGTTTTAATTTCATATCACATGTATCAAGGCAGTTTAGTTACCTGGAGGAAATGGATGTGATCCTCTGTGTGTGAGAGCTGCTCCAGCTCAGTGCTTCTCTTCCTCAGCTCAGCTATCTCCTGCTTCAGTTGCTCCAGGAGTCCTTCAGCTTGACTCACTTGAGCCTTCTCTTGGGCTCTGATCAGCTCCTTCACCTCAGAGCGCCTTCTCTCAATGGAGCGGATCAGCTCAGTAAAGATCTGATCACTGTCCTCCACTGCTGCCTGTGCAGAGCTCTGTAGAGAGAGAGACAGAGACTGACTTATCTTACTTATATGAGCCATCCTCATTACACTAACACCCCTCCCCCCTCCTAAAAACACATTGAGTGCCACCACAACCTCCACACAATCACATTATACAGTAGCCAACACCACAGTACAATACACCATCCAGCACCACATTCCAACCGTACATCCAACCCCTCCTCTCCAGCCGTACAGACAGCCCCCTGAGCCCCCATACCTCCTGAAACATCTCCACACTGTTGATCATTTTGTAAAACTCATGAAGTCCTTCATTGTAAATAAGAATTTGTTCTTAACTGACTTGCCTAGTTAAATAAAGGTTCAATAAAAATAAATAAATACAAATATTATTCTACAAAGTAAAAATAAAGGAAAACCCTGGAATGAGTAGGTGTCAAAACTTTTGACTGGTATTGTATCTGTTTTTTAATATAATTAACTAAATGTATGGTGTTTTTGGTTTATGTCAGTTTCATTGTTATGCTATAAATGGTTATTTTATGGTTGTTAGTGATAAAATGAACAAGAACATTTCATATTTTGTAATTGTGAGTAATTACTACTTTATTAAGGATATACACTTTATTCAGTACTACTGCACTTGCTAAATAATTCCAATAGATGGAAGCATAAGACCAAGATTGAAATTTCAGAAGACGAGTTTAGTTCTACCCTGGATACAGCTCTCCCCCTCACAGGAAAACTCTGCCCGCGCTTTGTTCTGTCCCTTTCCACACTGCTAACGCAAGAGGAAGAACTAAAAAAGCATTTAACAGATTACTGTGAAGTAACATAATGATGACTCATGTTTATTATTACCTGTTTTGTGCTCATGTTTTGAAGTTATACTTCATTACTAAAACGATTATCAATAAGCCTGAACATTAATTCAGTCTCCTAGTACACTCATTGTCAAATTCATCAACCAGCATCGAGCACTCTGCCTTCTCCCACAAGAGAGGGGCATGTTGAGGTTACTAACCAAGAGGGTTGCATGATGTCATTTACTGGCAAAATACTTAGATAGGTATTGATTAACAAAATAATCAAAATGCTATTTAGTACTATAATGGTATTTACTAAGAGAATATTACTACTAAAATAGTTTCTAAACGTGTTCTAGGCTACCCTACCCTAGAATTAGGGTTCAGGCTAAAATAGGTTATACGTAGGGTTAGAGTTTCTGTACAGCACTTTGTGACATCTGCTGATGTAAAAAGTCTTTGCCGCTGTTCCATAAACTTTACCCCCGCAATCAATTGTCGTCCTGATCAGAGCTCTATAAATATCCATCAACAATTGTCTATCAGCATCCCATTCATAACCAGAGACCCACACAACCAACTACCATGAAAGTGATGGAATGAGAGAGAGAGAGACATCGTTACAACACTGTACATAGACATAATAATGTTTCTTCTTCTTTGGAGTTTAACGGCGGTTGGCATCCAATATGTTGCATTACCGCCCCCAACTGGACTATAATATGAATCCATGATACTTTGTGATACAAAATTGTAAAAGGGGAAATTATGATAAAACAAAAAACACCATTCCAACTAACCCTACAGTCATTAAAACCCACTACCACATTCCACTACTTTGACCCTATCTGCTCCTGCACCATGCCAACGACCTGGGAGGACGGGACACCACCACTCAACACACCCTGGAACTCTTCTGAAGTCAAATCTACTATGACCAAATACTTCTCTGCAGCTGCCACCACGACATCTATTTTCTGTGATTCACTTTCCATTTCTGCGGTACAGTTAATAACCATAGCTATGAACATCAAGAAGCTAACCTTACTGAAGCATATATCACTCGTTGGCCTGTCCCTCTATGCTGCCCAGATCTACTACTCACAGGGATCCTCTCAGGATCCCTCACCCTTGACCCATCCTCCTCTACTTTCTTCACTGCCTCAGCATACGACACCTTCTGCACTACTCTGACTCTAGTCACCTCAACCTGCCTCTCTCTCACCAGACACTTCTGATCCCCAGCAACATGGACACCCCTACAGTTGACCCACACAACTGTATCCACTGAAGCTACACAATCCTCTATCCCATGACCTCCTGCACACTTACCATATCTTGGAATTTCCCACCTACAAACTGCTGCAAAATGACCATAAATGTTGCACCTAAAATGGCGCCGGGAAGAAATGGCAGCAGTTTTATGGGCGCCCAACCAATCGTGCTATTATGTGGGGGGTTTTCGTGTTATTTGTAACTTATTTTGTACATAATGTTTCTGCTACTGTATCTTATGGCAAAAAAGAGCTTCTGGATATCAGGACAGCGATCACACACATCGGATTAGACAAAGATTTTTTCTTCAACAAGAAGGATGCACAGGACATTCTCCGAACACCCGACAAGGCCAACATCCCAGTTACTGGCAAGAGGAAGATACGCAGGTACAGAGGACACAGAGCGGGGTGCCTCGTAAGGATCCGCTGAAGACGAGTGGGAAAGCTCCCGTTACCGTCAATATTACTTGCCAAAATGCAATCATTGGAAAATAAATTAGACGAAGTACGATCACGAATATCCTACCAACGGGACATCAAAAACTGTACCATCTTATGTTTCACAGAATCGTGGCTGAATGATGACATGGATATTCAGCTAGCGGGATATACACTGCACCAGCTAGATAGAACAGCACGCTCCGGTAAGACGAGGGGGTGCGGTCTTTGCATATTTGTAAACAACAGCTGGTGCACGAAATCTAAGGAAGCCTCTAGATTTTGCTCGCCTGAAGTAGAGTATCTTATGATAAACTGCAGACCACACTATTTGCCAAGGGAGTTTTCATCTATACTTTTCGTGTCTGTTTACCACCAATGACGGATGCTGGCACTAAGACTGGCACTAAGACCACACTCAGTCAGCTGTACAAGGAAATAGCAAACAGGAAACCGCTCACCCAGAGGCGTCACTCCTAGTGGCTGGAAATTTAAATCAGTTCTACCTCATTTGTATCAACATCTTAAATGTGCAACCAGAGGGAAAAGAACTCTAGATCACCTGTACTCCACACACAGAGATGTGTACAAGGCTCTGCCTCGCCCACCATTTGGTCAATATGACGACAATTCTATCCTCTTGATTCCTGCTTACAAGCAAAAATTAAAACAGGAAGCACCAGTGACTAGATCAATAAAAAAGTGGTCAGATGAAGCAGATGCTAAACTACAGGACTGTTTTACTAGCACAGACTGGAATATGTTCCAGGATTCTTCCGATGGCATTGAGGAGTACACCACATCAGTCACTGGCTTTATCAATAAATGCATCGAGGACTTCGTCCCCACAGTGACCGTACGTACACACCACAACCAGAAGCCATGATTTACAGACAACATTCGCAATGAGCTAACGGGTAGAGCTGCTGCTTTCAAGGTGCGGGACTCTAAGCCGGAAGCTTATAAGAAATCCTGCTATGCCCTCCAACAAACCATCAAACAGGCAAAGAGAGTCAATACAAGGCTAAGATTGAATCGTACTACTCAGGCTCCGACGCTCACCTTAGTGGCAGGGCTTGCAACCTATTATGGACTACAAAGGGAAGCAAAGTCGCGAGCTGCCCAGTGAAACGAGCCTACCAGACGAGCTAAATCACTACTGTGTTCATTTCAAGGCAAGCAACACTGAGGCATGCATGAGAGCATCAGCTGTTCCGGACGACAGCGTGATCAAGCTCTCCGTAGCCAACGTGAGTAAGACCTTTAAACAGGTCAACGTTCACAAGGCCGCAGGGCCAGACGGATTACCAGGACGTGTGCTCCGGGCATGTGCTGACCAACTGGCAGGTGTCTTCACTGACATTTTCAACATGTCCCTGATTGAGTCTGTAATACCAACATGTTTCAAGCAGACCACCATAGTCCCTGTGCCCAAGAACACTAAGGCAACCTGCCTAAATGACTACAGACCCGTAGCACTCACGTCCGTAGCCATGAAGTGCTTTGAAATGCTGGTAATGGCTCACATCAAGACCATTATCCCAGAAACCCTAGACCCACTCCAACAGATCCACAGATGATGCAATCTCTATTGCACTCTCACCTGGACAAAAGGAACACCTACGTGAGAATGCTATTCATTGACTACAGCTCAGCGTTCAACACCATAGTACCTTAAAAGCTCATCACTAAGCCAAGGATCCTGGGACTAAACACCTCCCTCTGCAACTGGATCCTAGACTTCTTGATAACACATCTGCCACGCTGATCCTTAACACTGGAACCCCTCAGGGATGCGTGCTCAGTCCCCTCCTGCACTCCCAGTTCACCCACGTCTGCGTGGCCAGGCACGACTCCCACACTATCATTAAGTTTGCAGACGACACAACAGTAGTATGCCTGATCACCAACAATGACGAGACAGCCTATAGGGAGGAGGTCAGAGACCTGGCCGGGTGGTGCCAGAATAACAACCTATCCCTCAACGTAACCAAGACTAAAGAGATGATTGTGGACTACAGGAAAAGGAGGACTAAGCACGCCTCCATTCTCATCGAAGGGGCTGTAGCGGAGCAGCTTGAGAGCTTCAAGTTCCTTGGTGTCCACATCAACAACAAACTAGAATGGTCCAAACACACCAAGACACAAGACAGTCATGAAGAGGGCAGGACAAAGCCTATTCCCCCTTTAGGAAACTAAAAAGATTTGGCATGGGTCCTCAGATCCTCGAGAGCATCCTGACCGGTTGCATCACTGCCTGGTTCGGCAACTGCTTGGCCTCTGAACCAGGCGGTGTCAGAGGAAGGCCCTAAAAATGGTCAAAGACCTCAGCCACCCCAGTGATAGACTGTTCTCTCTACTACCGCATGGCAAGCGGTACCGGAGTGCCAAGTTTAGGACAAAAAGGCTTCTCAACAGTTTTGACCCCCAAGCCATAACTCCTGAACAGGTAATCAAATGACTACCTCAATTAGCCCGACTAACCGGTGCCTCCACACCACTGCTACTCTCTGTTGTTATCTATGCATAGTCACTTTAACTAGGGGGCAGTGTTTGGAAGTACTAAGAGTTTGATGTGCCCAAAGTAAACTGCCTGTTACTCAGGTCCAGAAGCTAGGATATGCATATAATTGATAGTATTGGATAGAAAATACTCTGAAGTTTCTAAAACTGTTAAAATAATGTCTGAGAGTATAACATAACTGATATGGCAGGCGAAAACCCAAGGAAAATCCATCCTGATTTTGTTTTAGGTGACAGTCTTTCCATTGACTTCCTATTGACTATAGAGGGAATTAGCTCCCAGATTGCAGTTCCTATGGCTTCCACTAGTTGTGAACAGTCTTTAGACATGGTTTCAGGCTTGTTTTTTGAAAAACAAAGAAGAAATTGTAGTCTTTCCAGGTGGCTCATGAAAAGGACACTACTGTTTGGCGCACGTGAAAGGGTGCGCGCTCTTCGTTATTTCTCTTCCCTATTGAACAGGCTATTCTCCACCTGAAATAGATATATGACAACCTGAGGATTAATTAGAAACATTGTTTGACTTTTTGGACGAACTTTACTGGTAACTTTTGGGATTTCTTTGTCTGCATGTTGAACAACTGGATTACAGGACTCCAATGGTGTACAACACTTGTATTTTCATTAATGTTTAATATGACTATTTTTGTAATTTGAATTTGGCACTCTGCAATTTCACCGGATGTTGTCAAATCGATCCTGGTTTTAATTAACTCTGCCTACATGTACATACTACCTCAACTAAACGGTGCCCCCGCGCACATTAACTCTGTACCTGCACCCCCGTGTATACTGTATACTGTTATTTTTTACTGCTCCTCTTTAATTACTTGTTACTTTGATCTCTTATTCTTGTCGTATTTTTTTAACTGTACTGTCGGTTAGGGGGCTCGTAAGTAAGCATTTCACTATAAGGTCTACACCTGTTGTATTCAGCATTTCACTATAAGGTCTACACCTGTTGTATTCGGCGCAAGTGACTAATAACATTTGATTTGATACCTCAATCAGCCCGACTAACCGGTGCCTGTATATAGCCTGACTACTGTTATAGCCTCGCTACTGTATATAGTCTCACTAGTGTTATTTTTCACTGTCTTTTTTACAGTTGTTTTTATTTCTTTACTTATCTATTGTTCACCTAATACCTTTTTTTTACTTAAATATTGCTCTGTTGGTTAAAGCCTGTAAGTAAGCATTTCACTGTAAGGTCTACATCTGTTGTATTCGGTGCACGTGACAAATAAACTTTGATTTGATTTGAAACAGCTCAGTGGATTCGGCACAAAATCTCTAACAGGGTAACTGATATATCCTAACATGACATTGTCGGGTAAAGACTGAAAACTCAAAAGGACAGACAGTGACTCTGTTTAACCACGCTCACCACCGGGTTTGCGTCACACCAACATCACATCACAAACATCACAAATGTTTAACTTCAATTGCTCCACTTCCACCCACCCTGAAACCACAAATGGATCTGCCAAAAGGTATGGATCCACTTTCTCCAACAATGTAACTCCTACTGTACCAGATTCTTCTTTATCATGTCCACTGATGCCAGGCTCTGGTTCTGTGCTCTTCACCACACCTTTAGAAGAGGACTGGCCACCCCTCAGAGCTTGGATCCTCTCTAGGTTTCGTCCTAGGCCTTTTTAGGGAGTTTTTCCTAGGCACCGTGCTTCTACATCTGCATTGCTTGCTGTTTGGGTTTTAGGCTGGGTTTCTGTATATCACTTTATGACATCAGCAGATGTAAAAAGGGCTTGTTAAATACATTTGATTGATTGACTTAACTCTCCTTCATTCATTTCCATTTCACCTCCAGAACTCGCTCACTCTGTTTGCACTTGAATTATAACATTTGGAATGTCTCTATTCCTTTGAAATTGTGAGTGTAATGTTTACTGTTAAATTGAAATGAATTGAGAGAGAGAGAGAGAGAGAGAGAGAGAGAGAGAGAGAGAGAGAGAGAGAGAGAGAGAGAGAGAGAGAGAGAGAGAGAGAGCTCCATGTTAATGTATAGGGGACATGAGTCGTCATGGTTACTCAAGGTTATGTGATAAGGTAGACCAGCCTGCAACTTCAAAATCCAATAGGAAAAGTCTGATTGATGTTACAGTCAATATGTTGGTTTCTCCCACGGTAGACCCGGGTTCATATCCTGCTGGTTACATTAAGCAGTCTATTCTCTGAAAGGGATCCAGACATAGTGGGATTGGATAGGGGCCCCTCTCTCTCTGATTGGAGGAGACAGGTGAAATGGTGTGTCTCCTCTGGTCAACAATACTCACCTTGAGAGATGCCACAGCCTGTTGGAGCTCCTTCAGCTTCTTCTCTCTCTCCTGGAATCTCTGCTGGACCTTCTGCTGACTCATCCCCAGCTGCCTCTGTGGAGAATCACTCTTCAATGAGCTGTCAAGCTTTATTAGTCCAGTAGATCAATAGTATAGTAATGTGACGTAGGGCCCATAGAAGATAGGGATTAACATGTTGAGGAAGTGTCTGTGTGAAATGATATTATTATGTTGTTATGTGAATGATTAGAGTTTTAATAGTACACAAATCAGGGAGCTGATTGGGTGTTTGATAATGAGTGATAATGATGTTTGATAATGAATGATAATGGTGTTTGACTTTAGAAAATGGTGATACATTTGGAGAATCTGGGTTAACATATCTATATACTCAAGGTTTGTGTCATATTTGTTCTGCTGAGGATCGATTTCATTTGAATGATCTCATATTCAAACAGTCTTAGTTCCTACTGTATCTTTAATTATTTGTTTATCAGACAGTCACCAACAAGTTGTTCTGGTCTTACCTGTTTCTCAGTCCTCTCTGCTGCAGCTGACACTGTATCATGGCCTTTATGTTCATCCATTGTACACAGATAACAGATACACTGCTGATCGGTACGACAGTAAACCTCCAGCAGTTTGTCATGATGAGAGCAGATCTTCTCCTGTAGTTGTGCGGTGGCTTTGACCAGCTTGTGCTTCTTGAAAGCAGGAAATTCATAGTGAGGTTGGAGGTGAGTCTCACAGTAAGAGGCCAGACACACCAGACAGGACATGAGGGCTTTCTGCTTTCTGGTCCCAGTGCAGAAATCACACGCCACATCTCCAGGTCCAGCATAACAGTGAGCAGGAGGAACAGCCTGGAGTCCTGTCTTCTTCAGTTTCTCCACCACTTCAGCCAGCACAATGTTTCTCTTCAGAACAGGCCTTGGGATAAAGGTCTGTCTGCACTGTGGACAGCTGTAGACACCTTTCAGATCATCCTGATCCCAGCTTTCTTTAATACAGCCCATACAGTAACTGTGTCCACAGGCAGTAGTCACCGGATCCTTCAGTAGATCCAGACAGATGGAGCAACAGAACAGTTCCTGATTCTCTGCCATTTTGGTGCGCTCTCCTGTAGGTTAAGAAATGGCAGTTTCAAAGATTACTTTCTGTTTCATTGAACTCTACACCAGAGGACAGGGAGTGGCTTCCTACTGGACTGGGTTCTCTGTATGTAGAGGGGGCGTGGTTTCTTTGATAAGGAAGTACTGTATAACAGAGTGTTGGGTAGTAGGCAGAGATGGTCAGTATTTATGTATTTGAAATACGTATTCTAATTATAAATCATACTGGGCTGAACTATACTCCAATGTATTTTGTATTTTCTAAACACTAAATACTTTCCTATACTATTTTTTATAGCGGTTCAAATCTTGTGGCCACCTTTCATCCTGCATTGGTATCAGCAGTATGATAGCACTATGGTGTGATAAGAGTGTCGGGTAAATGACAACATGGGTATCAGCAGTATGATAGCACTATGGTGTGATAAGAGTGTCTGGTAAATGACAACATTGGTATCAGCAGTATGATAGTACTATGGTGTGTCTGCTAAATTAACTAAATATAGACATAAAACTGTGTCGTGGAAATTCTAACCAGAAAGGGGAGAGACTGAAGATTCTTTCAACAACAGCTGTATTAAGATGTGGAGACATGAGGTCAACCATCACTCAGGGTGCATGGTAGAGAGACCAATGATTCAGGAACAACAGCTGTATTAAGATGTGGAGACATGAGGTCAACCATCACTCAGGGTGCATGGTAGAGAGACCAATGATTCAGGAACAACAGCTGTATTAAGATGTGGAGACATGAGGTCAACCATCACTCAGGGTGCATGGTAGAGAGACCAATGATTCAGGAACAACAGCTGTATTAAGATGTGGAGACATGAGGTCAACCATCACTCAGGGTGCATGGTAGAGAGACCAATGATTCAGGAACAACAGCGCTCTTATATTGACACTCTTTTACATGAGATTCAAGTGTCACCATCTTACACAACCAATTTGCAAAAGGCCCATATCGGGGGTTTAAGTTAAAACATGTTGCTCATCTGTTATGTGAAACTCATGGTGTGGTCAGGGCGTGGTTTCAGTTCTAGGAACATGTTTCTGAGTACTGACACATCTCAGTTGTCAACCCTAGTGCTGAGCCTACAACATTTGGTTTAGACAGAGGACCGGAAAGAGGAACTTGTGTGACACACGGTGACATCATCTATATGAATGCAGTTGCCACTTCATTAAAGCCTTTAGATGCATTTGACAATAGAGCACTTTGTTTTATTATGGGTACACGTTATTCCAAGGTGTGTCTTTAACTTGTAAATGGATTGTGTGGAGGTGAGCTGGTGGTGTGGCTGATAGAATAGAATGAAAAGGGAGGAGGGGAGGAAGAGGGGAGGAGTGAAGGGCTGTTAAACAAACCAGAGGAGGAAGAGAAAGATGATCAGGGGAATTACTGGCTCTGTTCCAAATCTTTCCCTATTCCCTACGTAGTGCACTACGGTGCTTCTGACCAGGTCTAAAGTAGTGTTCTACGTAGGGAATAGGGTGTAGATTTATTACAATATCATGCTTTAGTGTTTGGCACAAAAAAATATTAGATCTCCATCCACCCACTTCATGTCTATCATCCCCCAGTTCTGTTAAGACATCCTCTCATTGAACTGGGCCTCATTCTAAATGGTCAATTTGTATTGATAGTCCATACTGGACTTTACTATGGTTCTACATACAGTACCTGTATTGATAGTCCATACTGGGCTTTACTGTGGTTCTACATACAGTACCTGTATTGATAGTCCATACTGGGCTTTACTATGGTTCTACATACAGTACCTGGATTGATAGTCCATACTGGGCTTTACTGTGGTTCTACATACAGTACCTGTATTGATAGTCCATACTGGGCTTTACTATGGTTCTACATACAGTACCTGTATTGATAGTCCATACTGGGCTTTACTATGGTTCTACGTACAGTACCTGTATTGATAGTCCATACTGGGCTTTACTATGGTTCTACGTACAGTGCCTGTATTGATAGTCCATACTGGGCTTTACTATGGTTTTACGTACAGTACCTGTATTGATAATCCATACAGGGCTTTACTATGGTTCTACATACAGTACCTGTATTGATATTCCATACTGGGCTTTACTATGGTTCTACATACAGTACCTGTATTGATATTCCATACTGGGCTTTACTATGGTCCTACATACAGTACCTGTATTGATAGACCATACTGGGCTTTACTATGGTCCTACATACAGTACCTGTATTGATAGTCCATTCTGGGCTTTACTATGGTTCTACATACAGTACCTGAATTGATATTCCATACTGGGCTTTACTATGGTTCTACATACAGTACCTGTATTGATAGTCCATACTGGGCTTTACTATGGTTCTACATACAGTACCTGTATTGATAGTCCATACTGGGCTTTACTATGGTCCTACATACAGTATCTGTATTGATAGTCCATACTGGGCTTTACTATGGTTCTACATACAGTACCTGTATTGATAGTCCATACTGGGCTTTACTATGGTTCTACATACAGTACCTGTATTGATAGTCCATTCTGGGCTTTACTATGGTTCTACATACAGTACCTGTATTGATATTCCATACTGGGCTTTACTATGGTTCTACATACAGTACCTGTATTGATAGTCCATACTGGGCTTTACTATGGTCCTACATACAGTACCTGTATTGATAGACCATACTGGGCTTTACTATGGTTCTACATACAGTACCTGTATTGATAGTCCATACTGGGCTTTACTATGGTTCTACATACAGTACCTGTATTGATAGTCCATACTGGGTTTTACTATGGTTCTACATACAGTACCTGTATTGATAGTCCATACTGGGTTTTACTATGGTTCTACATACAGTATCTGTATTGATAGTCCATACTGGGTTTTACTATGGTTCTACATACAGTACCTGTATTGATAGTCCATACTGGGTTTTACTATGGTTCTACATACAGTATCTGTATTGATAGTCCATACTGGGTTTTACTATGGTTCTACATACAGTATCTGTACCTGGAGGGTTTCTGCTCACATCTTCCTTTATCTCCACAACTTTATCTGATTCTCTCTCACTTCTTTTCATGGGGCGGCAGGGTAGCCTAGTGGTTAGGGATGTGAAAGAGAGAGGTAAACATTTTAAAAATGACATTCAAGGAAGTATTCTGGTAATAAAGTAAAACTGTATTAAGTCACCATAAAATTTACAGTTCCCTCCTATAAGAGTCATTGAAGTGTTGGATGAGATAGGACCCTGCCTTCACCTCCGGCTGCACAAAGAAATCCAGGGGCTGCAGTGTGCTCCAGTCTCCAGCAGGGGGCAGTAAAACCCTATGGACCTGAAAGGGAAAGTGAGGAGAAAAAATCAAAGGTGAATTTACATTGATGTTTCCACAGAGACCTGAGTCTTATTCACTAGGCACCAAACTGAAGAAACAGGATAAAAGTATGTTTCTGTTGCAAAATCTGTTGCTACAGTGTGTCCTAACGAATACAACCCTGGATTCTAATACTGCACTGAACAAAAATATCGACGCAACATGTAAACTGTTGGTCCCATGTCTCATGAGCTGAATTAGAAGATCCCAAAATGTTTGCATACGCACAAAAAGCTTATTTCTCTCAGATTGTGTGAACAAATTTGTTTACATCCCTGTTAGTGAACATTTCTCCCTTGCTAAAATAATCCATGCATCTGACAGGTGTGGCATATCAAGAAGCTTATTAAACAGAATGATCACTACACAGGTGCAATTTATGCTGGGGACAATAGAAGGCCACTCTAAAATTTGCAGTTTTGTCATGCAACGCAATGCCACAGATGTCTCAAGTTTTAAGAGAGCGTGCAATTGGCATGCTGACTGCAGGAATGTCCACCAGAGCTGTTGCCAGAGAATTTAAGGTAATTTCTCTACCATAAGCCGGCCTCACAACCGCAGACCACGTGTAACTACAACAGCCCAGGACCTCCACATCCGGCTTCTTCACCTGTGGGATCGTCTTAGACCAGCCACCCGGACAGCTGAGGAAATTAAGGAGTATTTCTGTCTGTAATAAAACCCTTTTGTGGTGAAAATCAAATTCTGATTGGCTGGGCCTGGCTCCCCAGTGGGTGCGCTCCTGCCCAGTCATGTGAAATCCATAGATTAGGGCCTAATGAATTTATTTTAATTGACGAATTTACTTAAATGAGCTGTAACTCAGTAAAATCGTTGAAATTGTTGCATGTTGCATTTATGTTTTTGTTCAGTATATTTGAAATCTTACAAATACTCAACATTATTTTAAATAGTATTTTAATGCAGGTCTGTTCCTACATGCAGGTAAAGGTGTTTCTAATGGAAGGGCAGGTCTCACCACTGAGAGGAAAACATCACTGGTCCACCTCTGCATCAGGTCAGCTATGTTGATCAGTACTGTCCCAGGGATGCTGGGCGCAGAGATGAACTCCCCTGACCTGGTACGCACCTATGGAGTTGTCATTTTAATATCAGTTTAACCCCATTACTGCTATAACACACATAAACCATGTTAATAGAATGAAATGGATCCAGGATTCATTTATTCTACAATAGATTTCACCCCAGGTCACTTGGTAAGTTTGTTAATATCTCCAAAGTGGTCTGAAATCAAGATGACTGCAGGTCTGAATCCCAAACTAATGGGGGGAAATGGCACCATCTAATAAGATGGTATTTAGAGGTATGGAGAAAAACATGTTGACAAACTTTACTATTGGGGTGAACAAATGCTATTAACATACATACAGCGCATTCAGAAAGTATTCAGACCCCTTTCCCTTTTTTCACATTTTGAAATGTTACAGCCTTATTCAAAATGTATTAAATAAATCATTTCCCTCATCAATCTACACACAATACCCCATAATGACATCACAATACCCCATAATGACATCACAATACCCCATAATGACAAAGCAAAAACAGGTTTTTAGATTTTTTTGCAAATGTATGAAAATCAAAAACTGAAATATCTTAGACCCTTTGCAATGAGACTCGAAATTGAGCTCAGGTACATCCTGTTTCCATTGATCATCCTTGACATGTTTCTATAACTTGATTTGAGTCCACCTTTGGTAAATTCAATTGATTTGACATGATTTGGAAAGGAACACACCTGTCTATACAGTGGGGCAAAAAAGTATTTAGTCAGCCACCAATTGTGCAAGTTCTCTCACTTAAAAAGATGAGAAAGGCCTGTAATTTTCATCATAAGTACACTTCAACTATGACAGACAAAATGAGGAAAAAAATCCAGAAAATCACATTGTAGGATTTTTAGGAATTTATTTTGCAAATTATGGTGGAAAATAAGTATTTGGTCACATACAAACAAGGAAGATTTCTGGCTCTCACAGACCTGTAACTTCTTCTTTAAGAGGCTCCTCTGTCCTCCACTCGTTACCTGTATTAATGGCACTTGTTATCAGTATAAAAGACACCTGTCCACAACCTCAAACAGTCACACTCCAAACTCCACTATGGCCAAGACCAAAGAGCTGTCAAAGGACACCAGAAACAAAATTGTAGACCTGCACCAGGTTGGGAAGACTGAATCTGCAATAGGTAAGCAGCTTGGTTTGAAGAAATCAACTGTGGGAGCAATTATTAGGAAATGGAAGACATACAAGACCACTGATAATCTTCCTCGATCTGGGGCTCCACGCAAGATCTCACCCGTGGGGTCAAAATGATCACAAGAACGGTGAGCAAAAATCCCAGAACCACACGGGGACCTAGTGAATGACCTGCAGAGAGCTGGGACCAAAGTAACAAAGCCTACCATCAGTAACACACTCGCCGCCAGGACTCAAATCCTGCAGTGCCAGGCGTGTCCCCCTGCTTAAGCCAGTACATGTTCAGGCCCGTCTGAAGTTTGCTAGAGAGCATTTGGATGATCCAGATGAGGATTGGGAGAATGTCATATGGTCAGATGAAACCAAAATAGAACTTTTTGGTAAAAACTCAACTAAATCGTGTTTGGAGGACAAAGAATGCTGAGTTGCATCCAAAGAACACCATACCTACTGTGAAGCATGGGGGTGGAAACATCATGCTTTGGGGCTGTTTTTCTGCAAAGGGACCAGGACGACTGATCCGTGTAAAGGAAAGAATGAATGGGGCCATGTATCGTGATATTTTGAGTGAAAACCTCCTTCCATCAGCAAGGGCATTGAAGATGAAACGTAGCTGGGTCTTTCAGCATGACAATGATCCCAAACACACCGCCCGGGCAATGAAGGAGTGGCTTCGTAAGAAGCATTTCAAGGTCCTGGAGTGGCCTAGCCAGTCTCCAGATCTCAACCCCATAGAAAATCTTTGGAGGGAGTTGAAAGTCCGTGTTGCCCAGCGACAGCCCCAAAACATCACTGTTGCTGGTATTTTGGCCCATTCCTCCATGCAGATCTCCTCTAGAGCAGTGATGTTTTGGGGCTGTCGCTGGGCAACACGGACTTTCAACTCCATCCAAAGATTTTCTATGGGGTTGAGATCTGGAGACTGGCTAGGCCACTCCAGGACCTTGAAATGCTTCTTACGAAGCCACTCCTTCGGGTTCGGGCGGTGTGTTTGGGATCATTGTCATGCTGAAAGACCCAGCCACGTTTCATCTTCAATGCCCTTGCTGATGGAAGGAGGTTTTCACTCAAAATCCCACGATACATGGCCCCATTCATTCTTTCCTTTACACGGATCAGTCAGCCCTGGTCCCTTTGCAGAAAACAGCCCCAAAGCATGATGTTTCCACCCCATGCTTCACAGTAGGTATGGTGTTCTTTGGATGCAACTCAGCATTCTTCTCCAAACACGACGAGTTGAGTTTTTACCAAAAAGTTCTATTTTGGTTTCATCTGACCATATGACATTCTCCCAATCCTCATCTGGATCATCCAAATGCTCTCTAGCAAACTTCAGTCGGGCCTGAACATGTACTGGCTTAAGCAGGGGGACACGCCTGGCACTGCAGGATTTGAGTCCCTGGCGGCGAGTGTGTTACTGATGGTAGGCTTTGTTACTTTGGTCCCAGCTCTCTGCAGGTCATTCACTAGGTCCCCGTGTGGTTCTGGGATTTTTGCTCACCGCTCTTGTGATCATTTTGACCCCACGGGTGAGATCTTGCGTGGAGCCCCAGATCGAGGAAGATTATCAGTAGTCTTGTATGTCTTCCATTTCCTAATAATTGCTCCCACAGTTGATTTCTTCAAACTAAGCTGCTTACCTATTGCAGATTCAGTCTTCCCAACCTGGTGCAGGTCTACAATTTTGTTTCTGGTGTCCTTTGACAGCTCTTTGGTCTTGGCCATAGTGGAGTTTGGAGTGTGACTGTTTGAGGTTGTGGACAGGTGTCTTTATACTGATAACAAGTTCAAACAGGTGCCATTAATACAGGTAACGAGTGGAGGACAGAGGAGCCTCTTAAAGAAGAAGTTACAGGTCTGTGAGAGCCAGAAATCTTGCTTGTTTGTATGTGACCAAATACTTATTTTCCACCATAATTTGCAAATAAATTAATTAAAAATCCTACAATGTGATTTTCTGGATTTCTTTTCCTCATTTTGTCTGTCATAGTTGAAGTGTACCTATGATGAAAATTACAGGCCTCTCTCATCTTTTTAAGTGAGAGAACTTGCACAATTGGTGGCTGACTAAATACTTTTTTGCCCCACTGTATATTTTAACCACTCTATTTAATGTGTTCCATATTAAGGGTCCTAACCTAGGAACTAAAATCTTTGTCTCCTTCTCTACCTTTCTTGCAGTACTCTCTCTCTCCCTCTAACTCCTCCTTCACTCCCTCCCCCTTCCCTCCCTCTAATCTGACAGATCCAAAAACTCACTTCATTGGAAAGGAAACTGATCTGAGACTATGTGTGTCGTCTGTCCGTGTGAGAGTGAACAACTGTCCAAATGGCTCAGCAGGAAGTTCTGCTGGACCAGGACCAGTTCTGTTGTTCTGTCTGTCTGGATCTACTGAAGGAGCCGGTCACCATCCCCTGTGGACACAGTTACTGTAGAAGCTGTATTGAGGGCTGCTGGGATCAGGATGTTCTGAAAGGGGTCTATAGCGGTCCTCAGTGCAGACAGACCTTCACTCCAAGGCCTAATCTGAGGAAAAATAACATGTTGGCTGAGCTGGTGGAGAAACTGAAGAAGACAGGACTCCAGGCTGCTCCCCCTCCTGCTCTGTGCTATGCTGGACCTGGAGATGTGGCGTGTGATTTCTGCACTGGGACCAGAAAGCAGAAAGCCCTCATGTCCTGTCTGGTGTGTCTGGCCTCTTACTGTGAGACTCACCTCCAACCTCACTATGAATCTCCTGCTTTCAAGAAGCACAAGCTGGTCAAAGCCACCGCACAACTACAGGAGAAGATTTGCTCTCATCATGACAAACTGCTGGAGGTTTACTGTCGTACCGATCAGCAGTGTATCTGTTATCTGTGTACAATGGATGAACATAAAGGCCATGATACAGTGTCAGCTGCAGCAGAGAGGACTGAGAAACAGGTAAGACCAGAACAACTTGTTGGTGACTGTCTGATAAACAAAGAATTAAAGATACAGTAGGAACTAAGGCTGTTTAAATATGAGATCATTCAAATGAAATGGATCCTCAGTAGAACAAATATGATCAGTATATAGATATGTTAACCCAGATTCTCCAAATGTATCACCATTTTCTAAAGTCAAACACTATTATCATTCGTTATCAAACACCATTATCATTTGTTATCAAACACCCAATCAGCTCTCTGATTTGTGTTCTGTTAAAATTATAATCATTCACATAACAACAAAATAATATCTTTTCACACAGACACTTCCTCAACATTTTAATCCCTATTTTCTATGGGCCCTACGTCACATGACTATACTATTGATCTACTGGAATAATAAAGCTTGATAGCTCATTGAAGAGTGATTCTCCACAGAGGCAGCTGGGGATGAGTCAGCAGAAGGTCCAGCAGAGATTCCAGGAGAGAGAGAAGGAGCTGAAGGAGCTCCAAAAAGCTGTGAAGTCTGTCAAGTCGCAGGAGGGGCTACCTCATCACATAACCTTGAGTAACCATGACTACCTCATGTCCCCTATGGATGGATCTCTCTCTCTCTCTCTCTCTCTCTCTCTCTCTCTCTCTCTCACACAATTCAATTAAATCAAATCAAAGTGTATTTGTCACGTGCGCTGAATACAACAGGTATTTCAACCTTACAGTGAAATGCTTACTTACCAACAGTGCAATTTTTAAGTAAAAAAAAGGTATTAGGTGAACAATAGATAAGTAAAGAAATAAAAACAGTGAAAAATAACAGTAGCGAGGCTATAACAGTAGCGAGACTATAACAGTAGCGAGACTATAACAGTAGCGAGACTATATACAGTAGCGAGACTATAACAGTAGCGAGGCTATATACAGTAGCGAGGCTATAACAGTAGCGAGACTATAACAGTAGCGAGACTATAACAGTAGCGAGGCTATATACAGTAGCGAGGCTATAACAGTAGCGAGACTATAACAGTAGCGAGACTATAACAGTAGCGAGGCTATATACAGTAGCGAGGCTATAACAGTAGCGAGACTATATACAGTAGCGAGACTATAACAGTAGCGAGGCTATATACAGTAGCGAGGCTATAACAGTAGCGAGACTATATACAGTAGCGAGGCTATAACAGTAGCGAGGCTATATACAGTAGCGAGACTATAACAGTAGCGAGACTATATACAGTAGCGAGGCTATAACAGTAGCGAGGCTATATACAGTAGCGAGACTATAACAGTAGCGAGGCTATATACAGTAGCGAGACTATAACAGTAGCGAGACTATATACAGTAGCGAGACTATAACAGTAGCGAGGCTATATACAGTAGCGAGGCTATAACAGTAGCGAGACTATATACAGTAGCGAGGCTATAACAGTAGCGAGGCTATATACAGTAGCGAGACTATAACAGTAGCGAGGCTATATACAGTAGCGAGGCTATATACAGTAGCGAGGCTATAACAGTAGCGAGACTATATACAGTAGCGAGGCTATAACAGTAGCGAGGCTATATACAGTAGCGAGACTATAACAGTAGCGAGGCTATATACAGTAGCGAGACTATAACAGTAGCGAGGCTATATACAGTAGCGAGGCTATAACAGTAGCGAGACTATATACAGTAGCGAGGCTATAACAGTAGCGAGACTATATACAGTAGCGAGGCTATAACAGTAGCGAGGCTATAACAGTAGCGAGACTATAACAGTAGCGAGGCTATATACAGTAGCGAGGCTATATACAGTAGCGAGGCTATAACAGTAGCGAGACTATATACAGTAGCGAGGCTATAACAGTAGCGAGACTATATACAGTAGCGAGGCTATAACAGTAGCGAGGCTATAACAGTAGCGAGACTATAACAGTAGCGAGGCTATATACAGTAGCGAGGCTATATACAGTAGCGAGACTATATACAGTAGCGAGGCTATAACAGTAGCGAGACTATATACAGTAGCGAGGCTATAACAGTAGCGAGGCTATAACAGTAGCGAGACTATATAGAGTAGCGAGACTATATAAAGTAGCGAGACTATATACAGTAGCGAGGCTATAACAGTAGCGAGGCTACATACAGACACTGGTTAGTCGGGCTAATTGAGGTAGTATGTACATGAATGTATAATTAAAGTGACTATGCATACATGATAAACAAAGAATAGCAGCAGCGTAAAATTTTGTCATTAGAGTCAAACACTTTCTGTGACACATCAGAGTCAAATACTTTCTGTAGAACAAACTTCACGTCAGGATAGGCAAAGAGATTTATTTATAGACTAATACACTTGAAACAAATAGCCAAACTGAAAACTGCAAACATTACTAGTGCCTCCACCACGATCAAACCGACATAAAAAATGTAATGAAACGCAGCCTAACATGATCAGAAATATTAACTAGCCAGCAAGCGTTCAAGCGAAGGGGGGGGAGATTTTCAGCACAACACTGGCAGCGGGGGATAGGACTAGGCTGGACACATTACATTTATAATGCATTTTTCTGATAAAACTTGTACATTGCATCCGCCATGGAGCCCAGATAAATAATATTATAATATTCCCCAGCTGCTTGTGTCACGATCCTCATGCGGGACAGACCAAGACGCAGCGATGCTTTCAGTATACATTTTATTAAATACAAACGTAACTGGGGAAAAATAACAAAAACTAAACGAAGATCGCACTGTTGAAACATAACTAACAAAACCAGCTATGCTCAAACAATAACCCACAAACCCCAAGTGAAAACTACAAACATATATATGGTTCCCAATTAGAGACAACGACACTCAGCTGCCTCTAATTGGGAACCATTAGCCCAACATAGAAATAGAACACCTAGAACATAAAAAACCCTACACCAAAACAAAAACAAAAACACGCCAGCCTGTCTTTCCAGGCCTGGACGTGACAGCTTGACAATGTTTTGAAGTAATCGTGAAAAAAACAGCCTTATTTAAGGGCATTTTCACCCTGTCAGCTCCTATTAGTTGTATTGAAATAACTGGTCTTATTTTAGGGCATGTTTCACCCTGCCAGCTCCTATTAGTTGTATTGAATAAACAAGTCTTATTTTAGGTCATGTTACACCCTGTCAGCTCCTATTAGTTGTATTGAATAAACAGGTCTTATTTTAGTTAATGTTTTACCCTGTCAGCTCCTATTAGTTGTATTGAACACTGTGGCACCAACTCACCTTCTGGAAGTTCTATTCCCAGTCCATTGTTCTGCGTCACAATGTCACCTTCACTATTGTTATCAATGGCCCGCGTTAAACCTTGTAGATTTACCTCAGGTACTTTGTTATTGATAAGGTTACAGCTACTTGGTGAGGAAGCTCACTGTTCACTTGGGTACTAGTTATGATGATAGTAAGTGCTAGCCAGTGTTGCCAACTCCTCAGTAAGGAATGTAGCTATTGGCTGTCCTAAAAGTTGCTAGAAGTCGGTAAATGACGTCATTTGCATAATTGGCCATGTGCATGTAATTGTGATGGACGATGTAGGAGAGAGGAAGAAAGTTAATTTGTAGTTCTAAACATATTTAGGATGTTTTGTCTCTCCCACGACCTTATTCCTCTCTCCTAGATCACATGCCAGCATGGAACACTGTTCAGCGATAGCTAATGCCATGGTGGCCTCAGCCTTTTTTGCAGAGTCAATTTTTTAAACCATAAATGGCAGCTTGTTTTGGGTGGAACTGTTATAAGGCTTTGCCATTTGATTATGTTTTTGAGTTGTCATGTGTTTTTTTACATCACTAAGTTTGGCGTAGAAATCAGCCTTACAATACAGCCAGTATGCCTGTGTATCATCTCCAATAAACGGCTTCAACCAGCCTTTGAATTCAGGGTTTGATTCCTACTCCTTTCTGTATTTTTGAGTGTACAGTTTAGACTGAGACATGATAAGCTAGCCAGCTAGATGTTTATATTATGTCACATAGAGGCACACACACAAGGTGAGTAAGTGATTGAGGCTGTGTGAGTCAAATGCAGTGATTTATTTTTGTGTAGTGATTTATTTTAGACAAAGAACATTTTACATTTACATCCCGCCCTGAATGTAAGCCAGGGCTGTAGTAGGATGTCCCTTGGGGGTATCCGTACCTGGGTATGACATGCGAGAGTCATTTAAACTAGACACTGGGGCAGCAGTGACAGCTATCCCAACTAGGCTGTATAGCTATAGTAGAGATGGCCCTTTGCTCTCTACAAACAAAACACTGTACGGGCCCAGTAATAAGATATTACCAGTGGTAGGGCAGTTGGTGATTAATAAACTGGAGAGTAAAGACAAAAGTCGCCATTCAGCCTGCCCATGTCATTGACTCTCTGGCCAGACCGTTGCTGGGGCTGCCAGCAATTGAAGCGTTGCAACTCATTGAGAGGGTGAGCGAACTGGAGGACCCAGGTGAGGTTTTCAAAAAGAAATTCCCAAAATTGTTTTCTGGTCTAGGAAGGATAAAAGGTGACAACAAAATCCGCCTGAAAGAGGATGCTGTCCCCTATGCCCTTACCACCCCTGCCGTGTGCCTATCCCTTTATTGGTCAGAGTAAAGGAAGAGTTGGGGAGGATGGAAGAAATTGGGGCGGTGTCTAAAATAGAGAGTCCCACTGATTGGTGTGCAGGGATGGTAGTGGTCCCAAAAGCCAATGGGGACATAAGGATCTGTGTGGACATGACTAACTTGAATGAGGCACTCTGCAGAGAGAGACACATCTTACCATCAGTGGAGCAGTCACTGGCTCAGTTGGATGGCTCACGAGTCTTCACAAAGCTGGTTGCCCGCTCAGGTTTCTGGCAGATACCGCTGTCATCAGAGAGTAGGGCGCTCACAACGTTTATAACACCGTTTGGCCGGTACTGTTTTAATGTTTTGCCATTTGGAATCGCTTCCGGTCCTGAGCATTTCCAAAGACGCATGTCCCAGCTATTGGATGAGCGGCGTCATAGTCCACGCGGACGATGTGCTCGTGTGCGGAAGGGACAGAGCAGAACATGATGTAAGGCTCACAGCAGTTCTGACCAGACTCCAAGAGACTGGCCTGACACTCAATGAAAAATGCACTTTTGCACAGTCAGAGGTCTTGTTCTTGGGACACAAAATCAGTGCAGCTGGAATAGAGACGGACCCGGAGAAGATCAGCGCCATCACAGATATGCCCATACCCCAGAATGTGGCGGAGTCAGGACCTTCTTAGGCATGGCCACATATGTGGGTAAGTTCCTCCCACAGTTTTCAGATACAACCAAACCCCCGAGAGACTTACTAGCCAAAGAGGATGACTGGTCATAGGGTCACGTGCAACAGGTGGCGTTTGACAAAATCAAAAGAGAACTGGCCTCGCAGAGAGTGCTGGCCCAATACCGTCCCCACTCTAAGACAAAGGTATCAACAGATGCATCATCCTTTGGGCTAGGGGCGGTCCTCACACAGATGCAGGACAACATGGAGTGGCGTCCAATAGCATACATCTCCCGAAACTCATCCGACACAGAGCAAAGGTATGCTCAAGTGGAGCATGTGAATGTGACATGGGCATGGGCATGTGAAAGGCTCAGCCAATACCTTATTGGCCTGCAGTTTACAGCAGAGACTGACCACACACCACTGTTGGCTCTGTTAGGGACAAACGCACTGGATGACTTTCCTCCCAGAGTTCTGCGCTTCCGCCTCAGATTACTGAGGTTCACCTACAAGATGGTGTATGTGCCAGGGAAGGCACTGATCACAGCAGACGCACTCTCCAGGGCCCCAATTAAACGTCCATTAACAGAGGAGGAGCAATGTCTAGAGGGTGAGGTACAGGTGTCCATTAATGCAGTAAGGGACAGCCTACCTGCATCTCAGACCAAACTGCAGCAGATTGCAGAGGAGCAACAACGAGACCCCATCTGCCGACAGATAGTGCAGCAGTGCCAAAAGGGATGGCCCAGGCAGGAGGAACTGCCTCAGCTGCTGAAGCCCTATTGGGTGCACCAAAGTGACTTCCACTGTAATGGAGGCCTTCTCATGAAAGGACAACGGATAGTTATCCCAGAGACTCTACAACCAGAAATGCTTGACAGAGTGCATGAGGGACACATGGGGATAACCAAATGCAGACTGAGGGCTCAACAGTCGGTATGGTGGCTTGGTCGGAGTACTCAGATTGCCAAGCTGGTGGCCCAGTGTGAGGTCTGTACAAAATGTCAACCTTGTCATCCGGAGCCAATGATGGCAACAGAGCTGCCAAAACGGCCATGGCAAAAGGTAGGGGCAGATATGTTCTATTGGAAAAATGACACTTATCTGCTAGTGGTAGATTACTATTCAAGATACATTGAAATAGCAAAGACACCCATAACCACATCAGCTGGTGTTATCAATGGATTAAAGTCCATTTTTTTCCAGGCAAGGGGTCGCTGAGGTCCTGGTTACAGATAACGCTCCCCAGTTCTCGGCAAGCTCCTTTTCTGCTTTTGCTGCAGAATATGACTTCACACATGTGACCAGTAGCCCCTACCATGCACAGAGTAATGGTGAGGCAGAGAGAGCTGTGAAAACAGCCAAGGGACTGCTGAAAAAGAACAAGGATCCAAACAGGGCTCTGTTAGCTTATAGAGTTACACCACTGCATCATGGGCCGTCGCCTGCCGAGCTCCTGATGGGCAGGAGGCTGCATTCCCCATTGCCTGTCTCGCCGGCTCAGCTCAAACCCTGATGGCCTAACAGGAAGGCCTTTGCTGAGAGGGACAAACGGCTGAAACAAACGCAAACTGGAGACTTCAATCGGAGACACCGTGCTACGGAGCGTCCAGAGCTGACCGAAGGTCAACGTGTGTGGATTACAAACTCAAAGACACCAGCAATAGTGCTGAGGAAAGCGGACGCCCCACGCTCCTATGTGGTGGACACAGGCTCAGAAGAGGTACGAAGGAACAAAACACACCTCAGAGCTCTTCCAGATCTGCCAGCCACACAGACTGAGGACACAGAGAAGGCACAAAAAGAGGGTGAAGACGAGAGAATGCTCACAGAGCCACATCGCAAAAAGGGATGTAAAGCCACCAGAGTGTCTGAAAGACTATGTTACGTGAAGAGAAAACATACTGTTGGGGACCATATCCAGCAAAAAGAGACTGTACCTAAGTTAATGTTAATACTGTGTAATTTAATGCTTTCATGCTGTTTCAGTTATGCTTCAGTGGTTATGCATGTTGAGTTCTTGTTCATGAGAGGAAGATGTAGTAGGATGTCCCTTGGGGGTATCCATACCTGGGTATGACATGCGAGAGTGAGTAAAGAAGCTGGAGTCAGAACCTCGTTGTCGGGCGTCCTTATTTTAGATAATACTACAGGGCGGGATCAGCCAGCGGCAGCTTCCCTCTACCGCGATTCATTTGCAGTCTGGACGCGGAGGGGTGAACATCTCCTGCTCTGACTGCTGCGCGAGGACTGGGCCGCCTTTGAGTGCTTTGGGACGGGGGACACGGCAGCACCCGCTGCTCGTTGAGAAGAGTAAGAACGATACGTGCTTTCACGTCAGAGTCTCCAAAAGTCTCCAATAACACCAGAGAAAGTCGCTCGATTTGTCGCTATTCGCGTTTTTGAAAATGTGTCGCTAGAGGGGTCTGAATACTCGCTAAATATAGCAACAAAGTCTCTAATTTGGCAACACTGACTCAGTGACGCTCACTGTCTTGCAAGTCTATGCTGGATGGTATTTATTATCCTGGAGGAAGAGCGCGGCCGCGCAAGCGCAGTTTAGAGGGAATGTTGGATAGCATGTCTTCCACTTTGTTAATTATTATCTCTTAGTAATATACATGTATGTATGCTGTATAATAATGTTCAGTAATGTAATACTACGTGTGTGTGGGTAATCATGTTATTTTTTGTTGCTAAATGATTTCTAATGTCTAGTATATCATTCTGTAATTCTGCGAAGTTATGATGCTAGTAATAGCCCAAGCACATTGTTATCCACGTCGTGTCATGGTGTTCAGCGATTCAAGCCAAGCCCCCTCCATATCCACCCCTCTCTCTCCCTCTCTCCCCACCCGTGAAATCTCTCGCCAACCTACCAGATGAGACATTTATTTTTAAACAAAAATACTTCACGTACATAAATGTTTTGCCACACGAACTACTTGTGATTCTCTCTATTCTTACACCTATTCTCACTCACTGGTCTGGATGCCTGGCTGAAAGAGATGAACAAATCTTTAAATGCATTGTGTGATATTTGACTGTTCCCATCCTTACCTGTTTCTCAGTCCTCTCTGCTGCAGCTGACACTGTATCATGGCCTTTATGTTCATCCATCACACACAGCAGACAGATACACTGCTGATCGGTAAGACAGTAAACCTCCAGCAGTTTGTCATGATGAGGGCAAATCTTCTCCTGGAGTTGTCCAGTGGCATCAATCAACTTGTGTTTTTTCCCTCAGTTGAGGTCATTGTGAAGTTTCAGGTGAGTCGCGCAGTAAGAGGCCAGACAAATCAGACAAGACTTGACAGCTTTGAGTTTTCTCCCAGTGCAGCTGTCACACTCCACATCTAAATGTCCAGCATAGCACAGAGCAGGAGGGGGAGCAGCCTGGAGTCCTGTCTTCTTCAGTTTCTCCACCACTTCAGCCAGCACAGTGTTTCTGTTCAGAACAGGTCTTGGGATAAAGGTCTGTCTGCACTGTGGACAGCTGTAGACACCTTTCAGACGATCCTGATCCCAGCTGTCTTTAATACAGCCCATACAGTAACTGTGTCCACAGGCAGTAGTCACCGGATCCTTCAGTAAATCCAGACAGATTGAACAGGCAATCAAATCCTTATCTTCAAAATGTGCTTCTGCCATCATGAAACAAGCCCTATCAGACTGAGCAGCAGATGCACAGAGATAAGTTTTGTTTCCCGGTTTAACAGGCAGTAGGAGTGGCTTCCCTTAAATCTGGGCTTTCAGCCCGATTCTTTGTCTGAACTGGGATATCAGACAGTCTGGCCATCAGAGGGCATGTGTAGTGGTCTTTGGACAACATTTACACAACAAAGCTATGAACAATAATATACAGTGCTATACAGCAATGTATGCAGTAATGTAGAGTAATGTTATAGTGTGTGATGACTGTCTTGTGTTGCCCCCACCCCACAACACCACTTTCATATAGTTTTCGTGTTCTATTAAACTGAGGCAAATGTTTCGCATTGTACCATCATCACTCAGTACCACAGGAGGTTGGTAGCACCTTAATTGGGGAGGACGGGTTCATAGTAATGGCTGGAATGGATTTAATGGAATGGTAATTTAACTCATCAAACACATGGTTTCCAAGTGTTTGGTACCATTCCATTTACTCCATTCCAGCCATTGTTATGAACCATCCTCACCCAGCAGCCTCCTTTATATAGTTTTAGTTTTCTATTAAACTGAGGCACATGTTTTACTTTGATCCATCATCACTCAGTACCCATGTCTCTTTGTTCCATTATCACCCCCTACCCATGTCTCTTTGTTCCATTATCACTCAGTACCCATGTCTCTTTGTTCCATTATCACTCACTACCCATGTCTCTTTGTTCCATTATCACTCACTACCCATGTCTCTTTGTTCCATCATCACTCACTACCCATGTCTCTTTGTTCTGATGGATTAGTTTCTCAATGAAGACATCTCTGTCCAACACTATTTCTCTTCTTCAGCCACTATGTCTGCTTGTGTCTTATTTGATGTTGTGGTCATAGCTGAGTGGTTGTGGAGGTGGAGAGGCAGGGCGTGGTGGTGGTGGTAGAGCTTTTGACACAACATAGACTAAATACATCTTCGGGATTGCTGTCCTTTCCACGGGATGGTTGAGCTAATGTAGGCTAATGTGATTAGCATGAGGTTGTAAGTAACAAGAACATTTCCCAGGACATAGACATATCTGATATTGGCAGAAAGCTTAAATTCTTGTTAGTCTAACCACACTGTCCAATTTACAGAAGCTATTACAGTGAAATAATACCATGCTATTGTTTGAGAAGAGTGCACAATTTTGAACATGAAAAGTTATTAATAAACAAATTAGGCACATTTGGGCTGTCTTGATGCAACATTTTGAACAGAAATGCAATGGTTCATTTGATCAGACTAAAACTTTGCACATACACTGATGAAATCTAAATTTTACCTGGGCTGGAATAATACATTATGGCCTTTCTCTTTCATTTCAAAGATGACGGTACAAAAAAAATACAAAAGAACAGTTGGTTCTTTCTTTTTATTATCTTTTACCAGATCTATTGTTATATTCATTTCACAATTCCATAAACGTCAAAGTGTTTCCTTTCAAATGGTACCAAGAATATGCATGTCCTTGCATCAGGGCCTGAGCTACAGGCAGTTAGATTTGGGCATGTCATTTTAGGCGAAAATTGAAAAAAAGGGGCTAATCCTTAAACTGGATAGAGATCAAACATTTGATAAAAATCTGACTACAGTGTTATCAGGAAAGGTTAGGCCTCGGGACTAAGGAATTGCACACAACAGACATTACACTGTGCTTGTTTTTCCACTGCAATCTTGTGATTCAAAATTGACACAAATCCACACTTGTACTTAAAATGTTTGTTTGTATCAGGGCCTAAGGACAGTTGAATGGAGCAGTCAGAAGTGGCTCCCGACTAGGTCCGAGCAAGGGCCCCCTGTAATATTTGAATTTAGGATTTTGGGGTTGGGGGGGACAGCTAACTTCCTACAATTCTACTGATTTTGCCATGAGGCAAAGATAAAAATGTGCCATTTTATAGCTAATCTCATGCTGTTCTACACATTTTGCCATGATGCTGAGATTTGTCATTTTTAAGATAATGTCCTGCATTCGACACATTTTGCCATGAGGCTGAGAGAAAAGGTTGCAGGCCTCCCACCTTGATGGGGCTGCGGTGGGGTATGATGTGTCGGTGGCAGTCTGCTTTGGAGCAGAAATATGTCCAACCTTCAAAAGGAGGCTTTTTGCCTTATGGCCACCTGCTGGAGTGGCCTGCGACCGGGTCAGTTGGGCTTATCAGATGAGAGGGCACCTGTTGAAATAGCCTCCTGGTAAAACACATCCTCCTTGATTCCTTGAGAAACATATAGAGTCAACAGTACAGGAGAACATGATATAAAACTATTACAGTCATAATCATACCAATGTGAAACATAGAGTCAACAATACAGGAGAACATGATATAACACTATTACAGTCATAATCATACCAATGTGAAACATATAGAGTCAACAATACAGGAGAACATGATATAACACTATTACAGTCATAATCATACCAATGTGAAACATATAGAGTCAACAATACAGGAGAACATGATATAAAACTATTACAGTCATAATCATACCAATGTGAAACATATAGAGTCAACAATACAGGAGAACATGATATAACACTATTACAGTCATAATCATACCAATGTGAGAAACTCAGTTAAATGCAGCTTGATGGGCCTTTATTAACCTTTAGATGCAACACTATGGATTGGTGATTAGATAACTGTCAAACATGTCAATGTCTCCAATGTTTCATAACTGTAATGAACACTGTCAGAGGAAAGAGAGTGCAGACAGAGCCATGTATTTAGACAAGAAACATGTTAGCAACATTTATTCTGTGATAGTAGATAAAAAGTACGATCTCTGAATAAAAAACATTTCAGAAGGTTCATTTACATGAATGAGTCTACTTTTCATGTCATCCCAATTATCTAAATCAAATCAAAGTTTATGTCTCACACACCGATTAGCAGATGTTAAAGCAGGTGCAGCAAAATGCTTGTTTCTAGCTCCAGCAATGCAGTAAATGCTTGTTTCTAGCTCCAGCAGTGCATTAAATGCTTGTGTTTCTAGCTCCAGCAATGCAGTAAATGCTTGTGTTTCTAGCTCCAGCAATGCAGTAAATGCTTGTGTTTCTACCTCCAGCAGTGCATTAAATGCATGTGTTTCTAGCTCCAGCAGTGCATTAAATGCTTGTGTTTCTAGCTCCAGCAATGCAGTAAATGCTTGTTTCTAGCTCCAGCAGTGCATTAAATGCTTGTGTTTCTAGCTCCAGCAATGCAGTAAATGCTTGTGTTTCTAGCTCCAGCAATGCAGTAAATGCTTGTGTTTCTAGCTCCAGCAGTGCATTAAATGCATGTGTTTCTAGCTCCAGCAATGCAGTAAATGCTTGTTTCTAGCTCCAGCAGTGCATTAAATGCTTGTGTTTCTAGCTCCAGCAATGCAGTAAATGCTTGTGTTTCTAGCTCCAGCAATGCAGTAAATGCTTGTGTTTCTAGCTCCAGCAATGCAGTAAATGCTTGTTTCTAGCTCCAGCAACGCAGTAAATGCTTGTGTTTCTAGCTCCAGCAATGCAGTAAATGCTTGTTTCTAGCTCCAGCAATGCAGTAAATGCTTGTGTTTCTAGCTCCAGCAACGCAGTAAATGCTTGTGTTTCTAGCTCCAGCAGTGCATTAAATGCTTGTGTTTCTAGCTCCAGCAATGCAGTAAATGCTTGTGTTTCTAGCTCCAGCAACGCAGTAAATGCTTGTGTTTCTAGCTCCAGCAATGCAGTAAATGCTTGTTTCTAGCTCCAGCAATGCAGTAAATGCTTGTGTTTCTAGCTCCAGCAATGCAGTAAATGCTTGTGTTTCTAGCTCCAGCAATGCAGTAAATGCTTGTGTTTCTAGCTCCAGCAATGCAGTAAATGCTTGTGTTTCTAGCTCCAGCAACGCAGTAAATGCTTGTGTTTCTAGCTCCAGCAACGCAGTAAATGCATGTGTTTCTAGCTCCAGCAATGCAGTAAATGCTTGTGTTTCTAGCTCCAGCAACGCAATAAATGCTTGTGTTTCTAGCTCCAGCAAAGCAGTAAATGCTTGTGTCTAACAGTACAATACTAACGCACAAATAATACCCCACTTCGTTTTAGATAATTTGGCAGTACGTTCAACCAGCCCCAAAACATGTATAAGAAGAATAAGAAACATCAGAATATTTTTTATTTAACCTTTATTTAACTAGGCAAGTCAGTAAAAACAAGTTCTAATTTACAATGACGGCCTACCCTGGCCAAACCGGGACGACAATGGGCCAATTATGCGCCGCCCTATGAGACTCCCAATCACAGCTGGATGTGACACAGCCTGGAATCGAACCAGGGACTGTAATGACACCTCTTGCACTAAGATGCAGTGCCTTAGACAACTGTGCCATTCAGGAGCCCGAAATATAGGATGAGCTACAGTATGTTGAGAATATGTATGTACAGCAGTCTCATCGTTGTTGGTAGTCAGGCCTACCACTGTTGTGTCATCAGCAAACTTGATTATTGAGTCAGAGATGTGAGTAGCCAATTGCTGGTCAAAACACGTAAAAAATACAATAAAAATGTACTTTCCCTCATGAAGTGGATACTGATATCAAGCCCAAGCCATAGATATGATAAATCGGTGTGTATAGGAGCCCTGCTATAGGAGCCCTGCTGATCCGTCCACTGATGTAACAGCACGAGGGGGCCACAACAGACTTTCCTCCGTAGCGTCGCCCCTCTAAGGCCCTTCTGCTAAATTGCTAGCCCTGGCCTGCTAGCTGCCTGGACTCCTATGATCACCCGGCTACGCATGCCTCTCCCTTACGTCAATATGCCTTGTCCATTGCTGTTTTGGTTAGTTACTATCATTTCACTGTAGAGCCTCTAGCACTGCTCAATACGCCTCAGTTAACAATTTAGTTCCACCTCCCACACACACAGTGACATCACCTGGTTTAAAAGCTATTACTAGAGACAATATCTCTTTCATCGTCACTCTATGCACAGGTTTACCCCCACTGTATTCACATCCTGCCATACCTTTGTCTGTACATTATGCCTTGAATCTATTCTACCGTACCCAGAAACCTGCTCCTTTTACTCTCTGCTCTGAACGTACTAGACGACCAGTTCTGTTAGCCTTTAGCCGTACCCTTTTCCTACTGCTCCTCTGTTCCTCTGGTGATGTAGAGGTTAATCCAGACCCTGCAGTGCCTAGCCCCACTCCCATTCCCCAGGCGCTCTCATTTGTTGACTTCTGTAACCGTAAAAGCCTTGGTTTCATGCATGTTAACATTAGAAGCCTCCTCCCTAAGTGTCACGATCTTCATTAACGGACCAAGGCGCAGCGTGCCGGGTTGAGGAAAACATGTTTATTCTGTTAACTCACCCAATACAAAACAATAAAAGACGATCAACTGGTGTAGTCTCACACAACAACATACACCAAAACAGCGTCAACCTCCCACAAGGAAAGGAGGAAAAAATAGCTGCTTAAGTGTGGTTCCCAATCAGAGACAACGATAGACAGCTGTCCCTGATTGAGAGCCACACTCAGCCAAAACAAAGAAATACAAAAACTATAACATAGAATGCCCACCCCAAATCACACCCTGACCAAACCAAAATGAGACATAAAAAGGCTCCAACAGGTCAGGGCGTGACACTAAGCTTGTTTTATTCACTGCCCTAGCAACCTCTGCCAATCCGGATGTCCTAGACGTGTCTGAATCCTGGCTTAGGAAGACCACCAAAAACCCTGAAATTTCCATCCCTAACTATAACATTTCCCAACAAGATAGAACTGCCAAAGGGGGCAGATTTGCAATCTACTGCAGAGAGAGCCTGTAGAGTTCTGTCCTACTATCCAGGTCTGTGCCCAAACAAAAAATCCACCTCTCCAGAAACAAGTCTCTTACCATTGCCGCTTGCTACAGACCACCCTCTGGCCCCAGCTGTGCCCTGGACAGCATATCCGAACTGATTGCCCCCCCATCTATCTTCAGAGCTCGTGCTGCTAGGTGACCTAAACTGGGACATGCTTAACACATCCTACAATCTAAGCTTGATGCTCTCAATCTCACACAAATTATCAATGAACCTACAAGGTACAACCCCAAATCCGTAAACACGGGCACCCTCATAGATATCATCCTAACCAACCTGCCCTCCAAATACACTTCTGCTGTCTTCAACCAGGATCTCAGCGATCACTGCCTCATTGCCTGCGTCCGTAATGGGTCCGCGGTCAAACGACCAGCCCTCATCACTGTCAAACGCTCCCTAAAACACTTCAGCGAGCAGGCCTTTCTAATCGACCTGGTCCGGGTATCCTGGAAGGATATTGACCTCATTCCGTCAGTAGAGGATGCCTGGTTATTCTTTAAAAGTGCTTTCCTCACCATCTTAAATAAGCATGCCCCATTCAAAAAATGTAGAACCAGGAACAGATATAGCCCTTGGTTCACTCCAGACCTGACTGCCCTTGACCAGCACAAAAACATCCTGTGGCGTACTGCATTAGCATCGAATAGCCCCAGCGACATGCAACTTTTCAAGGAAGTTAGGAACCAATACACACAGGCAGTTAGGAAAGCAAAGGCTAGCTTTTTCAAATAGAAATGTGCATCCTGTAGCACTAACTCCAAAAGGTTCTGGGACACTGTAAAGTCCATGGAGAATAAGAGCACCTCCTCCCAGCTGCCCACTGCACTGAGGCTTGGAAACACTGTCACCACCGATAAATCTGCGATAATTGAGAATTTCAATAAGCATTTTTCTTACGGCTGGCCATGCTTTCCACCTGGCTACCCCTACCCCGCTCAACAGCCCTGCACCCCTCACTGAAACTTGCCCAAGCCTCCCCCATTTCTCCTTCACCCAAATCCAGATAGCTGATGTTCTGAAAGAGCTGCAAAATCTGGACCCCTACAAATCAGCAGGGCTAGACAATCTGGACCCTCTCTTCCTAAAACTATCCGCCGAAATTGTTGCAACCCCTATTACTAGCTTGTTCAACCTCTTTCGTATCGTCTGAGATCCCCAAAGATTGGAAAGCTGCCGCGGTCATCCCCCTCTTCAAAGGGGGACACTCTAGACCCAAATTGCTACAGACCTATATCTATCTTACCCTGCCTCTCTAAGGTCTTCGAAAGCCAAGTTAACAAACAGATCACCAACCATTTTGAATCCCACCGTACCTTCTCTGCTATGCAATCTTGTTTCAGAGCTGGTCATGGGTGCACCTCAGCCACACTCAAGGTCCTAAACGATGTCATAACCGCCATCGATAAGAGACATTACTGTGCAACCGTATTCATCAACCCGGCCAACTACTTCTCTGATAGAGTTCTGTGTGTCAAATCGGAGGGCCTGTTGTCCAGACCTCTGGCAGTCTCTATGGGGGTGCCACAGTGTTGTAAATAGCCCATCCAACTACCTCATCCTCTTACTGTTATTTATTTATTTATCTTGCTCCTTTGCACCCCAGTATCTCTACTTGCACATTTATCTTCTGCACATCTACCATTCCAGTGTTTAATTGCTATATTGTAATTACCTCGCCACCATGGCCTATTTATTGCCCTACCTCCCTTATCTTACCTCATTTGCACTCACTGTATATAGACTTTTTTGTTTTCTTTTTCTACCGTATTTTTGACTGTATGTTTTGTTTATTTCATGTGTAACTCTGTGTTGTTGTATGTGTCGAACTGCTTTGCTTTATCTTGGCCAGGTCGCAGTTGTAAATGAGAACTTGTTCTCAACTGAAATAAAAAAAATAGAATTGTCTCCTCTGTGGACACTGGAGGGCACATAAGCACAAAGTAACCGTTATTGTTAACACTACTTTAGCGACATAAAAACAGATATGTGACAGTTTAACATAATGGCAAAATGTTAACCTTTAAAACAAGCATGTTGTATGTATAAATGGAGGACATGGGTTCAAATGGCTTAGTGTCATCCCATAACTAATAAGCAGACTCCTGCGGCTCAGAAATCCACTACCTGCTCTCTGATAGACAGCGATGGGGAGTTCTTAGGTTCAAGCAGTAATTCACAGTGGTGGAAAAAGTACCCAATTGTCATACTTAAGTAAAAGAAAAGATACATTAATAGAAAATTACTCAAATAAAAGTGAGTCACCCAGTAAAATACTGCTTGAGTAAAAGTCTAAAAGATTTTGGCTTTGAATATACTTAAGTATCAAAAGTAAATGAAATTGCTCAAATATACTTAAGTATCAAAAGTAAAAGAATAAATACTTTTAAATTCCTTATAAAGCAAACCAAACGGCACCATTATAGATTTTTATTCACGGTTAGCCAGGGGCACACTCCAACACACAGACAATTTCCAAACAAATAATTTGTGTTAGTGAGTCCGCCATATTAGAGGCAGTAGAGATGACCAAGGATGCTCTTTTGATCAGCGTGTGAATAGGAAACTTTTGTTTTCCTGCTAAGCATTCAAAATGTAACGAGTACTTTTGGGTGTCAGGGAAAATGTAGGGTGTAAAAAGTACATTATTTTCTTTAGGAATGTAGTGGAGTAAAAGTTGAAAAAATATATATATAGTAATTTGAAGTATTTTAACTTAGTTATTTTACACCACTGGTAATTCAGTCATATATTATTCATCCAAGAGTAGTGTCCTGAGGAGCATCTACCTATCGCAGGTCCTCCATTCTCCATGCCACTGACACTTACACTGTTTCACTCTGAGCTGCAAAACAGTCTGGATTGTCTTCAGAGAATGGCTGAGAGACAATGGTTGGTTCTGATTCTCTATAGTCCTCTCCGTCAGGTTGTGTTTTGATCAGTTCAGTTGTAGTACTGGGTAGTGACTCGCTTTGTCTGTTAGAATGTGCCTCTAAATCTTCTGTCTGAAGACCTTCCCCAAACAGCACATTATCATGTTTCCTCCATCTTGTGACTGTTGTTAATGTAACTTTGTAGGAGTTCTATAATAAAAATAAAAAACTCTGCAATCATTGCACCTATACAGTGCTTCTGTGAGTCCTCGTGCACTCAAATTGATGCCAGTACTGAATACTTTTGTATTTTCTCTCCTGTGCGAATCTTTATGTGCATTAACATATTACCAACAATGCTGAATCCTTGAGAAGCATCCAGCTGCAGATTATGCGGTCTGAAGCTACCTGTCTCAGATGGTATTTTTGCATTTGATGGTATGTACAGTCGTGGCCAAAAGGTTTGAGAATGACACAAATATTAATTTTCAAAGTCTGCTGCCTCAGTTTGTATGATGGCAATTTGCATATACTCCAGAATGTCATGAAGAGTGATCAGATGAATTGCAAAGCCCCTCTTTGCCATGCAAATGAACTGAATCCCCAAAAAACATTTCCACTGCATTTCAGCCCTGCCACAAAAGGACCAGCTGACATCATGTCAGTGATTCTCTCGTTAACACAGGTATGAGTGTTGACGAGGACAAGGCTGGAGATCACTCTGTCATGCTGATTGAGTTAAAATAACAGACTGGAAGCTTTAAAAGGAGGGTGGTGCTTGGAATCATTGTACCTGCAAGGAAACACGTGCCGTCATCATTGCTTTGCACAAAAAGGGCTTCACAGGCAAGGATATTGCTGCCAGTAAGATTGCACCTAAATCAACCATTTATCGGATCATTAAGAACTTCAAGGAGAGCGGTTCAATTGTTGTAAAGAAGGCTTCAGGGCGCCCATGAAAGTCCAGCAAGCGCCAGGACAGTCTCCTAAAGTTGATTCAGCTGCGGGATCGGGGCACCACCAGTACGGAGCTTGCTCAGGAATGGCAGCAGGCAGGTGTGAGTGCATCTGCACGCACAGTAAGGCAAAGACTTTTGGAGGATGGCCTGGTGTCAAGAAGGGCAGCAAAGAAGCCACTTCTCTCCAGGAAAAACATCAGGGACAGACTGATATTCTGCAAAAGGTACAGGGATTGGACTGCTGAGGACTGGGGTAAAGTCATTTTCTCTGATGAATCCCCTTTCCGATTGTTTGGGGCATCTGGAAAAAAGTTTGTCCGGAAAAGACAACGTGAGCGCTACCATCAGTCCTGTGTCATGCCAACAGTAAATCATCCTGAGACCATTCATGTGTGGGGTTGCTTCTCAGCCAAGGGAGTGGACTCACTCACAATTTTGCCTAAGAACAAAGCCATGAATAAAGAATGGTACCAACACATCCTCTGAGAGCAACTTCTCCCAGCATGATGGAGCACCTTGCCAAAAGGCAAAAGGAATAACTAAGTGGCTCGGGGAACAAAACATCGATATTTTGGGTCCATGGCCAGGAAAGTCCCCAGACCTTAATCCCTTTGAGAACTTGTGGTCAATCCTCAAGAGGCAGGTGGTCAAACAAAACCCCACAAATTCTGACAAACTCCAAGCATTGATTATGCAAGAATGGGCAGCCATCAGTCAGGATGTGGCCCAGAAGTTTATTGACAGCATGCCAGGGCAGATTGCAGAGGTCTTAAAAAAGAAGGGTCAACACGGCAAATATCAACTTCATGCAAGTCAATAAAAGCCTTTGACACTTATGAAATGCTTGTAATTATACTTCAGTATTCCATAGTAACATCTGACAAAAATATCTAAAGACACTGAAGCAGCAAACTTTGTGGAAATTAATATTTGTGTCATTCTTTTGGCCACGACTGTACACATGCAGTCTGAACTCTAGCCGTAACACAGTAAATGTTTTATTGTGTCCCTCCGTTTTGTATGATGTTACATTTCTATGTATGAATTTGTATTGGGCCCTCCAATTCATGTGATATGAATTGAATTAATATACGTTACAAATGTGTGGCTAATGTTATCTAGCTGGCTACATGTCTGTAGCTCTGGTCCAGGGCGTTATGTTTAATGTGTTAGTATCATAGTGGTAAAAGTTGGGAGAGTTAGCAGAGTATAAACTGGCTACACTAGCTAGCTAGCGTTAGCTAGCTCTCTGGCAGCATTTGACATCCTGTCTCAGCTCATATGTCTCACAGCGTCTGTGTCCTGAGAAGGTATCTGCTGGAGCCAGACTCTATTGGAATCCTTTGCCACAATCAGGGGAGCGATATGGATAATCCTGTGTAAATTCTAGTGCGTTTTTTCAGATCACCGCTGATTTCGAATCCTTTGCCGCAATCAGGGTGATACAGTTGCTCTCCCGAGTGTCTCCTCGTGTGTCTTTTCAGACCACCGCTAGTGCTGAATCCTTGGCCACAATCACAGCAGCGATATGGTTTCTCCCCTGTGTGGATCCTCATGTGCTCTGTCAGTTTACTGTTACAGGAAAAATATTTACTACAAACATGACAAGAAACATTAGCTGCAATGTGAGTTTGGAGGTGATCTTTCATACTTTCTGTGGACTCCATACTTTTCCCACAGACACCACATTGATGATCATTGTGCCCTGTATGGGTTTTAACATGTCTAATTAATGTACTCATGTAATTAAAAAACTTGCCACACACCTTGCAACAACAGGGAGAAGCAAAACTTTGCCTGTGTGATTTCAGATGGGACAACTGTGTGGATGTGCTGCCCATAGTAGTGATACAGGAGTTTTGTCCTTTGACCATATTATTTCTCTTTGATTTGACTGGCTTAAAACCTATCGCAGGTCCTCCATTCTCCATGCCACTGACACTTTTACTGTTTTCACTCTGAGCTGCAAACCAGTCTGGATTTGCTTCAGAGAATGGCTGAGAGACACTGGTTGGTTCTGATTCTCTATAGTCCTCTCCGTCAGGTTGTGTGTTGATCAGTTCAGATGTAGTAATGGGTAGAGTGTCTCTCTCTCTGTTGTCTTCCTTTTGCGTTTGATAGAGATGTGAGGGGTGAGTTGGGTACTCATCACAGTCACTTTTCACACAGGCAGGAGTGAAAATGGAGGCTATGGTATCTGCCTCAAGCCCTTGAAGCTGCTCTTCTTCCCGACTGGTCCAGATTTCCTCCGGTTCCTCTTTTATCTGTGTGGGCTGTGGGTCCTCCTGCCCCACACTGGTGTTCCACTCTTGCTGCTCAGGGGGAACCTCCACTTCAGAGACGGAAAGAGAGAGGTCTGGAGGAAGAGGAGAGAAAGGAAGAAACAGTTAACTCAGTGCTGACGTCCTGCCATTTAGGCCTGCCTACCTACCCGGTAAATGTAATGTTACACCCCCTCCCACCACAAAACACTCACTTTGGCATTGCTCCTTTTGTCCTATACAATTATGATTTAGTAAGTGTAGACTAACGTACCGAGTAACACACCTGCCCTGTGTAGCTTTATCTCAGGTTGAAGAACAATGTCGAGCAGCCTTTGTAAACGGACAACTTCCTCCTGATACTCTACTATAGTTTTTTCAACGACCCCGAATATCTCCTCTGCAGCATATGTTAATCTCTCGTTGAGAAAAACCCTCAACAACTGTATGTTAGACATTTTTACTTTTTAGATAACGCGAGTTGCTAGCTAACGTCGGGGTTGTTTTCGTCACTAATGTAACACCGCTGATGAATGATTAACAGTCACTAAGTCATAATTGTAAACTCCGCCTATTTCTACAATTTATGTTATTCAAATCTCATTTTAAATGTAACCCTACCCTTAAATTATGACCAAAAAGATCATTTTGTAGCCAATTATGCCTTTGCGGCTGTAATATCGGACTTTGTGGCTATGTTATCTAGTGGGAAACGGTTGTTTTCACTATGTGCAGCATCAGCGACAAAGACATCCGGTGACAAATGATTTGCGCTCCTGTCGTAAACGAGTAAATCGATTTCTCTATCGCCACCTGCTGGAGTGGAGTGTGTCAGAGAGGAAGAGGTGAGATAGGTTGTTTAATCTTTGTTTCGGTTTATCAGAGGTGGCACCTGTTGAAATTGATAGTTTAGTGACAAAACACATCCTCCTTGATTCCCTGAGAAACATAAACAATAAAACAAAACAATTAAAGTACATCATTAACAATGGATTAATAGAATTTGAGAACATTTAAATAAAAAATGGTCCAGTGATAATCCTATCAACTACAAGAGCCTCATTTAAATTCAACCTGGTTGGCCTTTATTGTACTTTAGATGCATAACACATTGTATGGATTGGTGATTAGATAACTGCCAAACATTTAAATGTCTCCAATGTTTCATAATCGTGCAAAACCGTCAGAGCACAACAAATTGGCCAGTGTTACCTTGTGTTGATTTTTCAGTGTGGATTCAGGTGTTACATTGAGACTGTAAGTGTTAAATAAACACTCAGTGGTGTAAAATAACCCCAGTGTTGGTGTTAATAACCAGTGTTGAGTGTGATTGTGTCAGTTTTACTCTTTTGAGAGTAAAACGCTCTCACCAAAACCACACCCATCATTATCATATTTCCCAGCATGCTCTACTGCAGGGAGAAATGTTTGTTTTTGATATCTGAGTTTTTGCATTTATTGATTAATCTTATGCTACACAAAGATTAATAACAAAACAAATCTGAACTAATCCAATCAGTTAGATTTATTGCACCCATTACTGAACTGGTTTAGGTAGTCTCCTCACAATGTTCTTAAACCGGACAGTCATTCTAAATGTAGGTTGCAGGTGAATAAAATGCCAACTGATATCCTAACTCTGTCTGGATTCCAATACAGATCACTTTGCAAGCCATCATAATGTGACTTGCATGCCTGATGTGGCCTGTAAACCAGGCGGTTCCTAACGCTGTGTTAGGGTAAAACTTGGCCATCAAAGTAAGGCCTTTAATAACGCATTGTCCTAAAGAGTTTTAATTTTACTTATAATGTATGCCTAGAAACTTATTTGGTAAGGTCCACAGTACCGAAAATGAATTAATTCAACAACCATGTCCCTCTCACTAACAAATAGTCATGGATGGTAACTATAATTTACTTGAAAAGGCACACTGGGAAATTATATTGGAGGCTCGGCTTAGTGGGGGGAGACTTTAAACGTGTTGTTTTTGGAAGTACAAGTTTAAGTGGTATACAGTTATGTTAAAAGTTCGAGTTTGTTTGCTGCCAGTCCTGAAGTCTTTGTAAATATGTACATAAGAGCATGTGGCATAAAATACATATAAATATTGTAACTATAAACTTTATACACCAACTATATACACTTCCTAGTGTTATAAATACTATGTGAGGTGTTCATTGCCTAACACTGACAAAGTATAACAGCGTCAGCAGTGTTAATTTAACATGGGAAGATGTGGACCTGTATAGACACTGTCTCAGTTTTAAATGCAAACCTGTCCAACTCATGTATTAAGACAATTAACATGTTATACATATTTATTTAGTCTACTTTTACCTCAGTGAATATTGGCATCAAGCTCATAGAGATAATAACAAAAAATGTATAGGATTGTCTCTGATCCTGTAGACACCTGAGGACACAAGCACAATGTAACCAATATTGTGAACACTACTTTAGCAACACAATCCCTTGGTTCTTTAAACTTAAAAAAATGTTGACTTACTGTCAGGGAATGCATCTTTAAACTGTAGGTATGCCTCTCAGGTTGCACCGCAACAGAAGTTAAGACTAATTTTCCCTTCAAATAAAAACACAATATCTTATTTTCGGACTGTCATCGCTTATGTACCAACTTTCCACTGTTTCCTTTGAGTCCTGTGAAACTTTGGGACAGGTAAAATCCTATGAGTCTGTCATTTTTTTTGGCATCCTGGGCCATATCCTTTTATTTGCCAAACTGCATTATCTTTTGGCTGGTCCAGAGTTAGTGCCGAAACAATTTGTATTTTCCTTTTGCAATATGCACATTTTTGCTTCAACTGGGCAAATACTTTCAATGCCACTTTCCTGCCCCATGTCAAACAGTGACAGGCGATCCATTTCCTTCCTCATTGTATTTTAGATTTTGCTCAACTTCCTTTTACTGTACTTTTCTGATGGTTTCAACAAAAAATGTGTATCGGAGATTCCCCCAATAGAAGAGACATTAATTGACATTTTCAAGCTCTTTCTCAGTCTTCATTTTGATTGTCATGGCGAATGTTCAACTGGTGCATGAGCTAGCCTGGATAACACATGGTCCTCAGGAAGCTTTTTACGACAAGGTGCGCAAATGCTAAACCCAGGTACAAATGGAGCAGAGGGGAACTTGGAAACTAAGGTCCCTAAGAATAGACTCATATGGGCATTGGTCTCAAAAAAAGCTAAGCCTAGTCTATGAAAATCCACAAGGTGGTAACTTGTTTAGCATAAAGAATTGAGCTGTGTGTTGGAAATGCCGTCTCAAAGATTTCAATGTAGTTGTAATATTTGAATTAGTTGTAAAATCACGTAATGATGTCAGTCATAGCTAAGCATGGGCTTGGAGATGGTAGTCTATGACAGTGGTTCCCAACCTTTTTCCTTGGGGCCCCCTATGTACATATTTAAAAATCCGTGCCCCCATCTATCTATATCTATCTATCTATTTATATATATATATATATAATATTAATGCTATGCACACACACACACACACACACACACACACTGTATATAGTAACTAAATTTAGTTTTAAGTTTTAATGACATTTTATTACATGAATACACAGGAAATGTTCCTTCCAACTTCAAATGTTTCCAACTTCAAATGTTTCCTTTTAGCCTAATATTTTCATTTTTACACAACTAGTAAAACGCAGTTGTTTCTTTTTTTTCAGGATTTTGTGTATAAACATAGAATACTGAATGTTATGAACGTAATGTTAAATATGAACGGTAGAATGCTGTATGTACTTACATGCATGCATGCACAGATCCTTATTTTTTACAAGGCTAATCATAACGTCAGCGTAAACACATAACGCTAATGTCCACCTTGGGCTTGCATGCCTTTGACTAGTGATGGAATGTCAGGTGTAATGCCAGTGACAGCCAGTCTAAAATCGCTGTGGACTTCCAGTCTGTTGCGTGACTTTGTTTTTATAGCCACAAGGGCACTGAAGGCTGTCTCAGAGAGGTAGGTGGTACTGAAAGGAAGAATGATCTTTGTAATGGCATAGTTTGCGAGTTTAGGTGCGACAACAGGTCCCCTGGCTATCCAAAGCCTTTTGAATCCATTCTCCTGGAAGTACTTTTTTGACAGTGAATCAGTTTGTAGTTCAGCGAGCTCATCTTCACAGCCAAGGTATTCCACATCTTCAAGCCTGGATGTGAAGGGATCCATAACCCACGACTCCTTGGATAATGCGTCAACATCCGCAAAGCGGGACTTTAATTCCTCCTGTAGCGAAGTCATGTGACGGCAAAACTCGGCGCGCAAAGATGCACTCACGGTACCCCCAGAATGTTGAAGCAGCAGTGGAAAGTGTTGTAAATGCCCCTGTGACATTTTCCAGCCCTGTACTCCAGCTTGCGCATAAAAGCATCGATTGCTTCTTTGCACTTCAAGATGTTTGACTCAGAGCCCTGCAGTCTCTTGTTGGTCTCATTATAAAGAGTGAATATGTCAGCAAGGTATGCGGTTTTGATCCAGAACACATCAGTCAGCTGCTCCAACAGTGTGTTTTGATTTCGCAGAAATTCCAGGATTTTATCCTGCAGTTCTAGAAAGCGCACAAGCACTTTGCCACGCGAAAGCCAGCGCACCTCTGTGTGTAGCAGTAGAGTTTGGTGCGCTTCATCCTCACACAGTTGTGCAAATAATCTCTGGTTGGTAGGGCGAGCTTTAATGAAGTTGACGACTTTTACAACTGTTGCCAGTGTGTCACCAAGGTCTCTGGACAGTTTTTTTACTGGCGAGTGCCTGGCGATGTATCATACAGTGGAAAATTACACAGGCTGGAGCCTTTTCCATCAAACGGCTGTTAAATCCCTTATTTCTACCCATCATCGCCGCAGCTCCATCCGTGCAGCAAGCGACGATATTTGTGTAGGGCAAATTGTACGATGTGAGGTAAGAATCAACAGCCATAAAAATATCCTGACCTGTAGTTGTTGTTGGTAAATTGGTAGACATAAGTATGTCCCGTTTCAACTCATCTCCGTCCACATACTGTACATATACGATAAGCACAGACTCTCCCGCTACTGTGGTCGTTTCATCCAGCTGTATAGCAAATTGGACTTCTCTAAGCTTTTCATGCAACTGTTTTTTGCAGTTTTCTGCCATTTTATCAATTCTGTCTTTAACAGTGTTGTTAGAAAGTGGGACAGATTTAACCTTTTCAGCTGCTTGCGGGCCACATAGTCCCTCCACTATTTTAATGCAGGCGGGTTTGATTAACTCCTCTCCAATATTATGCGGCTTTTTTGCCTTGGCAATCAACAGCGAACACTCAAAGGAAACTTTAGTGGCCTTCTGTAAATCACTACCTGCTCTTTCGAATACTGTTCTGATGTCTGTCAATCTTTTTGACAGAGCCATCTCTTTTCTCTCTAAGAATTCCTTATCTTTGCCGATTGTCTCTGGATGCTTCGTTTCCTGGTGTCTTTTCATTTTGCTTGGTTTCATGCTGTCGTTTGCCAGTTTTTCACCACAAAAGACACATTCTGGCCGAGACTTGTCTTGGCCTTCAATAAAACCAAAATGTATGTAGGTTTTGTCATAGTGTCTTAACTTTTTCTTCGCCTCTGATGAAGAATCACCGCATTTACGTTTCTCTGCCATTTTCCTTTTGATTTTGCCGTTATGATGACAACAAGCACATTGAGCAAGTGACCGTGTGCGCACAAAATTTAAATAATTATTTTATATAAGAGATAATTTTTGACTGCCTTATCTTGGCATTGTAAGCATATTATTTTTTTTAAACTTTGAAAAAAATGTTTTATATAAAATTATTAGTGGAACATTTTATGCATCTTTATTCACCTCAAAGCATATCCGCTCTCGCGCCCCCCCTTTGAACTCTGGCGCCCCCCTGAGGGGGGCGCGGACCCCAGGTTGGGAACCAATGGTCTATGACATATGGATCAGGTGGGTATATACTGTATTCTCGAGTGACAGATGCATGTCAAAAAGTGGTGGGATAAAAGGTACATCAAAAGCTTAAGTTGTCATATTTTAAAGATTTAACAGTTAAACCAATTCATATACTTTAGCATTCAAGTAATTACATAACATTTAGTAATTACATAACATTTACCGATATGATACAGATAAACACTTAAAGAGCTTCAGCTAGCTACTTAATCGAGAGATCATTTACAGATTTACAATGCAGCCTAGTACTTGAGCTCAAGTTATCCCAACAAAATAAAATAGCATATCTGAGAAACAATGGAGAACAATAATACTGAACTCGTCTATGCAGCAACTCACACATTTGACATGTTTAAAAACAAAGTCTATTTGCTGTGTGATGTTTCAGTAGGGTAAACCACATTTGAGGTATGTATTACTCAAAAACAAAACCATATTTTGGGAGGCCGTACCATTGATTAAAAGCTGGCTTCCAATAGGCTTGCCCATGCCCAGAGTTCCCCACCTCATTAAAGAAGTACAATATTTCCAAGCGAAACAAATAATGATAGAGACTCCTTCCGCACACAAACAATGAACAACTGGGGGCAGTCCTCCTATGGCAGTAGTAAAGGATTCCGATCTTCAAACCAACACAAATTCAAGTATCTTCTTCATTGCTAGGGGAGAGTGCTGGACAAGCATGTCTTCCAACAGTCTTGGCAGTTACAGGTGAACAGCAGTCAGACCTGACTAACCAGATAACGGGTCAAAACTCAAAAGGCAATCAATCACGTTGACAACCTGCTGCAGCTTGGGGCTTCTACACTAAATTACCAAAAGTATGTGGACACCTGCTCGTCGAAAATCTCATTCCAAAATCATGGGCATTAATATAGTGTTGGGCCCCCCTTTGCTGCTAGAACAGCATTCACTCTTCTGGGAAGACTTTCCACTAGATGATGTACATTGCTGTGGGAATTTGCTTCCATTCAGCCACAAGAGCATTAGTGAGGTCGAGCATTGATGTTGGGTGATTAGAACTGGCTCGCAGTTGGGGTTCCAATTCATCCCAGAGGTGTTCGATGGGGTTTAGGTCAGGGCTCTGAGCAGATCAGTCAAGTTCTTCCACACCGATCTTGACAAACCATTAAAGCATGGACCTCGCTTTGTGCACAGGGGCATTGTCATGCTGAAACAGGAAAGGGCTTTTCCCAAACTGTTGCCACAAATTTAGAAGCACAGAATCGTCTATAATGTCATTGTATGCTGTAGCGTTAAGATTTCCCTTCACTGGATCTAAGGGGCATAGCCCGAACCATGAAAAATATCCCCAGACCATTATTCCTCCTCCACCAAACTTTACAGTTGGCACTATGCATTGAGGAAGGTAGCGTTCTCCTGGCATCCTCCAAACCCAGATTCTTCTGTCGGACTGCCAGATATGAAGCGTGATTCATCACTCCAGAGAACGTGTTTTCACTGCTCCAGAGACTAATGGTGGCGAGCTTTACACCACTCCAGCCGACGCTTGTCATTGCGCATGGTGATCTTAGGCTTGTGTACGGCTGCGCAGCCATGGAAACCCATTTCATGAAGCGCCCAACGAACAGTTCTTGTGCCGACGTTGCTTCCAGAGGCAGTTTGGAACTAACTACTATTTTGGAACACTCACTAATGAGTGTTTGGCGGTCCCATTCTGTGAGCTTGTGTGGCCTACCACTTTGCAACGGAGCCGTTGTTGCTCATAGACGTTCCCACTTCACAATAAGAGCACTTACAGTTGACCGGGGCAGCTCGAGCAGGGCAGATATTTTACAAACTGACTTGTTGGAAAGGTGGCATGCTCTGACGGTGCCATGTTGAAAGTCACTGAGCTCTTCAGTAAGGTCATTCTACTGGCACTGTTTGTCTATGGAGATTGCATGGTTGTGTGCTCGATTTTATACACCTGTCAGCAAAGAGTGTTGCTGAAATAGCCGAATCCACTACCTTGAAGGGGTGTCCACATACTTTTGTATATAGAATATCTAATCTACAGCTACTGAGCCAACCCAAGGCCTAGGCCTGTGTTACAGGCTCTACTCTGCAGGTACTGAATAGAGCCCTAGGCCTGGGTTACGGAGGCTCTACTCCGCAGGCACTGAATGGAGCTCTAGGCCTGGGTTACGAAGGCTCTACTCTGCAGGTACTAAATAAGAGCTCTAGGCCTGGGTTACGAAGGCTCTACTCTGCAGGTACTAAATAAGAGCTCTAGGCCTGGGTTACGAAGGCTCTACTCTGCAGGTACTAAATAAGAGCTCTAGGCCTGGGTTACGAAGGCGCTACTCTGCAGGTACTAAATAAGAGCTCTAGGCCTGGGTTACGAAGGCTCTACTCTGCAGGTACTAAGTAGAGCTCTAGGCCTGGGTTCCGAAAGCTCTACTCTGCAGGTACTAAGTAGAGCTCTAGGCCTGGGTTACGAAGGCTCTACTCTGCAGGCACTGAGTCCGGACCCTCATCCCTCAGCACGCCCATCTCAGGGCTAGGCAGGGCTGGGTCAGAGGTAGGCGTGTCGGCCTGCTCCTGGGAGAGGTCTTCTGAACACCGGCTCACGGTCGGGGAAATGACATCGGGGCTCGTGTCACATGACTCTGTGCTCTGCTCCGACATGGCGGTGGTGATTGTCGCGGCAACGTTGGGCGGGATGAGATCAAACTCGTCGTCGTCGTCCTCCTCCAGGATAGGCGACTCGTGGACGTCTATGGGGAAGAGGTAGAGACTCAGGGTGAGTCTCAACAGTCTAAAGTGGCCTCCATCTACACTCATTGTAAAAAAAACAGCACCTGTCCAATTTCTTTCCCATAATTGCAGATAGAGGAAAGAAAAGGAAGAATTAACGCCACTTAACACTATCAAAATGCAACCTCAGAGAGGCACTGAGGAGAAGGACTTACTGTGGTGTCTCTTGTCATGATGTGAGTTTTGTCCAATACTTTTTCTTTTTAATCCCAGCCCCCGTAGGAGGCCTTTTGCCTTCTGGTAGGCCGTCATTGTAAATAAGAATTGGTTCTTAACTGACTTGCCTAGTTAAATAAAGGTTAAATAAAAAATACATAAAGAAAAGTAGATTGAACTGAAACATTGAATTCCGTTACTTTACAAAGTGTCTGATGTGTAGCGCTAACTAAAGGGCCCTACACTCCCTAAGCAAAGTCATATACCGTCTGTTCAAAAGATTTTGCAGCAAAAAAGTATGTAGACCTACGTACAAAAACACACTAAATTGCTGTGTTTACATAAAGTGTGTTGCGGGCTTAACAAGATGAGACAACAACAAAAAACACTGAAAAATGTATGATTAGCAACTATTTACAGTAAACAACTTATTTGTTTGTCTGCCAATGTTGCTGTCATGACTGTAAAATGTCAAACTCACTGCTGAAGGCCTCTGGGTACTGCTTTGCGATCTTGCCCTTTAACGTCCTGCGTGGAAAGATAGAACCATGAATAAATGGATTATGTTCACATTACAGAAGGAAACCAAGGTTAGAGCAATAATTGTGTGACTACTCCCATGAGCTAGTGTGAAAATTGGACAAGAGAGTGAGTGACTGAAAGTTTACATTCATAGTTGGTATAAAGTTCGCTCCGAAGAAATCTACAATCCACCAAGAGTATAGATAATCCAATCAGCCAAGGGTTTGTTAAACAACCCCTTGCCCCGTATCCTAGGAACTTCATGTACAGTACATTTGGATTCAGACCCCTTGACGTTTTCCACATTTTGTTATGTCACAGCCTTATTCTAAAATTGATTACATTTTTTTCCCCCCTCATCAATCTACATACCCCATAATGGCAAAGCAAAAACAGCCAAGATATTTTCGCAAATAAAAAATAAAAATACAGAAAAACTTTATTTACGTAAGTAAATGGAAACAGGTGCATCCTGTTTCCATTAATCATCCTTGAGATGTTTGTACAACTTGATTGGAGTCCTCCTGTGGTAAATTCTATTGATTGGAAATGATTTGGAAAGGCACACACCTGCCTATATTAGGTCCCACAGTTGACAGTGCACGTCAGAGCAAAAACCAAGCCATGAGGTCAAAGGAATTGTCTGTAGAAGCGCCGAGACAACAGGATTGTGTAGAGGCACAGATCTGGGGAAGGGTAGCAAAAAATGTCTGCAGCATTGAAGGTCCCCAAGAACACAGTGGCTGCCATCATTCTTAAATGGAAGAAATTTGGAACCACCAAAACTCTTCTTAGAGCCCGGCCAAACTGAGCAATCATGGGAGAAGGGCCTTGGTCAGGGAGGTGACCATATTTTTTATTTTACCTTTATTTAACTAGGCAAGTCAGTTAAGAACAAATTCTTATTTTCAATGACGGCCTAGGGACAGTGGGTTAACTGCCTTGTTCAGGGGCAGAATGACAGATTTTTACCTTGTCAGCTCGGGGGATTTGAACTTGCAACCTTTCGGTTACTAGTTTAACTCTCTAACCACTAGGCTACCTGCTGCCCCAAGAACCCAATGGTCATTGACAGAGCTCCAGAGTTCCTCTGTGGCGATGGGAGAACCTTCCAGAAGGACAATCATCTCTGCAGCACTCCACCAATCAGGGCTTTATGGTAGAGTGACCAGACTGAAGACACTCCTCAGTAAAAGGCACATGACAGCCCGCTTGGAGTTTACCAAAAGGCACCTAAAGGACTCTCAGACCATGAGAAACAAGATTCTCAGTCTGATCAAACCAAGATTGAAATCTTTGGCCTGAATGCCAAGCGTCACATCTGGAGGAAACCGGGCACCATCCCTACGGCGAAGCATAGTTGTGGCAGCATCATGTCCAGGACCTCAGACTGGGGCGAAGGTTCACCTTCCAACAGGACAATGACCCTAAGCACACAGCCAAGACAGCGCAGGAGTGGCTCGGGACAAGTCTTCGAATGTCCTTGAGTGGCCCAGCCAGAGCACAGACTTGAACCCGATCAAATAGCTCTGCAGCAACGCTCCCCATCCAACCTGACAGAACTTGAGGATCTGCAGAGAAGAATGGGAGAAACTTCCCAAATACAGGTGTGCTAAGCTTGTAGTGTCATACGTAAGAAGACTTGAGGCTGTAAGTACTGAGTAAGGGTCTGAATATTTATGTAAATATTTTTTTTATTTTGAATATATTTGCAAAAATGTCTAAACCTGTTTTCAGACCTACAGAAAAGTTTAGGGGGTAAGGCTTGGGGTTATTTTTGTAGAGAATAGTGGGGCTAGAGGCGGGGTCTAGGGGTAGTCCATTATCTTACGTAGAATGAGGCCATCTGTGGTATGACAATGGGGGTAACCTAGTATTAGGCCAGGTCCTTCACCTGATTCTCCTAAAGATGCTGTCCAAATCTTTCTTCATCTCCACCAGGGTGCGCGTGTGAAGCAGGAAGTGTTCGTTCATCTGCAGCAGCCGCACGTTGGACAGCCCGTTGAAGTTGATTAGCATCTCATTGGTCTTCTCAAAGCGGTCCAGCCTGGGAGAGGAGCAAATGATGAGCGAGATATAAATAGGCTTAATTAAATTAAAGATGTGTTATATTCGTATCAGGCTGTGGCAAAGCTGTGCCTATTTTGCCATAGTCTACCCACGCTGACTGCTAACCAATGTTGGGCTGTATTTGACTAACATAACAGATCATCAGTGAGTGCAAGGCCACCCATCATGACCCCCTTGCAGACAGATAGTCTGCCCTCTATGTGAGAAATATCAATAACCCCAGCAGATGTACGATGTGTTCTGTGCTGTAGCCCAGACTGTCACTCACATGTGCCTTTGGGCTTGGATGATGGCGTTGACATCCTCCGAGTTTACCATACTGAGCATTCTGTTACAGAACATTCCAGAGGCTGTGGGTTCCATGGTGCTGGTGATACTGGAAAGCAATTGGAAAATAAATGATACAGCATCAACAGTCCTAATCCATTAATGTCAAACAACTGGGCTAGCTAGCTATGCGTTTGTATCACCAATTACACCAAGATAGCTAACTAACATAAATATGGCCATTGGCAAGATGCAAGGCTCATTATCTATAAATAAATGTTTGCTTAGCCAGATAGCTAGAGCTAACGTAACGTTGAGCTGACAAGGTAAACATCTGTCGTTCTGCCCCTGAACAAGGCAGTTAACCCACTGTTCCTAGGCTGTCATTGTAAATAAGAATTCGTTCTTAACTGACTAGTTAAAGGTAAAATAAAAACGCTAACTGGTGATAAATACTAGCTAACGTTACCTAACTAAGTAGAAAGACAGACCATAGACAAGCTACGTTAGCTAGCTAAAATAATGACTTACGACAGGTTCCAAACACGTTATATCCGACAATTTTCTTCAACACTTGAATGGAAATATACACGCTTACATTAAGCTAGTGTCAGTCAATTCCACAACTGAAGCGAACTGCAATTTAGCAGGCTGTGGCGAAGAGAAACATTTCTTAGTTTGGGAAAATCGAACGCTCCGCCGCACTTCAGTGCTGTGAAAATGTTTATCACATGACAGCAAATGCATGTCAGTCATTTCCGGTGTAAAACTAAAGCCAGTTTAAATAATATATATATTATTTGTGATGTTGAATTTACGAATTGTTTAAAATCATGTAGTTTTTTCCCCTCTATTGGGCGAGTATAAAAAAGTGTTTTTATGCCACGTTCAAGACAACTCGGAAACTCGAAAATATCCGACTTAGAAACTCGTTGTCTTGAATGTGGGAAGGCTTGGGAATATAATAATCAAGCCAAAAACATAACATCCAGACTCAAACTCACAAAATTACTTTTATTGAAAGACTAGTAAAAAGAAAAAAGTACATCATGTATAAAAATACAAAATGTCTAGAGCTAACTTGGTAAATAAATGCACGTGCAAAGCTACAATACATGCATGTAGCGCTAAAGCACTAAAGCTATTTTAAGAAATGCACAATTGTAAATTGCTCTGGTGAAGAGCGTCTGCTAAATGTAAAGCTAAGAGTCTACTTAAAAATTATATTCAGGTCATATGCAACATCACAGGGCAAAGATGAGGAAAGTAAAGTTTCAATATATGTCAAAAAATGTAATTCATATTTCAACAGGCTGGATCCCTGATACGGAGGTACAGGTTCAATCAAATGTTTGTTTATAACATAATAAATTACTACACGAATGTTGATTAAAAAAAGACAAGTATTGATCCCAATATTTCACAAATACTGTTATAAATTGTGAATTTCTGACTAGAACACTGCTTGCTTAAGAACTACATTAAAGCTAATCATTTGACAGAACTACCAAACTTTGAATGTAACATCTTTAAGTTATTACAGTGAGAAACCAGAATCAGAATACAGTAAATGGGGAAAATTCTGTAATACAAATAAATATTAAATAAATAACAGAAAAACTGAACTAGAAAGCCGTCACCCACCATTTAAATATGTACACATACATACAATCCTCCCTATGGTATGGCTCATTAAAAACAAACCGATTTTAGTGTCTTTTTATGCCACTAATAGCCTACAAATAAATGATGTAATAATCAGTTTTGCATTTCAAATTGAATGAATTTAATTGTGCTTTGGTTTTTGTTTGATATATGTATGCTAGTATATCATGGTCGCTTAACTAACCAAGGAATGAGGAATCCTAAGTTCAGAACATGATAGTAAGTCCTCAAAAGTATAAAATGCTTAAATAAACACCTGCAGTACCACAAGAGGCAATGTGGTTTAAATTATGTGGAAGTCCTGCAACAACAAAAAATATGTATAAAAAAAACACTATAATAATACGCAAACCGTTTCCTCAAAACTATACACTGTTATTGACAACAGAGGTGCAGATTTAGAATGTGGAGAGAAAACACTGAGGGTTTGATTTTCCGAGGCCACCCATACATGAAATGTATGCATGCATTACCAAGTCGTTTTGGATAAAAGTGTCTGCTAAATGGTATACATTACGTTGTAGGTCTAGGTTGTTGCAGTAGATACACTGTGTGTGTGTGTGTGTGTGTGTGTGTGTGTGTGTGTGTGTGTGTGAGAGAGAGAGAGAGAGTTGGTTCTTCTATACTTGTGGGGACTGAAAAATCCCGAAAAGGATAGTAAAAGAACGTAAATTCTCCATCGTGGGGACATTTCCCACATCCCCATGAAGACAAAGGCTATTTTAAATTCAGGGGTTAGGTTTAGGCTTACAATTAGAGTTATGGTAAGGGGTTAGTGGTTAGGTTTAGGGTTAAGGTAAATTGGATTTGGAATGGAAACAAAACGTGTGTGTCTGTGTTAATTACATAATCCTGTCCCCTTACTGACAGTAAGAAAAACTCCAAGTATAATAGTATTCCAGCCTCTAGAACTCTAGAAGGAATAGTTCATGATCTGAACTGGTCACTATTGTTTTTGCTGGTGTAGAATACAGCAGATGAGACAATTTTGCAATTTTTTCCCCCTTTTAAATAAAACAATACGTTGGGCCTTCGGGGCATTAGGTCTGGAAAATACGAGCAAGACTTCCACAAAAATTGTAGTTATGCTTTTAAGGCCATGCAATAGCTTATTAGACTTATGCATCTGATCTACAGATATTTTGGATGAGAGGGGTTATTTTCTTCAGCATTCATGCAAAACTCACTAATGTGTTGCTTCTCTTCATTTTGAAAGCCTAAGGCCTCCATTAACATATAATAAGCAGGAGAAAACTCACAAAATAGCACTAACTATTATGTCTCAAAGGGACATTTCACAATTTTCAACTTCATATTCATCTCCAGCGCCACCTCAACAAATGCAAAAACAGCGCGCCTCGATGTTGTGTAGTCATAAAGATAGAGGCAGAGGAAGAAAAGTGTTTGCGATGACATAATCCAGAAACACTTTTGACATGATCAGGTAGTTAGTTTTCTAACCTTTGCCTGCTCATATTTGGTTAAAGATCACATGATGTCAAACATTTTTCATCCGGAATCCATTTTCTTTTACATTCTCTGGTGTGTATCCTTTAAACTACAAAACATAGATACCCGCCATTTTTAAATATGTTGATGTTGGGGTGATGCTGGAGATAATAAATAAAGTTTAACCTTTTTGAAATGTCCCTTTAATATCATCCCTTAGTACAAAAACTGACAAAACACTTCCGCTGCCTTCCCTCACTAAATTAAGGCTGGTGTATTGGCTGTTGGTGGTGTGAATAGGCCTTTCTCAACCGAGGCCTATATATAAATATATACAGGCCCATATACAGAATCAATAAAAAAAAAAAATTATAAATGCAAATGTGTTTCAGTATAATACAAGTGCTACTGTACGACTGTAACCTGTAAAAGGTATGCTGTCGATCAGTCAGAGCTACAGCATTTTATGTCAAGGACAAAAACACACCAAGAGGTGTTCGAACATTTGGGTCATATTCATTAGGAACCAAACAGAAGAAAATAGATTGCAACACGTAGGTACTACATTGACTTGCCCAATAAGAAAAGCTCATTTTCCATTGCATGCCTGGCCTAATGAACATGAACCCAGGACAAGTAGAATACCAAGTACAAAGCCTGATGGCTCAGTCAGTCCACAAGTCACCAAACTAACAAACAAAATAACTGAAAAAAAAGTCAAAATGGGTTTCAGCTGCTTGTTGACTGAAGGAAATTCGACCTAACTCATTTTTGTAAGTGCTTGTAAACCAGGAGCACTCCCAAGGCTTCCTCAAAGATGCACACACTGTGGTGCAGCGTCACCAGTCTCCCTCCTCCCCCTCCTCTACGGTCTGAGGTGTTCGCATGGTGACCTGTAGCCGAGAAGTCTCTAAGCTCTTCTGGCTGTTTGACCTCTTCACCTCCTCTTCCTCCCCTACCTCCTCCGCCACTTCGACCACCTCCACCTCTTCTTCCTCGTACCCTTCCTCCTCCTCCAGCTCTTGTCGCTGACGTTGCTGTTTCTTGCGGCAGCAGGGCTTGAAGAGGTGGGGGTCGATGAGCACCTCCCCAAACCGTCCCTTGTAGATGATCCCACAACACACCCTCTGCCTAGAGGAGGAGCAAAGGAGCATGGGATTATTCCTGTGATACTGAATGTACATCCAACCATGCAAGATACAGACAATTATTGTTACAGACACTTATGCATGTGCGCATATAAAATACAAAAGAAACTCCTTCGATGGCTCATCTTTCTTTCTCTTTCATTCTTTCCTCTTATTTATCTAACTACCAGAGCAGTGGTGAGGCTGCGCATCTGGTGAAAATTAACAAGGAAGCTTCCAGGCTGGAGATTACAGACGCAGTGTTCTGTTAGGAGGCTCATGAGCTCACCACACACACCACTGAATTGTGTGAAGTTTTTTGTTTTTAAATAAACTGGAAAAGAGTGGCCACACACATACAGGCCATATAAGATAATGAATTCATGATGTACCACCTTATCGACTGAAGACTGTATGAAACTGTATGAGTGTTGTCAGACATGGGGGACACAGGGAACAAGTTACAGTCACTCAGATACAACCTATGGACACATTCTTCCTGTTTATCATCCTCATTGTCATTATTCTCAGAGGAATAAATCCACTTCAAAACACTGGTGACCATGGATATGGGAGGCTGCATATGGATCAGAAGACTTCCCACATTTGTTCCGCACTAAATCAATACAAACACTGACGAAATAAGTACAGAAAATCTACCAGAACAAAAAAATTACATATTTTAAAAAGGGAAAATGTATTAAATGAAGTGTTTGGACAAGGCAGTCATGAACATTCTACATCTCAAACAGAGTTTGCAGGACACAAAGGGACGTTTTTCCCCAGACCCAGATTAAGTCTCGACTTCATATATCCCTTTCTGTGTTTGCAAACATTTCTGCACAAGGGCGTTGCGCACAAGTTGGTGGTAGAACACGGGGGAGTTCATATAGAACGGCAGCAGAAAAAGCCTATAGTTACATGTTGCTTATGAGTGCATATCACACTACTTTTGGATTATAATAGAATTTTAAGGCTTGTATGAATGTCCTGCTTAATATAATGTTTGTGTCATCATCGCAAATCAACTGCATTATACTTCAAAAACATAGCATTCTAGCCAACAACTGCTGCATCCAAAACAGTTATTTTGCAAAGTTCACTACCAAATATAAACTTAGCTACTGTTCAAGCAATAATCAAAACATCATTGAAAGCGAATGAGAACCCCAAAAAGTTATTTTGTTTAGAAGTAATGAAAATGTAAACCTAGGCTGTTGAAAATGCGCAGATGGCAATGGATTTCTTACTGAAGCCAAGAGTCACGCGCATCTGTGAGTGACGTCAGTGTGTCGTGTACTGGAAAGGGGTCTATTGCACATTCAATTGACATTTTCAGTCCAGGACGAGGTTTAAACTGTGTCCCGGGAAACTGGCCCATACTGTCTATCAGGGCATGTATACTGAACAAAAATATAAAACTCAACATGCAACAATTTCGAAGATTTTACTGAGTTACAGTTCATATAAGGAAAACATTCAATTGAAATAAATTCATTAAGCCCTAATCTATGGATTTCACATGTCTGGGAATACAGATATGCATCTGTTTGTCAGATACCTTCAGAAAACCAGTCCGTATCTGGTGTGACCACCATTTGCCTCATGCAGCGCGACATCTCCTTCACATAGAGTTAATCAGGCTGTTGATTGTGACCTGTGGAATGTTGTCCCACTCCTCTTCAATGGCTGTGTAATGATGCTGTATATTGGCGAGAAGAGGAACACGCTGTAATACACTTCGATCCAGAGCATTCCAAACTTGCTCAATGGGTGACTGGTGAATATGCAGGCCATTGAAGAACTGGGACATTTTCAGCTTCCTGGAATTGTGTACAGATCCTTGCAACATGGGTCCGTGCATTATCATGCTGAAACATGAGGTGATGGCGGCTGATGAATAGCACAATGGGCATCAGGATCTCATCATGGTATCTCTGTGCATTCAAATTGCCATTGATAAAATGCAATTGTTTTCTTTGTCCGTAGCTTGTGCCCGCCCATACCACAACTGTTCACAACGTTGACATCAGCAAACCGCTCACCCACACGACTCCATACACATGGTCTGCAGTTGTGAGGTTGGACATACTTACAAATTCTCTAAAATGACGTTGGAGGCGGTTTATGGTTGAGAAATGAACATTCAATTCTCTGGCAACAGTTTGGTGAACATTCCTGCAGTCAGCATGCCAATAGCACGCTCCCTCAAAACTTGAGACATCTGTGGCATTGTGTTGTGTGACAAAACTGCACATTTTAGAGTGGCATTTTATTGTCCACAGCACAAGGTGCACGTATGTAATGACCATGCTGTTTAATCAGCTTTTTTATATGCCACACCTGTCAGTTGGATGGATTATCTCGACAAAGCAGAAATGCTCACTAACAGGGATGTAAACACATTTCTACACAAAATTTGAGAGAAATAAGCTTTTGTGCGTATGGAACATTTCTGGGATCTTTTATTTCAGCTTATGAAACATGGGATCAACACTTTGCATGTTGCGTTTATATTTCTGTTCAGTGTAGTTTACTGGGAAGATGCTCCAGCCTTACCTCTTCCAGTAAGTGAGGTCCAGGAAGGAGAAGACAGGGGAACGGCTGGAGCCAGGGGAGAGCTCTGTGTCGGAGCCCTCGTCTGAGGGGTTGCTGTAGCTGGGAGACTGGGCCGGGGAGGCACTGGACGTGGTGCTGTGGGCATCAGAGTCTGGAGAGGGGGTAGAATCATTGATGAAGTAAGCTATACTGTAGTGTACATTATTTGGTAGAACGCAGCAGGGGTATGTTCAGAGTGGAAATATCGCAAGTTTGAAACATCTCATCCGCCAGAATATTTACATAATAATTAGGTGGGTGCTTATATTTGTCCTATACAAGCATGTATAATATGCATGTGCGAATTGAAAATGTGTTATTTTGCATATCCCAACTCCCCGAGACACCCTCGGAAAGTGGGGCCACGGCCAGCGTCGGCTATTATCAATGGTGACACTGGAGCAATTAGGGTTAATTGCCTTGTCGGCTCAGGGAACTAGCAACCTTTTGGTTACTGGCCCAATGCTCTAACTGCTAGGCTATCTGCGGTTAGGCTACAATACAAGGATACTTGTGAAATGATTTTTTTTTTTGCCTGCCTCAGTGCCTCAACACCTGAAAAGCACTGAGATTGGGTCCTTATGGTTGCATTGATCTATTACTGAACTGGTCAAACCCCATTATGTTTATGGAGCATTGATCTATTACTGAACTGGTCAAACCCCATTACTGCTTCACTAAAATGGTGCCGGAAGAAATTACAGCCGTTTTACGGGCGCCCAACCAATCGTGCTATTATGTGGGGGGGTTTTCGTGTTATTTGTAACTTATTTTGTACATAATGTTTCTGCAACCGTATCTTACGGCAAAAAAAAAGAGCTCCTGGATATCAGGACAGCGATCCCAAAATCACAAAGATTTGTTCTACAACAAGGAGGACACACAAGACATTCTCCAAACACCCCACAGGGCCGACATCCCCGTTATTTGCAAGAGGAAGCGACGCAGGTACAGAGGACAAAGAGTCGGATGCCTGGTCAGGACCTGGAGAAGGCGAGTGGGAAAGCTGCCACTACCATCAATACTACTGGCCAACGTGCAATCATTGGACAATAAATTAGAAAAGGTACGTTCATGAATATCCTACCAACGGGACATCAAAAACTGTAACATCCTATGTTTCACGTAATCGTGGCTGAATGACTACATGGATATTCAGCTGGCGGGATATACGCTGCACCAGCTAGATAGAACAGCACGCTCCGGTAAGACGAGGGGGGTGCGGTCTGTGCATATTTGTAAACAACAGCTGGTGCACAAAATCTAAGGAAGTCTCTAGATTTTGCTTGCCTGAAGTAGAGTATATTGTGATAAATTGCAGGCCACACTACTTGCCTAGAGAGTTTTCAGCTATACTTTTCATGGCTGTTTATTTACCACCACAGACAGATGCTGGCACTAAGACCGCACTCAGTCAGCTGTATAAGGAAATAAGCAAACAGGAAACCACTCACCCAAAGGCGGCGTTCCTTTAACGCAGGGAAATTTAAATCAGTTCTACCAAATTTCTATCAACATGTTAAATGTGCAACCAGTGGGAATATAATTATAGATCACCTGTACTCCACACACAGAGACGCGTACAAAGCTCTCCCTTGCCCTCCATTTGGTAAATCCGACCACAACTCTATCCTCCTGATTCCTGCTTACAAGCAAAATTAAAGCAGGAAGCACGAGTGACTCGGTCTATAAAAAAAAGTGGTCAGATGAAGAAGATGTTAAACTACAGGACTGTTTTGCTATCACAGACTGGAACATGTTCCGGATTCTTCCGATGGCATTGAGGAGTACACCACATCAGTCACAGGCTTTATCAATAAGTGCATCGAGGACGTCGTCCCCACAGTGACTGTACGTACATACCCCAACCAGAAGCCATGGATTACAGGCAACATTCGCACTGAGCTAAAAGGGTAGAGCTGCCGCTTTCAAGGTGCGGGACTCTAACCCGGAAGCTTACAAGAAGTCCTGCTATGCCCGGCGACGAACCATCAAACAGGCAAAGCGTCAATACAGGGCTAAGATTGAATCATACTACACCGGCTCCGACGCTCGTCTTATGTTGCAGGGCTTGCAAACTATTACAGACTACAAAGGGAAGCACAGCCGTGAGCTGCCCAATGACACGAGCCTACCAGACGAGCTAAATCACTTCTATGCTCGCTTCGAAGCAAGCACCACTGAGGCATGCATAAGATTATCAGCTGTTCCAGACGACTGTGTGATCACGCTCTCCGTAGCCGACATGAGAAAGAACTTTAAACGGGTCAACATACACAATGCTGCGGGGCCAGACGGATTACCAGGACGTGTGCTCCGGGCATGGAGCTCCCCACTCACGTCCGTAGCCATGAAGTGCTTTGAAAGGTTGGTAATGGCTCACATCAACACCATTATCCCAGAAACCCTAGACCCACTCCAATTTGCATACCGCCCAAACAGATCCACAGATGATGCAATGTATTGCACTCCACGCTGACAGCCTTCAACACCATAGTACCCTCAAAGCTCATCACTAAGCTAAGGATCCTGGGACTAAACACCTCCCTCTGCAACTGGATCCTGGACTTCCTGACGGGCGGCCCCCAGGTGGTGAGGGTAGGTAGCAACACATCTGCCACACCGATCCTCAACACTGGAGCTCCCAAGGGGTGCGTGCTCAGTCCCCTCCTGTACTTCCTGTTCACCCACAACTGCAAGGCCAGGCACGACTCCAACACCATCATTAAGTTTGCAGACGACACAACAGTGGTAGGCCTGATCACCGACAATGACGAGACAGCCTATAGGGAGGAGGTCAGAGACTTGGCCGGGTGGTGCCAGAATAACAACCTATCCCTCAACGTAACCAAGACTAAGGAGATGATTGTGGACTACAGGAAAAAGGAGGACCGAGCACGCCCCCATTCTCATCGACGGGGCTGTAGTGGAGCAGGTTGAGAGCTTCAAGTTCCTTGGTGTCCACATCAACAACAAACTAGAATGGTCCAAACACACCAAGACAGTCGTGAACAGGACACGACAAAGCCTAGTCCCCCTCAGGAAACTAAAAAGATTTGGCATGGGTCCTGAGATCCTCAAAAGGTTCTACAGCTGCAACATCAAGAGCATCCTGACTGGTTGCATCACTGCCTGGTACGGCAACTGCTCGGCCTCTGACCGCAAGGCACTAGAGGGTAGTGCGTACGGCCCAATACATCACTGGGGCTAAGCTGCCTGCCATCCAGGACCTCTACACCAGGCGGTGTCAGAGGAAGGCCCTAAAAATTGTCAAAGACCCCAGCCCCCCCAGTCATAGACTGTTCTCTCTACTACCGCATGGCAAGCGGTACCGGAGTGCCAAGTCTAGGACAAAAAGGCTTCTCAACAGTTTTGACCCCCAAGCCATAAGACTCCTGAACAGGTAATCAAATGTCTACCCAGACTATTTGCATTGTGTGCCCCCCCCAAACCCTCTTTTTACGCTGCTGCTACTCTCTGTTTATCATATATGCATAGTCACTTTAACCATACCTATATGTACATACTACCTCAATTGGGCCGACCAACCAGTGCTCCCGCACATTGGCTAACCGGGCTATCTGCATTGTGTCCCACCACCCCCTATTTTACGCTACTGCTACTCTCTGTTCATCATATATGCATAGTCACTTTAACCATAACTACATGTACATACTACCTCAATCAGCCTGACTAACCGGTGCCTGTAAATCAAATACAATTTTATTTGTCACATACACATGTATGTAGCCTTGCTACTTTTATAGCCTCGCTACTGTATATAGCCAGTCTTTTTACTGTTTTTTTTGTATTTCTTTACTTACTTACCTATTTGCACTATTGGTTAGAGCTTGTAAGTAAGCATTTCACTGTAAGGTCTACACCCGTTGTATTCGGCGCACGTGACAAATAAACTTTGATTTGGATTTGTTTATGGAGCATTGATCTATTACTGAACTGGTCAAACCCCATTATGTTTATAGTTGCATTGTGAACAGGATTTACTGTTTCTCTTCAGCTCTTTCTGCAGTCGGCTGATCTGGCTTGGCCTGGCTCTCTTAGAGAGGGACTTCAGCTTCTTTGGCCTGGAAGACATCTTTAGGTTGGGGCCTCCTCGGGCATCAACCACCTAACATAAGAGAGGAGGGGAGAGAAAAAGAGTAGAGGGGGATATTATTCGTTTGGTGTTATTCGTAACCATTTTCAACAGACAGGTGAGTGTTGAAGAGGAGATCAAGACAACATGTGGCGCTTACATGATTCCAGCTTTTCTTAGACCCCACTGGGAGTTTCTTCCATCGTTTCACAAGGAGTACACAGGCATTGCAGATTTCACCAGACCGAGTTTCACACAATCTACATGAGAGGAAAATGTGAAATATAGGTTAAGCAGGACAATGTGAACAATGTTAATATTATGGTTCCTAATGTCATTACATTTAGGTTATCAAGACATATTTTATTTTTATTCAAACCATTTTAGATGAATTCACGTAGCTGTCAACTCATAGGGTCAATGTTTTGTAATTAAGAGAGTGTGTGCTTGGGATGCAGCAATGTCGCTATACTACACCTGTTTCCTGCATAGGCGCCATGCGTAATTTACGCACAACGCGCAATGGAAACAGAAATGAATGTGGCATTTCATTGACTCCGCTCCGTTGTTAAAAAAAAAGTAATAAATTACTATGCCTGCAGCAGACTACAGTCATTATATTGGTACAACGTGGAAATACACTATAAAGGCGCGGTAATTGTCAGAAATTCTTGCTTACCCGAAACAGCTCGTGAAATCCTTCTCGTACCGCTTGCTATCCGTGAAGCGCGAGCTGGAGGACTTGGCGCGGCAGATGCAACAGCCTTCTAAACTCCTGTACATCTTCGGCTTGTGAAAGCCAAACATCTGTTTTCGAAAACAAAACAGAAGTTTATTCAAATGAAAAAAATTGCAAGAATCATAATGAAAAGGTTTGGCCTATAATAGGCGATGGTTAGCCTACATGCCTGTTACATTTTGGGGATATCTATTCCCTATTAATGGCTTATTCAAACGTTATGCAAAATATTCAGCCCGTGTACCAAACAGCGGAACAACAGGCTACCATTTCAATGTGTTTCTATACGGAGATGGTTGATATATCTGATTTGCAGTATTTTTTAGACGGATCGCGAAATAGATGAAGTGAGCGCCATGCCCTGGCCGGAATGGGAGTGAATATAGGTCAGCTGTCTGCACGTCAGACAGATCATGTCCCGCTGCTGCCTCGCACTCATCGCCCTCTGAGATGTGCATAGCTTCCGCGCCGATATGGCAAAATATACCATATCATAAACTAGGACCTGTAAACTCTGGGTTTGATGCCAAAGGACAGACCCTCCTGCCCACTGAATGAAAGAGGCTAAAGTGATGAGACCTGCTTGTGTGAATACCTCGTGGTGGAATAAATAAGTTAAAAAAAAATGTAATTAAAAAAAACATGGGGGTATGGTTTATTTCTAATCGACATTTAAAGTAGATTTTATCTTATGTTGCCATGCAAACCCTAAGCACATTGTTCAAAATAATCATGCGGCAAAACCGTGAGCCGCGCCCCCCATGCTACTTGTTTTGCCATCTAAGCGGCAGTCCTTCGGGTCTCTTGACAATGCAGTGGTACAACCGCAGACAGTAGCAGGATAATACAGTAGGCCTATGTGCGGTAACTCTACATGGCAACACACTTCAAAGGTGGGGAAGGGGTGTGAGGGCGGGGTGTGTGATGCGCTATCATGTGCGAAATATTTCGAATTTTAAAGTTGTAAAACCGACTCAACATCGTTAATCATTAAAACCGACTGTGTTAAAAAACTAAAAAGTCGCCGGTCATGTTAAAAAAAGAACCTTTCCACCGAGGAAAGACAACTGTAAATCGATTCGTTCACCGCCCACTTTCGCCAGGAAGCATGGCACACGAGCAGCCTCATGCGCACCCATTTTAAACGGAACCTTTCAACCCGTCGTCGGTCGTCTACCGGTCCATAAACTCGATTGTCGATGACACAACCGCATTATCAAACTTTTTTCAGAAAACGGACAAATTCCTCTCTAAAACGATACAACCATGCTTTGGAACAGTCTTGTAATGTGATCTTTACCCTTTGTTATTTAAGCGATGCCGCGTCACTGGCCAGTGCACCCCCAAACACGCACCAAGTTCAACGCTTCGGTTTTTAACAGTGACAACGTACTTAAATGTTATCGAATTGTGGTTTAACCTTGATATCATTTGGTTAGGCTACTAGTTGTTTTGTCGTGATAAATGCATCCATGAATGTGTTGACACACGAAGTAATCGCGTGTAAACTCATCTCGGGTGGGCGTGATGGGAGCTCGAACTTGGGCATTAGTTACTATGCAGTCATGAATCACAAACGGAACATGCCTATTTCAACATTGCAAACTTAAACAATTTGTTAGAAGCTATGAATTCACCTATTCAGAATCACAATTAAAACGAATTAATCATCACCATACAATAATGTACAAGGCATAGAGCTAGAAATCAAGGGGATACAATGCGTTTAGGGCAAAATCTGCATTAAACATTGTTGCAATCGTTTCTCCAATTATTATTTCAATTTAAACTAGTCTATTAAAAAAGTGGTAAAATAGTAAGCCTATAGTAGGCTTATTAATGCTAAATTCTAACAGTGACATCGATGTTAATTGTTCTCCTTCTCAAGTGGACAACAACTCGATCTTACTTGTTTTGAATCATAGCCTACAATAGCCAAGCAAACAGACACCAAAAGCTTGCACATTTTGAGTAGCTTATTGAACAATAGCCAACACAATTCTTACCTTGGTGCAAATCGAACGTAGTTGATACAAAGTAATAACCTTGAACACGAGTCGTTACAATGTAATTACTCACAATTCACCAGCATCAGTAACCAGCTCTCTGTTGTTGACGTCTCGCTGGCTGGGACTGGGTAGTTGTGGACTCACTGCGCGTGCGCTCCATCAACGCCTCCATTTTCTGATTTTCTTCAATCAACCTAATTTGCATAAATGGCTGACGTACCAGTGCGTCTGCGGTCTGCTGGCCTTATAAGGATGGGAACATTGCGCGGGAAGAGGGGGCTCGTCTCTCGTTGCTATGGCACACTGGAGAACGTAAGCAAAAGAGGGCGGAGCCAATCGTTTTACTATGGAATGCCAGATGGCTTGTGCAATTATGATCGTCAAAGTTAAAGCCATTTTGTGATAGTAAAGCCTAACTAGGCCTAATGTATGCCCAAACAAACATGATTCTTAAACAAATTACATAACAAACCACCTTTGCATCAAGTGATATAGGGCCTATCGTTGCCTACAGTTGTGAGAAAAATGTCACCCAACAAAACAAAAAGTCAGTTTTATATCTTAGCAGAGACTTTAATCTTTAACACAATTAATGAATACTGAAAATAATAGATTAGTACTTATCCTAATATACATTTTCAAATAATAATAAGCTAGAGACTTCATCATTGCGGGTTTGACAAAAAGGATAGTGCAGGAGATTACATTTTCCACCTTAACAAAAAAGCTAACATGTAATATCAATATAATATCAAGCTTGTTTTTGAAGAAAACCTCAATATTTTGACCAAGCAATTACAATTAAATAAGCAACATGACATTTAGAAAACAAAATGCTATTTTCTGTTGACAGATGGGGGGGTTCTCTATCAAATGAAAAGTCTATGGTAACATTGTATGACAACTTCTTACAAAGCAACAAAGTCACATTAAAAAAAAGAAAAAGCCTTTTAACATTTTAATTGACAAAATACAATTTTCAATATTTCAAACCAATATTTTCTATATTTTTTCCAGCAAAGCCAGAATGACCCTGTAGAAGGAGGCAAAAAGTATATAGAACGATAAACAGACAGGCCTACAGAAATAGGCCCGCTTCAGGAAACATCGAGAAGAGTAGTGGTGCTAGGGCTTCAGTCAGTCAAATAAAACCTCTGATGTACAGGACCAGGCAACTGATGCACAGAGACAATTTCAAGAGAATTTTTACATCAACTTTCATGAAAGGCATTCATAAACTATTAATAAAGTATTTTTAAGCATTACATTTTATAAGCATTTTATAACATTTATAGTTTATAAAGCATTTATGATGGTTCATTCAGGAAAGTTATTATCAAGGGTTGGCGAACAAAAATCGACACCAGTTTTTGAGCAGAGTAACTATCCTTAAATCTCCATTATTTTTTAGATTAGAAATAATCCATTCACAATGTCCATACCATAATAATACAGACAATCGGGCAGCAGAATAACTGTAGCTAGAGACTGCATCGCTGAGAGAAAGGAAAAACATGGGATGTATTCATTAGGGCACACCGTTACGAACCATAGCAAAAATGTTTTGCAACAGGAAATGTTTTGCAACGATAACAAGCGTTCAGTTTAGTCCCTCCTCGTTTCGGGCTGTTTGGTTCATAGTGAATACACCCCTGATATGGCCATGCATGTCAGGTTTATATGCCAAGGGAAAGCATAACAGCAATACGACTTGGGTTAAGTAGGGGCAGGACAGGTAGGTGGAGTCAAAGTTCATCACAACTCTTTTCTCCCTTACCCTTCACAGTGTGAGCTGAGACATCAAAGCTGGTTGGTTAAGGTAATCACTCCGCCTCACTCCAAGAGACAGATCACAGTGTAAACGAGGAAAATAAGAAATTAAATACTGTTTCCTGTACGTACGTAGGGGCGCAACTTTCGTTTTAGAAGTGAAGGCGACAGTTATTATATATATTTATTTTTATCCATTCGGATAAACACTCCAAACAGCCAACCCGACTGCTCGGAGGCGTCCGCATGGTCCTAAAGCACACTGTTGTCTCGTTTTGTATCACATTCCAATAACAAAATAACAATAATGACATATGCATCAGCGAATGAGGCAATAGGCCTGCTGTGCTGTGGCAATATAATAGGCCTGCAGAAGCTGCCAGGTCATTGGCTTGTCTTTGGTGTTCCATCCCCACCAAACTCACACCCCAAAAAGGTTTCCCATTGTCACTTCCTCTCATCGTGAGAGTTCAGCTGTCCAGTTCTGACCAGGCAGGCTCTGCTGGCTGCATCTCAATTGTCTAGTGACTTCCTGTCCTCGTGTCCTCTCCCTCACTAGACCTGGCAGGATTGAAGTAATGATCCAATGATGGGCTTGTGTCACACTTCTTACTTACACCTGCCATCATCGGTGCGGAACCGAAAGAGAGGACACATGGAGAGGCAGTCACAACACTATTGAGGCCCAGACACCCTGTGTGCGTTGCGCAGTCTGGATAGGGGTTAAAACGCCATATCCCAATGTCCTCAGCGGCGGTGGGGTTAGAGGTCCACCCCCTTGACCAGGGCAGTCTCCAGGGCGATGGGGAACTCGTGGAGGGTGTGGAGGACGCGGGAGAGTGTGTGGACAGCGGCACGATCCCGGACCAGCGCTGACTTCTCGTATTGAACAGCCGTCAGGTGGCACTCAGCCAATAGGGGGAGCCACTTGGGCAGCAGCCGGTCCCTGCCAACACACAGGGTCAAAGGTCAAATCATTTTCTCTACAGGTCTGTTCAGGAGGGAGCAACACTACATAACACTCAAGCAGAAATGCATTGTGTAGAACAAATGTGATTTGCATTCATGACATAATGGTTAAGGTCTGGAATTGGGGCTCGGAAACCAACTTGTACCTGGAGCTGTTGACTAGGTTCTCATAGATGCAAGTTTGCGTTTCATTTAAAATTCAACAAAAGCAATTGAGTCAGCACATTCTTTGTGGGTTTAATTTGATGATTCTTCCAGTAGTGGTCAGTTACTAGCTAGCTAGGTAGGTAGTCTGTCTCAGGAAAATGTAGATGCAATATATAGAAGAGGACTAGATCGTAATTAAGCCACGTTTTCAAAAGCAAGCTCCAAGGTCTACCAAAGCACCTCAGACCACTTACTTCAAATCAAGTGTTGTTTTTATTTTAATCAATTAATTGAATTTATAAACTGGGTGGTAACAGCCCTGAATGCTGATTGGCTGACAGCTGTGGTATATCACTGTATACCACGGCTATGACAAAACATTTATTTTTACTGCTCTAATTACGTTCGTAACCAGTTTATAATAGCAATGGGGTTTGTGGTATATGGCCGATATACCACTTCTAAGGGCTGTATCCAGGCACTTAGCCATGTTATATTGGCCATATACCACACTCCCTCGGGCCTTACTGCTTAATTATATAGCGCATTTCATAAGACCTCAAATGCATGAAATGGTATGAGGAAAACATATCAAATTTAGACCATTTACACCCATTAACAAACCAGATAAATTGTCATTGTATATAAAACTTAGTTACGTTTGATTTTACAGTCCACTGCCCGTTACTTAGAAATGATTACTTATTAAAACAATTGCCTAATAACTGCATAGTTATTACAAAGACATTCATTGACACAAACGTCAATGTGTACCATTTGGTAACAGGTTGTTAACCAATCGTGTTGAATTATTTGGGAGGTAGGTACCAGAAGGTATCTTGTTTCCACATAGCTTCTTAGTTAACTACCAGGTAGATACCAGCTTGAACAAGGCATTACCCAGTTATTCAGCCAGCTATGTATCCTACATTATACAGGAGGCTCCTCAGAAAAGGAAGGGGAGGACCATCCTCAGTGAATTTCAGACACAAAAAAAATAGTGAAACATAAAAAAAGGGTACCCTTTTTAGATAAAACTATACTCACGTCACCAAATTCTTTATTAAAATACACTGTTTTGCAATGAAGGTCTACTGTAGTCTCAACAGCACTCTGTAGGGTAGCATCATGGTGTAGCCGGAGGGCAGCTAGCTTCCGTCCTCCTCTGGGTACATTGACTTCAATACAAAACCTAGGCGGCGCATGGTTCTCACGCCCTTCCATAGACTTACACAGTAATGTTAACAACTTCCAGAGGACCCCCTCCAACCTATCAGAGCTGTTGCAGCATGTACTGACATGTTGTCCACCCAATAAAAGGTTCATATGGAATCAAAATATATTTACTATTTGAGATTCTTCAAAGTAGCCACACTTTGCCTTGATGACAGCTTTGCACAATGTTGGCATTGTCTCAACCAGCTTCACCTGGAATGCTTTTTCATCAGTCTTGAAAGAGTTCCCACATATGCTGAGTACTTGTTGACTGCTTTTCCTTCACTCTGCGGTCCAACTCATCCCAAACCATCTCAATTGGGTTGAGGTTGGGTGATTGTGGAGGCCAGATCATCTGAGGCAGCACTCAGTCACTGTCTTTCTTGGCCAAATAGCCCTTACACAGCCTGGAGGTGTGTTGGGTCATTGTCCTGTTGAAAAACAATTGATCTTCCCACTAAGCACAAACCAGATGGGATGGCATATCGCTGCAGAATGCTGTGGTAGACATATTGGTTAAATATTGGCAGTCCTCATGAGAGACAGTTTCATCATAGTGTTTGATGGAGTGTGCAAAGCTGTTATCAAGGCAAAGGGTGGCTAATTTGAAGAATCTCAAATACAAAATATATTTTGATTCAACACTTTTGGTTACTACATAATTCCATGTGTTATTTCATAGTTTTGATGTCTGATTATACAAATTAGAAAATAATACAAATAAAGAAAAAGCCTGGAATGAGTAGGTGTGTCCAAACTTTTGAATGGTATGGTTTACATTTCATATTTTTTCCCCTACTTACTTAATTCAGCTAGCTAGTTTAGCCTACTCAAACAAAGAGGGATGCTATGTTACCTAGCTGGCTATGACTATCCAACACTGAAACTCTTCCAAGGTAAGCTTTTGGTTTAACATTTTTTTTTTGCCAGCAGGACCTGCTGGTGTAACTGCTAAACTGCTTGTTAACTGTACTGCATGACTGTAGCGGGTTTACTTATGCGTTAGTTCTATTAGCTGTGTTGACTATGACATTACTTTAGCTAATATGGTGACAACGATGTAGGCTGTGTGTAGCGGTTATGGTTTGGCTTGGATAGGTTTTTTGGCCTGGTCTCATACAGCTGATCTGTTGTGCATTGAAGTCCACAAGCAAAGGGAAAAAGGTGAGAGGAGAGCGCATAGATGCGAGAAGGAATCCAACGTGGCTGCTATGAAAGTGAAATGTGTTTGCGTATGATCAGGGGTGTTTTCATTCTGCCAATTCCGTTGAAAAGCGTTTCTTAAAAGGGAAGCAATATAAACTCTTGTTTGCAACATTTTGACTAATGATTACACCCTAGATCAGAGATGCAGGCAAGAGTGTGCAAAGCGGTATTGAATGTGTCACCGTCTGTCCATGTGTCACTGTCGGTCACCTCAAACAGCTACTTTCATTCATAGGCTAGGTTGTAGCAACCTCATGATGGGTATAGGGAAAATGTTAATGTTATATTGGAATGGAATTTGAATGACAGTCATCCAATATGCTGTAACAGAAATAACGCCATGCTCATAAAAAAAAAATCGAATCGTCCTCCCTCATCTTAAAACGGCCCCGACCTCCACTGTTCGGACCACCCCAACGCTGCGGGCCTGCAGCAGCCCAAATTCCTGGCTGAAATAACAGTGTGTGATGTAAATGGGTCAGGTCTGTGACTGAGGCCTTGGAGACCAGTCCTGCTGCAGGCCACTCCGGCTGCGGAGTGCTCAGAGGGGCTTCAGGGAAAGGGAAAGTGTGTCACTCAGGACTGATAAAATTAACCACCAGAATGGTGACGTTCACATTTTTCATTAGAGGGCCCTGTTTGAATGCATCTGTCATGTCATACTTGCAGTCTACACAACTGGGGTCTATTCAGAAAGATGCAACGTTCAGTACGTGAAGATAGAAAAAGGATGTATAGAGATGGAATTATTCCCTATTCTGCATGACAGAGAGTCATAGCTGTTCTACAAAATATGTTCTGTGACATGATGCTAGATCCTCTTGGCTCCTACCATCTCCCTTTCCGTTGCCGTTTGAACTTTCAACTTTGACCTCTCACCTGACTCCCAGGCAGACCAGCAGCTGGAACTTGCCCTCCTTTCCGATGTTCCGTGGCGAGGCGTTGATGGCGTTGGCATAGTGACACAGCGAGTCACATAGTTCTGTTGACTCCCGCAAGTCACCCATCTGATCCGCAGTCTCCATGGAAACCACCACTTTCTCTGTGTGTTGTATGTGTGTGTGGGGGAGGGGTAAAACAGAAGGACAGGGACCATGGAAATAGAGTGACTAATCATACAGTAGAACAATAGCAATTCCATTTCTATGACAAGATGATGCCGTTTACTGGGGGTACTAAGTGAATCATGCTGTGCTGCACGAACATTGAATAATGAAACATTTAACTTGTAAAATTAGCCACTAGATGGAGACAAACTACATTACTACACTCCACATATTCTGTGCCCACACGCACTTACCCACAAAGTCCCATATGAACACACTCCTCTGAAATAGGCGCGAGGACTTGAAGCCGTGGAGGAGGAACTGTTCCAGGGAGCGCACCAGCCCCCCCTCTCCACAGAGCAGAGCAGTCAGGTTCCCCCTCTGAAAGGAGACAACAGGAGAGGTTCAGAGTCGCTAACTTGTAGAATATGGTTCTGTTTATACAGTTACAATGATAGAGTTTAAAGAGCGACAAAAAATAATATATAAAAAACGGCCTGTGGCATCGATATGAGTAAAAAACATTTATTCTAGTGTCAAAATTGACTACAAATAAATTTGTCATAAAGCCACTTCCAAAACTGAGATTTGTGAGATTATTAGGGGAAACAAAGGGTATGTCACGGAATGAAGGGTACGTAACGGTTTTCCTTTGGTTGGGTGATCGTCAATTCAGAGCACATCTGTACAAGACACATTCGTAATTCCCAGGACACGGACCATGGTAAATTTGGTTTGACTTTGGCTATCCCTATTGGGCTAGTTAGGGGCAATCAGTTGTCCCATTTATACTGTGTAATATATTGACAACCCACATATAGGCCTTCCAAAGTAAAACCAATTTTGCCATGGTTGCACACCCGCCAGCTGAAGCAAATTAGCTAAAGAAGTTGGCTATCTTGCTAGCTAGCCTACTTCCAGACATAAGACCTGGTTAGACTGTTTCATGTTATCTAGAAGGGTGAGTGACTAACTGTATACTGTTTTTGCTGAGTAAATATACAAACGCTTCCCACGTGTGAGCACACAAAGTCGCTTCCAAGACCCAAATCTCATTCTCAGTTGCATTTCCTAATGAGGATGATTGAAAGCGAGGCTAAAATCAGTAAGTTCAGCTCCCCTTTAAAGATGCTACATCCTTTTAAAGCTGGACACAGCAGAACAGCACTCAGACTGAGGAAGCAATCCCTCTGAAATTTCTTCAGAAACCTTCCATCCGCATTCATTCAGTCGGCCTTACAAATTAAGCACTATATTGTCTTGCCTACAGTGTTGTACAATTAATGGACTGCAGTATGGAGGAGTTGAATTATGGTTGCCAAGGTAACAAACCTAAGCCCAGGGCGATATTATCTAGTACACTTCAGTTCCAGAGAGGGCTCTCAAAGCAACACGATTCAGCTTTCCCTCCAGGTTCCAACATCCTATGATGAAATTAAAACGTAATTCAAAGCCCTTGCTGTGACAGAATCTCCCAAAGCAGCGAGTGGTTTCTTGGAAGCTCTTATACATAATAATATAATTTCATGGATTTTAAGGCCCTCCCCTCATTTCTTTACATTTTGAATTTACAATTCACTGAAGGGATATGTAAATCTGCATGGCGCCTCTGCTATGCCAAGGAAAGGTCAATTTATTAAAGCTGATTGGTCAATGCATTATCCTGGGGGGAGGGGTTAGGTGGTAACTGATGAACACAGTGAGCTACTGTCTCCACAGGGCTCGGGGTTTTAAGGGGAGTTCAGACTAGGGATTTTAAAGATGTCAGAGCAGGCTTTTAAAGGAGAGGTCAGGGCAGGCCATAGACTAGAGAAAAAAAATCCAGGCTGCCTTTAAACTGTGGGAGATTCTGCCTTGCAGAGTGAAAGTCGTGTATCGTGCTGATGATAACCTCTAGACACACAGAGACTCATAGATCCAGACACACACAACAAGTAGGAGACAAAGGCTGAGAGGCTAAAGTCTCCTCTGCTCCCTTCTGTATTTGGAATCTCTCACACACAGCCTACCTCCTGCTCTGCTTTGTGGAAGTGCTTGACAAGGTTGTTCACCGCCTCCCTCGTATCCTCCTGCACCTGGACAGAGGAGAGCTCTGAATGGAGGAGAGAGACGGCGGGAAGGTGGGAGAGAGAGAGAGAGGTAGAATGGGAGAGAGGAATTTAGACGTGAAGATGGACAATGGCATGAAAGACGATAAGGGGAGAAAAGATGGAGCATTAAAAGTAAGGTATAGCAATTAATTACAGAAAATGTACAAAAAGTGAACATTTACTCCTGACCATAGGAACGATAAGATATTACGCGTAATGGTTAATATAAAAAGTGTAATACCTGTTTTTTTACTTTCCCTTCATAAAATTCCAGGTACAAACTGTTATCAGGTGTAGATGCGCAGTAAATCTGACCCTCAGTGTGTGTCCATACGTACTGTTGCTGCGGCCCAGAGACCCCAGACTCCCTGTGAATCCGCTCTGTGGGGGCGAGCCCTGCTCCGGGGGAGTCCCCGTCCACCTCCCAGAATCCTCCTCTCCTCCGGGTGACACCAGCTGACCAATCAGCACCCTCTCCAGGCTTCCGTCGCCCACACCCTTCCCCAGCCAGCGGCCGCACGGGAACCTGGGAGGAAAGCGCAGGTAGAGAGATAAGGGTGAGAGGTTATATGTGAAACAGGGCAAAGGAGCAGTCAATTTAAAATGTGTTAATTCAGAATTTTGAAGCAGGGTCACATTCATTAGGGACCAAACAGAAGGACAACCTGGGCTTGTCTAATCCTGAACACAAATGTTCCTTTCCTGTTGTAGACTGTTTTAAATTGGTTTTCCATTGTGTGCCCTAACGAACACAACTTGTGTGAGTACAGAAACTGGAGCAACACTTTAACTTGGTCAAAAAAAAGTGTGCAGTGCAATGCAAGTTTAACAGAAGAAACGGTGTGTCCATACCGTATGTGTTTGTTACCTGTAGGTGTGTCCATACCGTATGTGTTTGTTACCTGTAGGTGTGTCCATACCGTATGTGTTTGTTACCTGTAGGTGTGTCCAGTGATCTCATTGTGCACAATTACACAGTCCACCAGACACTTAGCCAGCAGGCCAGAGTTCTCCTGACCCAATTGCAGGGTGCTCAGTCTGCCCAGGTTCTGACACTAACACACACAGAGAGACAGACGAGAATAAGAACAGAGTGTGCCAGCGTGTGCGTGTATGTCTGTTTGATGGAGAATTGCTAAGCAGTAGCTTCCATTCGCTCCACCCAGCCCAGGGAAACAATGGGACTGAGCAGCTCACCTGGAAGAAGATCTCCTGTGTGTTCTTGGGAATCTGCCTGACCCCGGAGTCACCCAGCTCACCAGAAACACACACCCAGGGGTTGGACATTGTCATGGCAATGCTCAGCTTCTTCATGGGCGTTATGACAACACGGTACGGAATGCCTGAAGGGAAAAGAGACGAGAACATTTACATTTGAGTCATTTAGCAGATGCCCTTATCCAGAGCGACTTACACGTAGTGAACACCTTTCACATTTCAGTGCAATGTTAGATGTTTATGGACTGTTAAAAGGTTGCTTTAGTTTAAACCAGCTAAGAATGTTTAGATCCCAGAACATTTATGGAACGTTAATGGTAACGTTCCTCTATCCAAGATGACAGTGTTCTTAAGACCATTCCTTCTTAAAAACGTACCAGGAACAGTCCTAGAATGTTTTCAGAACTGCATGGGGATGCTAACTTATAATGAAGATGTTTATGCAATATCATACCATTAACTAAAACGCTTCAATAACGTTAGAACAATCTCTCATACATTAATCTACAATGCATGTTCTAACCTTGTGCTCACAGGGATATTTGTATCCATTTTATCAACTCAATACCCCCCATTAGATTTAAAAAAAAAACATAAATGCAATTTAATTTAAGCTTTAAAAACAGCAAAGTTCTCCCTGCCTCATGGAAAAATATGTAGAATTGCAGGACATTAGCTTTAAAGCTGCAACAACAAAACACCTTTGCCCCATGACAAAATGTGTAGAATTGAAGGAAATTAGCTTGAAAACTGCTAAATTTTCTCTCCAGTGCCAAGAGACAAGCCTTTTACATTTTTTTTTCTCCCCAGCCCAAAACTTGGTTCTTCCAGCCATATACTGCAGACATCATAGTAAAAGTCCCTGTAGGCTATTTTTAAATCACACTCAAGTTGTGGTCTGATAATGACGGGGTCCCTGATTAGCCTGAGTACCAATCTCTTTAGCGAACATTCCATTCCTTACCACTCATCATTGCCACAGAGACTGGCCTTATTGCACCCGGATTTACGGCGCAGTTGCTGATTGGTAGTTGGAAACAACATTAATAATTTCCATGACAATGTGTCAGATTGTTGTTCTTAATGTCTTCACTGTTCCCTTCTTGCATCTCCACTGGCCTCGCTCTCTATTCCTCATACAGCTCTTGAACCAGTAGCCCAATGTGTCCCAGAAGTAGAAACATCGTTTGGTCACTTATTTTGAGAAAGAAAATAAATAATCACACACACACACACACATAAATATACACACACACACACATAAATACACACACACACACACACACACACACACACACACACACACACACACACTAATATAGTCTACAGCGTTCACAATGAACTGGCGGGGAAGTTTGAATGGCGAGAGCTTTTCTTCTGTGATGTGATCCCATTGGCTGGTAGTTAAAATGCAGGACATTCTTTTCTCCCAGCACCCAATGTTAATGTTTCCAAATAAATGTATGAATTAATTTAGGAAATGTTCTATCAGTCTAATTTGCATAAACATTGTGATTGGATGATAGCTGTGAGGGTTATCGAATCAGGATCAAATCCTCTGATCTCCTCGAGCTCATTAAGAATGTTAATGTTTGAAGAAAAAAGGCCAGTATCTTTGGCAATGACAAGGAGAGGCATGTTAGCGAAATAGACTGGTACCCAGGCTAATCCCTGATGAATTTGCGATCACAAATGGCTCCCCGGACCCAAAAAGTCTGAGAACCCCTGCATCAGGGCTCAATATTTTTTTTTTTAAATGAACATTTCTCATTGGACAATCTCAGGTACTTCTTCCGTTTAGTGCCTAATGAACACAGCCCTGTTGAATCTCCCATACTTACTGATGGAGGTGAACGTGCGTGTGAAGCAGAGGTAGTCTACAGTGTTGAGCGACAGCAGGTGAAACAGAAACTGCTCCCTCTCCTCCTCACACAGCAGGAATGCACAAGGCTTATACAGCTGCCTGTCAGGAGAGGACAGAGGTTAACATACACACAAATGAAGCACGCATCTGAAGAGTCATCGGTCTCTTACCCTCTTCACATATTCGTGCCGACCCCAACCGTTCCGGCTCAGATATTTTCTTATCACATTGTACTTTCCAGCACGGTTCTAGCGACTATCCTGCAACCAAGCCAGCTAAGTACAGCTAGGCTCTGCTCAACTCAGTAGTGTGAAGAGGGTATACGTGATATGGGTGTGTACCTAATCAGGTCATGGTTGGTCAGCATCAGTTTGAGGTGTTGTGAGAGCAGTTTCTTCTCCAGGGCCAGATGAATCCAGGCCCGGGCCCGACCCACTTCACTGAGACCCCCACTCATTGTCTGGACAAACCTGAGGTGGTAAAACACATTCTATGGTTTTCAAAGAGTGCAGTTTGTTGGGTTGGGTTGCGCTGTCCTTTAGGAAAGCTGGCGTGGTTTCAAAACTCCCTATAATCGACCATAGTTACCGGAATTTTCCAAAATGTTAGTTATTAAGAGGTAATTTTGGAAATCTATGGACACATGGTCCTTTATACTTAAAAGTATATATTTTTTCATATTCTTTATGTGTCCATGTTGTCCATTACTTTCTAGTAGATAGACCATGTGGTTCAAGAGAAAATAGCCTTCATGAAAAAACATCTAATCAACAATGACATCTTACAACTAAAGTTTTCCACAACTGCCAAAACTTTTACAACACAATATTGACATAGTAAAATGAATAACAATTTTTAAATATTTCATTGTGAAACCCTTATATTAAAACAGCAACAGTGATGGGTTACATTTAAGATCATGTTTTACAGATTTGTGAATCCACATATTACCTCATATCCTGTACAAAGGAGCCCTTCGGCAGTGGAAGCCCCTCCTCCAGCCTCCTGCTGTCTGACCCATTGGACACTAATCAGGAAGAGCGTGATTGTCAGATGTGATCCCTTCACAGAGCATACCTAGCAGATAAACTACTGTATTATCTGGTTAATGACTGGTGATGCTAGCAGACCAGACCAATAAAATAATACCAGATGGATATTACTGTACAACCTTCCTAATATCTACAGTATCTAGCCTGGTCCAACATCTGTTTGTGCTGTATATCTAATTCCGATGATCATTGTCATCACAAACACATCTGGGATCAGATTAGTATGCATCTACACTGACCTGGAGACTCGGCATTTGAAGGTGACTCCATCTTCTCCTCGTTGGCCTGGTAGTGGAGCAGGTGGGACCACAAAGCAGACCTCCCCTGGACGGTACAAACACAAATTCAACAGCACTCACTCAATTTTAAGGAAAAAGTATTTACAAAAAAAAAAAGTGTATTGCAGCGTACAGATTGCTAATTTGATGCCACCATCGTTTGGTACTTCCCTGAGACAAAGTCTTCATTGGGATGATTATTGCTAATTTGCATGTCTGTTTGAATCCCGGGCTTCAGTGCACTCAGAAAGTATTCCCTCACCTCCCTGACCAAGGTCCTTCTTGCCCGGTTGCTCAGTTTGGCCAGACAGCCAGCTCTAGGCAGTCTGGGTAGTTCCATATTTGTTACCTTTCCTAATGATGGAGAACACTGTGCTCTTGGAAACTTTCAACACTCTAGAAATTGTTTTATACCCTTCCCCAAATATATGCCTCATTACAATTCCATCTCAGAGACCTACGGACAGTTCCTTGGACTTCATGGTGTAGTTTCTGCTCTGGCATGCACTGTCAACTGTGGGACTTTACATAGGCAGGTGTGTGTTTTTCATGTTCAAACAATTGAATTGACCACAGTTGGACTCCAAATTAAAGTTATAGTGACATCAAGGATGATCAAAGGAAATTGGATGCACCCAAGCACAATTTAGAGTGTCATGGCAAAGGAGTGTGAATTTATTTTCAATCAATTTGCAACATTTCTAAAAAACATGTTTTCACTTTGACATTATGGGGTATTGTTCCTAGATTGGTGAAAAAAAAACATATTTAATCCATTTTGAATTCAGCCTGTAATGTGGAATAAGTCAAGGGGTAGGAATACTTTTTGCCGTCCATCCGTCCGTGCAACTAACCTGTTTGAGCTGTAGCCCGTGGCCCCAGGTCCTCTCCAGCAGGTCACAGAGGCTGTGGATCAGTGTGTTTTCCTGCAGGCCTGTAATGTTGGCCTCGCCGTGCCCCAGCTCCACACTCTCCTTCCCCATCCTTTCCATCAGCATACGCCTGGTCTGCACCACACAGAGACGCACAGTCAGGGTTCCATCACAACTCTAATCTTAGAATAGGGACGCAGCATAACACCCTTCTCCTGAAGTGTGCACTTGCACACACTCAGTAATGGATTTCAGGATATTATATCCATGATGAGGAGGAGTGAGTGTGCAAGGGCATAGACTGGTTGGCTGACAACGTCACAAAAATAAAGTAATCGACAGGGCCGGAAGCCGTGCGGTATGATTCTGGACGATCAGATAGCTAGCAACAAGGACAAGATGCTGCCAAGTGAGGAATCCTAGGTGGCTTGTTTCAGCTAGTTGTATCTATCTATTGATTCCATGTCTTGTTTAGAGGTGTTTTGACTGATTTCATGTCAATGCTAATATGGCTAATTCGTTAGCTAGCTAACCAACCACTTTAACGTATTTGAGAGATAAGTGCTCATTGTGCAAATGTATTTGTTTTAAATAAACATTTGGAGAGGAAATAGTTCACAGGTTGCCAACCCAGTGTGCTTTGCGCCATAGATGCTCACGTGTCAGTTTTGTTGCTAAACAACCAACCAGTCTATACTTCAGAAGTGTGGACAATTGGGACACACATCCATAATCTTCCATTGACGTCAATGCATGCTTCATGTCAGGGTCGGAATTAAAGCTGAAATCCGTAGCATTGAAATTGCCAAGTCCGTTTTCCCATATTACAACAGCAAAGACGTTACTTCGAACAACGAAACCGTTATTATTATAATTTCTCTCATCAGACATCATTGCACCAGTGATAGAACACTTTTAACCAGATATATATAAAATAGCATTGTGGTATATATACAGTTTTTCTTTTTTTACCTCTCCTCCACTTTTAGAAACAATACAAAAACAACAACAAATGCACCTGGGGCGACCAGTGGCCCCGTTTCACCTAATGCGGATCCACCTCAGCTTTAAGCACATGCAACTTAAGTGAGGAGGACTTGGCCCTTATGGAATGTAGTCTTGATTTATGTTATTTCAAGCAGTGGATTATTTTAATACAGATGCCCTGCACGCAGGCACACTGCATTTATCACGAGTCGCAACACAATAAACCAGGGTTTACCCAAAGTTGGTCATGGGGCCCCCCTGGGTCAGAGTACGTGAGCTGAGTTGAGCCGCTCCATGTCCTTTCCTACAGTTCTGCTAAAAAACACGGCATGTGCAAAGGCAAAAAATATATAGAAAAAAACTCCCGCTCCAAATTTGCGCCGTTCATTAAAATCACCACTTAACCAACACCCATCTACTGTTGTGACGACCTGGACCTACCAATAGTTTATGTATTGATACCATATGGATTTGAATGAAAAGCATTATAATAAACATGAAAAGGTGAATGTAAGAGAAGCTCATCATTTCCAATAGGCTCCATGTCATATTAAACAGCATATACACACTCTAAATAGGGCAGGAGCCTAAGAAGGAACGAAAAATAATTACTTAGGTTATATTATTTCAAGGCTATAGCAAAGAAACATAATGAAGCATTAGTGCGACACACTAGGCTGGTAGGGACATAAAGCTCATTTAAAACTTGTCGTTGTATAAAATCATTAGTCTATAAATTGCACATATAGCCTGTGACTTAGAATGAAATACAAATTAAACGAAAAATTACTTATTAGTGCCTTTGAATTCATTTTTAGAAACAGGAGTTTGGCCAGACTCTGGCTTCAGGCTCATGTGATGGTGCCTGGAGAGCAGGCCATCAGCAGACAATATCCTGTCCACACTTGCAGAGCCACTGGGGAAGCTATACATCTTTTCTATTTCCTAGGCATGAAGGTTTTTACGCAAAATAACCCAATCAAAATGGAAAGATCCTTGAACATCATCCTTTACTTGTGGATGTTTAATGTAGCCAGTGTATAACTACCATATCCCACGTGTAGAACAATGGCATCTGGTCTGTAACCTAATAGTATAGCACCATAACAGCAGGTAGCATCCAGTCTGTAACCTAATAGTTTAGCACCATAACAGCAGGTAGCATCCGGTCTGTAACCTAATAGTTTAGCACCATAACAGCAGGTAGCATCCAGTCTGTAACCTAATAGTATAGCACCATAACAGCAGGTAGCATCCGGTCTGTAACCTAATAGTTTAGCACCATAACAGCAGGTAGCATCCAGTCTGTAACCTAATAGTATAGCACCATAACAGCAGGTAGCATCCAGTCTGTAACCTAATAGTATAGCACCATAACAGCAGGTAGCATCTGGTCTGTAACCTAATAGTATAGCACCATAACAGCAGGTAGCATCCAGTCTGTAACCTAATAGTATAGCACCATAACAGCAGGTAGCATCCAGTCTGTAACCTAATAGTTTAGCACCATAACAGCAGGTAGCATCCAGTCTTATGTTTTGAACACACCGACAGCGTTATTTCATTTTGGTACACCAGAACTATTCATTTCCAATGAAACGCTGCGTTTACCTCACAACATTGCGTTGCAGAAGCAGTTGCAGTACGTTCGGTGTGGTGCATCCTGTTAGCAGCTGATGTTATTCTTCAATAACACAGACCCCAAAGCAAATCAGGGGGAGGAAATAGGTTTATTCAAAGAGGACAAATCAAGCAGGGAGGTAGATGGTCATGCTCCCCTGTCCTCAGTGATTATCCCCACAGAACAAAGAAACAGGATGTCATTTATAACCCCCCACCCTAGCCTGTGGCTGACCAATTAGAAGACAGACGCTCCAGCCTTTGGGAATCTCACTCCAGTCAAATTGGGCACGCGCCGCTCCAGCTCCGCTCACATACTCTGCCCTGGGTGCACCTTTTGGTTTTTGCCCTAGCACTACACAGCTGACTCAAATAATCAAAGCTTGATGATGAGTTGGTTATTTGAAACAGCCATGTATTGCTAGGACAAAACCCAAGCCATGCACCCAGTGGGGGACCCAGGACAGACTTTGGGAATTCCTACAACAGACTACAGGTAATAACCACCTTGACACTGCTTCCATCTTGAGGACAGAATAACAGCACCCACACATTGGTTACCTCTGAAATAGCACCATTTTCCCTATATAGTGCACTACGGAGGCTCGGGCCAAAAGTGGTACACTATATAGGGAAAAGGGTGCCGTTTTGGGACACAGACAACCTCTCGATTTTTAATATGCCGTCTTTACAATCCCGTAAGGGATGGGTTGCCAACTGGCGATTGACAGGAAAATAAAAGTGTTAACAGGAGAGATTGACTTCATCACTACTTGTTTTTGTAATCGGTGTTGACAAGCTGAATGCACAGAGTTGTCTGTTTAAACTACTAGCACACCGCTCGGACAACCATGCATACCCCACAAGTCCAGAACAGACTATGGGAGGAGTACAGTACTACATAGAGCCATGACAACATGGAACCATTCCACATCAGGTAACTGATGCCAGCAGTAGAATCAGGTAAAAATACACCTTATGGAACAGCGGGGACTGTGAAGAGACACACAAATCTAAGATAACTCAAGAAATCAATTTTACATCTCACTAAGATATTTTGTGCAGTATTTATCAATAAAAAAATGTGCATGAAAACAAGTCGTCTCTCATTGAATGACAACAAAGAATCCATACTGTTGACCAATCACTGACGAAGGGGCGTAGACTTCGGCTCCAAATTTGGGCTGGCCCGAAAAATAATGTGCGCCCGAACAGCCAAATAAGTCCAAAACATCACAAAATGTCATCATAATATCTGCACAAACTCTACTGGCTGGGAAGCATTCGGATGCCTTAAGGAGATCCCTTACCTTCACACGACACTCCCTCAGCAGCCCCTCCACGAACCCACGCTGGGTTTGAGTGACAGCTGAGGGGGAGGGGTCAAGTAGCTTAGACTGGCAAAGGCTCCTCCTCCCCGGAGAGTACTTCTATTGGACGAACACAGAGAACCACAGCCAATCAGACAATACTAAAACGTTGATTCTGAAAACAGCCAATAACTCCTTTCCTGGCCTAGCCCCTACCCATCCTGGGTTTGTAGATCAGACTGAAACAGAGAGGCACTACCTGGACTTGTTCAATAAGGCACATTTTCTTTTTCCGGTTACAAATTGTTTTTTTTAGAAATGTTTTCACGCAAAGAAAGGTAAAGACATTACAATATTGTTTACACCAGGTAGGGAAACGGGCTAGAGGTAGATTTTGGACTATAGGTAAAGACATTACAATATTGTTTACACCAGGTAGGATAACGGGCTAGAGGTAGATTTTGGACTATAGGTAAAGACATTACAATATTGTTTACACCAGGTAGGATAACAGGCTAGAGGTAGATTTTGGACTATAGGTAAAGACATTACAATATTGTTTACACCAGGTAGGATAACGGGCTAGAGGTAGATTTTGGACTATAGGTAAAGACATTACAATATTGTTTACACCAGGTAGGATAACGGGCTAGAGGTAGATTTTGGACTATAGGTAAAGACATTACAATATTGTTTACACCAGGTAGGATAACAGGCTAGAGGTAGATTTTGGACTATAGGTAAAGCATGAATTCACCTCTCTCTGGTAATTGTCCAGTCCTGAGGTGGTCTCAGTGGTCAATGGTCTCTTAGGGGTGTAACGACTTGACCACCTGCACAAAGACACAATGTACTGTGTGTGTTGTGTAGGTCATTTGTGTGCGTACGTAATTGTTGTGTACGTGCATCTGTGTGTATATATGGGCGTGTGTTACTTACTTGTTGGTGTGGTGTCCCTGTGCCAGTACATCAGCCTGTAGCCTGGGGAAACAGCCCTGTTGGTGCCGGCCTTGGCCAATCCTCATGTCCAACAGGTGGGGGTGGATGGCCGTGTGGTCAGCCTTAAGCAGCCTGCGCTCCATGGCCTGGACTGGGAACCAGAGAATAATAGAGGTGGGGGATGTGAGTGGGGCCTACTGGAGAAGGCTGTAGGAGAGGCAGCCTCTAGTAACCTTTTCACACTAGTGTGCCAACCCAAGCCATACTGTGCTGCCTGATACTTTCCTGTCACAGAGGCAATTCCGTGATGACGGAATTACGCCGATTACCCATTGTCAGTAGTAATAGCCATTTAGCAGACTCCGTTATCCAAAGCAACTTACATTCATGCATTTTTGTACGGGGTTGCCCCAGTGGGAATCAAACCCACAATCCAGGCATTGCAAGTGCCATGCTCTACCAACCAAGCCATACAGGACTCTGCTCAATAGTGTATTTTCTACATCATGTTTATTTCTACATTCTCATTCCTCTGCAGTCCGACATCGAAGGACCATTTGTATAAGCCTCCTTTCAAATCCAGAGTTGTAGATACAACGTCATACTGTATGTCTAATCTGGAAAGCTCTTTGTGCAGAAACAAGGTCATGTGTTGTTGTCATGATGTGGAAGTGAATCCCTTCCTGGTTTGCTTTAAAAAGCCCACATTGCTGGGAAACACGGATGGAGAGAAACTATTAAAACAGAGAAAGACTGAAGCAGACTTAGTGGTGCAGTCTCTGCAGAGCGCTTGGCAGAACTTCAAAGCTGAGAGTTGAGGGTCTCATTATAGGGACACAATGTACTGTTTTCCTCCTCATGTGCTACTTATTCTCCACCCTCATCCCCCCCATCCTCCACCCCTCTAGTGTTCCTTGTCGCCTTCTCCCCCATTCATCATTTTGTACCTCTTACCATCAATGCCTCTGTTATTCCCATCTCTCTCACATTCTCCCCCTCTCGTGTCTACCTTTTCATTCTCTCAACTCCATTTCCCCTCTAATTTCTCCAGAACAGAATATTCCCCATCCCTCTCATGTTCTGGCATTCTACGGTGCTCTGGCATTCTACGGTGTTCTGGCATTCTACGGTGCTCTGGCATTCTACGGTGCTCTGGCATTCTACGGTGCTCTGGCATTCTACGGTGCTCTGGCAAAGTTTTCCCTCCTTTGTTTCTCTCTTCAGTGGAACTGAGGGAATATAGGGAGTAGATAGAAAAAAATGACAAGACATACAAATGTGTGTTCTGTGGTTTTGGAGATGCTAGCATCCTTAGCTAATCCCTGCCTCCCAATGTCCTCCATGCCAGGGGTCCCCAGTTTCCTTGAGGGGGAGGGTCGGGGGGCCGGCACATAGTTAAAGAATTTTTACACTGCAAATTGACAGCAATACCCCCAAACATACATAGTATTTGACAAAAACAGAATTTCCGTATTTTTTGCTCAGAAAACTTGGGGGCCGAATAGAATCACCCACAGGCCACTTATTGGAGAAACCTGCTCTATGCTTTGGACAAACATAACATGTTAATCAGGCAAAAAAAACAACAAAGTGTCCTGAAACAGTGATCTAAACTTGTCCAATAAGAAGCACTCATTGTTGTGTACACTGTTGCGAACGCTTTTTAAAATATTTTTTATTCTGTTGCGTTCCCTAACAACCACATGCAGTAATAATGGGAAATATTGAATGAGTACTACTGTAGCACCCCTGAATCCAGTTTCCCCTGAACCCACCTGACTCATGGAGCACTGTGCACTTCCTGTAGTGACGGTTGCCAGGATCGTCCTCGAACGTGTTGTAGAGGCGTTCCCTCTCCAAGCGCCCGTCGAACACGCGCTGCAGCGGCTCCCGGTCTGCCCAGCGAGACAACACCTTGCTGTCTACGAACGATGAAAACATGGCCGTCTCCAGGAACCGAGACAGGAAGTGCAGGTGTGTGGCGGGCTGTGCTGACAAGAAGGAACCCTGGGGATAGACAAACGCACAAGTACACAAAATGTTAACACTTCACTTAAAATCACTAACAGTGGTAGAATATTGCTTGTATCCTGAATGACATCTTCCTGTCCATGTATGTAGGATTACTGACTGAAGGAGTAGGCTATGGATAGGAGAGTCTATGGTATTCATTCAGTGAATGATGATCGATCTACCTTATCAAAGTTGCTTGTTCCCTCACGGTTGCCCAGCCAGGACTCCAGGTCGGGAGCGGTGTGGATCACAAACTCTTCGTACCTCCCGAACATGGAGGTGAAACGCCCCGCGCGAACACCTCCCTCAGCTGCACGTTCATCTTGGCTGCCTTCAGCTCCTCCTCTTCCTCCTCGAACGCCCGTTCCAGCGTCTTCCCTCCCGCCATCCCCCCTCCTCCACACCTCCTGGCCAGTGCCTGCAGTCGTTCCAGCACGGCCAACTCCTCCCCTCCCAAGTTCCCGTTGCGCCTGTCTTCCATCAGGTCCTCCAGGACTAGGCTGCTGAGGCAGGGGGGAGCAGCAGGGGCGGGCTTGGTGGTGGCGGTCCCATATGGTTGGAGGCCGAAGCGCAGTAGCACCTCGTTCAGTTCCTGGATGAGCTCCAGCTGGTCTGGGAAGAGGGGCAGGTCCTCGGGTGGATCCACACGGTGGTTGTCAATGTCCACGAAGCACAGATTGGCCTGGAGAGGGGGGGTGGGAAGGCAACAGTAAACTTAAATCTGTAACTATCATTATCAAATAAGGGACCTTTCCCGAAGTGTGCACATGCATACTCCCCATCACGGATTTAGCAGTTAAGTATAGGCTGGAGGGTGTTTCCATCATTGCTAAATCCATGAGTGTGCAAGTGCATACTTTATGAGAAGGCTGCGAAATCAGAACCCTTGTTAAAAAATTCAAAAAAAGGGAACACACAGACCCATCAATAGAATGTGGCACAACAAGCAACTCTTCTTCATGTAGATCATTCAGATTGTACAGAGGTTATTACCACTGATAGCATTAGGGCCAAGTATGCAAACATTCCATTAAGATCAGAGAGAGATTTAACTATGCTCGTTGACGTTAGACCACAATTAGTGCAGATACTGACATATTAGCAAATGAAGCATTAGCAAACTATTGCTGTTATCACTTACAAAGTGAGGATAGGAAACATGTGCAAAGGCAAAAAAACAGCAAAGCTACAATACATCACAGGAGGTTGGTGGCACCTTAATTGGAGAGGATGGGCTCGTGGTAATGGCTGGAGCGGAATCAGTGGAATTATCAAATACATGGTTTGATGCCATTCGCTCCAGCCATTATAATGAGGCTTCCTACCCTCAGCAGCCTCCGCTGCCCCCCCACCAAGCGGGCAATTTTTTTTCAGTGGCCCTCCTGACGGTGGGGAGAAATATTTACGCTTTAAAGTTAATTTCTTGCAATTCAACACATTATGCCATGTGTAGACACACTGGGTGCGTCTCAATTCATATCTCCCCGAAGTGTGCACTTGTTAACTTCCCTTCATGGTTTTTAAATAAAAATGACTGGTATATGGAAACTCCCTCTGGCCCATGACAACACCAATCCAATTATTTTACAATTTTGAGGAGTAGTGAAGAAGACACTTCAGGAGCTAAGAGACATTATTGGGATGCACGCTCTGTACCCATCCAGGTCCATTAAAAAAGGTTAGTCAAGCAGTGGTACAGTTGTGGATAGTAAAGTATTATTTTTTTACCGTAGAACTCCTATTAGTCACAACCCTGAAGCGGAGACACTAGAGTGCTGTGTTGCACACACAGAGGCAATTGTTCTTAAAATACTGTGGTACGACCTAGCCTAACTTTTTAGGGCCCGCAACTGTACTGAAAATGCAACTGTCATCTGTAAGGAGATGTGTTGTGTAAATAAGTGAGTGGCCCAGCTGTCAGTGGAACTTAGTGGCCTTATTGGTAGACTATCTGCCTTGAGATTAGAAGGTTGGGGGTTCAATCCCTGTTCAAGTCAAACCAAAAACAAAAAATGGGTCCGGTGTCTCTGCTTGGCACTCAGCAAGATGGATCGACAAACTAGCGTCCTGTCCAGGGGGTGTACTTGTACATCAAGCTGCCTCAAGTTACAGAAACAGGTGACCGTCTCCTGCAATATGGGCCATCCTGGCTCGGACAAGGCTTACTTAAGCAGTTACCTACGCAGCAGCCGCCCCAACACCTTCTGACAAGTAGTGCACTGCCCGAGGGGAGTATGGGAGATGTAGTGTGAGTGAGCAGCTGCAGAGATGTGTATTCCTCTCACTCCATCTACACAGTTTGTCCTCAACTCTTACCTTCAAATCACTCTTCCCCAGATCAGTCTCTTCCTACGTTGTGTCTCTCCTTGAACTTTCCCCTCTCAAAATGCCCCCTCTATGGCTCATCTCGCTTAGCAAATGGTAGATTTACATAGCCTGGGCCCATAGGTCTTTGTGCTGTATAGCCAACTCTGTCCATTGGAGTTGGCTAAACAGCACAAACAGATTTGGGACCATCACCTCATTCAGAGACACACATTCTTTTATAAATGCAAAAACAGTCAGAAATGAGTCGACCTCTGGAGAGAAGCCGAGCAGGCACTGGCCTGGTACATAGAACTACGTCAGAGACTGACACCAAATCCCATTCAACAGCAATGACAGTGTGCTCTGCTTAAGTTTTTTTTTAACCCCCATGTGATGACTGATTCACACAGACTACCGTTTGTTTACAATCCTACTTTAAAGGCCCACTCCTCAACTTGAAAAACAACAAGACAGTGATATTCTTTAAGAACGGGCATGAACAATGGGTATCATTCATTTAAGTTATCAAACATAACGTAGAATGTGCCTTTAAAGGGTGATATGATTCAAACGCGTCACTGCTGCTCTTCTCATGGGAAAGGCAACAAACCCTCTATGATAACCCCCCCCACCTCGCAGTATGGTGACCCAATTCACCATGACAAAATCTGAGGACATTCCACTGTGATGCTAAATTCCGTTAAAACAAATCTGTGCCGTTTAAAAAGCCTAGTCTTCGGATAAGGATACAGAAGAAGAAAAAACACTTCAATCCTGCTGGAAGGATGGAACTACAAGAAGAGGATTGTATAAAAATAATATTCTACAATAGGACATGCTCTTGATGCATTCTGCTATCTGCATTGCTACCTACCGTGTTACCCTTATCCTCTCAAGCACACCCAGAAATAAAGTTGGCAATTCTTAAACCCTGTTAATTATTCACGTTGTCCGATTTCTCTGGAAATGTGATGTTTGGTGCCTTCCTCCTTCCTCCTTCCTCCTAGCAAAACGCTTATAGAGCATGGTGTGATTTTGGGAGAAGTGTAGGAGCTCGCCTGAGGAGATGTGTGAATCTCTATTTCGCCAGCATCAGAGAGCAGGGGGATATTAATATGCAACCAGAATAGGATTAATTAGTCCAGGCACTGCAAGAATGCAGCAAATGTTAAAATACTCTTTCACTGTCTGTTACAATGTGTACTGGAATGTCTGTTTATTAAAATGACTGACAGTGTACATTAGACTGTTGGAAAGCTTGTTGGAATGTTTTGCAAGGTCAGTGAATGCCTGTCAAAATGTGTAGCACAATGCCTACTGGAAAGCTACAGAGAATGTGAACTAAATTGCTTCTAATTCCATGTGGTAAAGCCAATTAAAATGAGATTCGATAAAACTCACTAGGTATGTGGATTCAGCAACCTCCCATTCTTAATAGAAAACTAGGAACTTTGGAATGAGTGGCAACATTGTTTGTCCTACTGCATCGCAAGTTCAATAGATTTTCATCATCACTCCCTCTTGGTCAGGTGGTTATTAAAGAAGAGAATGTGTTCACAATAAGTCAACTGGTTAAATAAAGCAGTTTTGAGGATAAGTGTTTTTTAAAAAAGGCCTCCATTACATGGCTAGTCCCAAACACAGATGACTAAGTACATGCCATTCTAATACTGTACCTCATGGGACAGATCCAGAGTGGTGCGTTGGGCGCCGTCCCTCCGCTGGATACCCATGAGGAAGGGCACTGGTGCATCCAGGAGGTGGTGCAGGGGAGCGGGCAGGATGGGCAGGTAGACATGCTGCCACTGGAACGGGAACAGCAGGGTGGTGATGCCCTCTGCCACAGTCATCAACCGCTGGTAGTCTGGAGACAGAGAGGGGAGATTTTAATTGTTGCTCATTTGAGGAATTTGACCCTGGTGGTACTCATATCATGGATACATGTGTAGCAAAATGTTCGTTATGATTAGGTTGTGGTCTGAATCTCAAAAGTGTGCACTCACCACCATGGACTAGTGCCGGGTTTCCACACCCCAGTCCTCCAGTACCCCCAACACTACACGTTGTGGTTGTAGCTCCAGACAAACACCCGAGGGCTTGATTATCAGTTGAATCAGGGGAGTTTGTCTGGGGCTACAACAACGGGTGCTGTTCGGGGTACTGGAGTTGGGAAACATCTCCAGTACCGATCTAATACTTTAAAGTGCATGATGGGAATTGAACATGTACACACTTTAATAAAGAATGGAAACAACCTAGGTTGTTGATCTTTCAGCAAACGCTGCCTGGTCCTTTGGTCCTCACCTTGTGAGTAGAGCAGGACCTGGGTCTCCAGTAGCACGGAGGTGAGCAGTTTCACCAGGTTCTCCACCCCCAGCAGAGAGAAGGCCTCTCCCAGTGGGTAGTCCCCTAGCGGGAGCTCCCCTGGGCCGGGCTGCTGGCACACGATGGGCCCCTGGACCCCGTGGAACCGGAGCGACCGACCAGGCGGCGGTGCGGGCACCTCATACAGGATGTTGTGGATGTAGCTTTCTAGGGGCAGCGGCGGGGCGGCGTGCGATGTCACCGCCTGGTGCAGCTGGGACAGGAAGTGTCGGGCGGCGAGGAGGAAGGGGAGGGGCGTCAGGAGGCAGAGGGCCTTGGACACATACAGGGTGTCTCGGGCCGGCTGGAAGGAGCTCGCTGTGCAGCCCAAACAAGCAGACAGGGGACGCTCTGCCAGGGAAGCAGCGTCCGACTCGTCCAGGCTGCTCACCAGAGAGTCCATGCTGGATGTGGAGGGGGAGGAGGCAGAGGAGGTAGAGCGGGATGAAGAAGAGGTGGAGTGATGCTCCACGTGGTGCATCTGATGGAGGGTCTGCATCGCCGCGGTGATCTGGGCGCTCGTCACCTCCTCGTAGTACATGTGCACAAAGCCGTAGGAGTGTGTGCCGTCGTCCCGAGCGACCGTAAAGGAGTGGAAGCGGGGCTCGCGGCTGTCCACCTGACTACGGAACGACAGGCCCCGCGGCATGCAGAGCTGGGGAAAGAGAGAGAGAGATGATGAGGAGGGAGTATCGAGAGAGATGGAGACCGAGACGAAGGAGACAGAGGGGAAGGGAAGAGGAGAGGGGAAGGGTGATATGGGAGAAAAAACTGAAAGATGAGAGGAAGGAGGATGAAGAGGTGGTGGGGGAGAGATATGGACAGAAGAGAGTTGATGTTTTAGAGGACATAGCAGAGGAAAAAAGGACAAAAGGTGGAGCGGTAGGAGGGCAAGAGGGAAAATACAGAAAGACAGTGTCAACTGCCTTCAATAACATGTTATTATATCAAACACACAAGGAATTATGGACAGGGATGAGAGGGGTCAAATCATTATGAAGAGCGTCCATTCTGACAAACATTGAAGACTAGCGGTTTAAAAAGAAGAGGGCCCTTATTCGTTTCCCGAGTGGCACAGCGGTCTCAGGCACTGCATCGCAGTACTTGAGGCATCACTACAGACCCGAATTCGATCCCAGACTGTTGTGGCCGGCCGCGACCGGGAGACCTATAAGGCGGCGCACAAGTTGTGTAAAAGTTGTAAAAAACAAACAAAGGGGTCTTATTTGTGGAGAGAGTAAGAGCTGAGTGTGGCTCCATGAAAAGGTGCTCCATCCATCTGTTACAAAGTACTTCAGTGTCTGTGCTCACAACTGGTTTTAGCTTCATGGAAAACAAACATTTGTTTATTGGTTCATTTAAAATGAGATGCTGTCGATTTCCTGCCTAGTGCTTTCATTATCCAGACAAGAATGTGCCATTAAACAACTCTTTTATTATTAAAATTCCATACATTTTGAAGGATACTAATGTTACCAAAATCTATACAAGCTTTTTAAAAATTGTAACACTTGAAACAGAAAATATTCTCCTTTGCATAAAAGAGAAATGCATTATGGTACTGGAGAACGAAACAAAGAAGTGACGTCAGGTCAGTGCCAAACCATCAGCTTTTTGTTTATTACTTTCAATTGGTTCAATTACTAATTTACACTGACAGATTTGCGACAGCATTGTTCAACCCCATAAACGTACATTAACAAAACAATAGTGCACAAACCGATAAAGTCCCCATTCTGTGTAACAGAATACAACAGAATGTCCACAATAAGCTGTACTGTAATTCAACATGACACTTTCTTGTAATGAATGCAATACATGAAGCTGTTTTCACATGGACACAGGACAACCATCTCTAGAAAGGGCTAACACAGCCCAAATGCCATAAAAATAATGACTTAACCCTCTTCTCTGTATCTAAGTTCTCTAAATGTATTGTAGCTCCACTGTCTTACCATGTTGACTGCATCTCTGTTGAAGGGACTCCTGTCTGTGCTCTCAGGGTAGTGGGACAGAACCTTGGACTTGAAGGACCTCCGGATGGGGCTCTGCTCAAAGCTCTCACCTAGGAAAGAGATGAGAGAAGACAGATGTTGAAATAGAGAGAGGGAGGGTAGAGACAAAGAAAGACTGAGCATGTCAGCATTGCAATACTGGCACAGACAAAATCAGAGGGACAAGTGACCTTCATCGCCGCACTGAATTGTTAATCAGGGGACATGGTGGAGAACACTGTGGTTACCAGACAGAGTCAGGATTTAATATCAGAGACAGAACAACCGTTTACCCTTCATTTGACACCAGCTAAAAACCCTGTGTGTGTTGAATCCCTTTATTGAGCTAGAGGTGAGATTGTAGAGGGTTGAGACAGAAGCAGTGAGACCAGAGAATGATTTTAAGGAAGCCCGCTAGCCATTTTCAGATTGGGCTAGTAGAAAATGTAGAAGGGTGAGACAGAGAGGTGAGACAGTGAAGAGATCCCAAATTAACAGTTTACGGTACATGCTGAACCTGGGGCCTGATAAAAACATTTTTTTTTAAAGACTATCCTTGGTTTGGCACTGAAGGGAAGGAGAGAATTCCTTAAACATGAGGCCGTTTGAGTGCGTCACCAGTGACACACACTTCCTCTGACCTTGATGTATTACCTTGTCTGCCTGATGCATCGCCAGCCTCTCACTGTCCCCTGTGTCAGCTGCCTGCTCCAGTTACATACAGAGAGCTCTGTGTGTGTGTCTGTGTGTGTGTGCATATTACTATCCTCGTGGGTACCAGAAAATCCCCAAAAGTCCCCACAGGGAAAGTAAAACAAGAAATTGTACCAAGTGGGGACATTTCCCATGTCCCAAAGGCTATTTTAGGCTTAGTTTTACAATTAGGGGTTAGGGTTAGGATTTTTTTATTTTTAATGGAAATAAGATGTTAGGTCCCCACAAGGATAGTAAAACACATCCTGTGTATGTAAGACATTGGGGAGTACACACACTACCTCATTTAAAGCAACACCGTCACTCTCCTTCCCTTGAGCGCACCACTCTTCACAATACTACTCTGCCTGGCATTTGGACACACAGGCCAAAACACTCACTGCTCAAAAACGCATCTTGCAATCTAATGCTTAGATGCATGTCCACTTATCCAGCCAGATTCCAGCACATTCCACCTGCTTCTCCGATGACGCACGGAAAGCCAAGAACAGTAAGGATGCCGAAGGCAAGAGACGGATCAAAACTGAGAATTGAATGAGGCTGGTGGGTGGGTAGTAATGAAGGCTGGGTACTAGGGGGAAAAGACTGCCTGAAATGCAGGACTACCTGAAACTGTCCAATAAGAAACGCTTGTATTCGCTGTCCATTGCGTAACGTTTCGCTACGACTCTGGTAGGTGGGTTGTACACATGCAATGTTATGAGAACAGGGCAGCCATGTTAGATATCAGTGTGATGAGGAAGAGAATCAGAGCTGGTATTAAAAACGCCACCATCTTGCTGAGTGTTGTACTTTACCGACCCTCTATTTGATTTTAAATCAAGGGACACGGCATGCAGAGATGTGATGAGTAATCACAGTGTGGTCTTTGTGTTTATCTACCAGGCCTTGATCTTCCTCAGGGCCTCGTCGTCAAGAAGAGAACCATGTCTGGTTGCCATGGTAGCCGTCTCCGCTGGCGTTGCGGTTATCATGGCCTTGAAGAAGCCACTCATCAGCTGACGCAATTAGTTGGGTGAACATTCACACACACTTAGCCAGCCATTAGGGGATGACACCATGTACAGTGCGCACTGACACACACATCTGTGTGAAAGCCCGATTTAACCCGAACCATGCCTGGGATTGTAATTTGGGTTTCACTGCTCAGTGCTCATGTGGACTCGCTGAGCCTGTTCTTCTAACGCCTTACCATGACCCATTTAGAAACACAAGCACTTGAAATGAATAGTGCACTGGTGAATGAATGGTACGCTGTGGGGGTTTTAGCTTCCAGAGTGTTGTCAGAGATGGGAGTCAAATATTAGGAAGTTGCTGACCACATTAAAGATTTTAAGGAGAGGGAAAGATAGATGGGGAGAGAGAGAGAAATGGAGAGAGGGGAAGAGAAAGAACGGTAGGAGGCGAGGGGGTTCAACTGACAGAAAGAGAAGTGGGATGGAGAGATGTAGGAAAAGAAAGAGGGAGATAACAGGAGAGATGGTGAAGCAGGGAGCGAGGGTGGCTTGTTATGCTTCTGTGGATGAAAGACTAAAACAGTCACACAGCCTAACCGAGGCACCATCTCCCCCACAACACTGAAATCAGCTCAGCCCACTCCAGAGAGACTGCAACAGATCTGCTGGCCGGGGTAAGACACACCTAAACGCATTTAGCCCTTCATGAAGTAACACCAGCGAAAGCAAGATTCTCATACCTATATGTATGCTCACACCACTTCTGCCACGAGGGATCAGTGATTACTCAGAGGAAGGAAGGAAGGACAAAAGATAGAATGAAGGATAAAAGTGAATTCGCGTCGGAAGAGGGCCTCAGTCTCACAGTTCCACTCCAGGGACTGCCACGTCACCGTCTCCCAGACACTGCGCGGAATCTCAACACCATAGGATCCCACTCCAGCATGGATGGATTTCTCAAGGGGCGTTTAGTCAGACACGACAGTACTCAGCCTCAGTAAGAGGACCATGTTATGCCACATATTACCATTTCATTATCAAACTGGAGTCTTTTTCAGTAGGCACACTTACAGAACAAAACTAAAATGGGAAGGCACTACCAGACCTTGTCCAAATAAAAAAAATGCTCGACTTGGTTTATTGATAAACGTTTTAAAACATTTTGATATGGTGTGCCCTAATGAACATTGCTGATTGATCACAGGATGACATCTGGTTTTCATTAGTCTATAGATGTAATGTTTGATGTTTAAAGAAGATTTCAAACACATACAATTTCATAGGACCCTAGTAGGCTTACTCTAGACTGTTAAAACACCCACTTCTCATACAGCAGATATGCAGACAAACAGAGGAGGGATCTGACACCTAGAGACGAGGCGCCTATGATGAAACAACTGACATATTTGAACGTATGATTAACAGTCATGTGCAGCTTTCCATCCTTCAAATGGACAGATAGCGCCAGGGATGACTGGATGAGGGAGTAGAGAGATGTATTTCATCCTTGCCTAAATCAATTGCTCCACCACATTCAATTCATCATACCCTCGGATGGGCAGATGAAGAGAACGAGAGAGAGAGAGAGATGGAGGTGGGTTGAGAGATGAAAAGACAGAATGAGCAGACAGTGTCTGCTCATTGAATGAAAGACTGTCTCAATTACAAAGAACCTCCTACGTCTGTCTCCTGGTTGAATGAATGTATCAGATGTGGTTTGCTGAACTCTGCTTTCTCAAATGATATCTAACCTTGCCCCAAAACTGGAGGACGTGTGAAGGCTTTCGCTCAGAGGGATAACATATTCTGGAGAACGGACGACTCGGGTTTGATCATGGATTGGTTACAGAAACAACCAGGAGTTCACAAGATAAACATGCGATGTATAATCACCAGCCTTTCATATCCAATCGTATTGAACACAGCCTAATCGGACTTCAGCAGGGACTTCAACAGTCCATCCTTGCCTTCCTGTTTGCAACACTTCAGCGTCCCTGAACATCCCACTGTGGTTCCCGTCTGACACTGATGTCATTCCCTGTGACAGTCACCCGTCCGTTCGGAGCCGGGAGCTGAAACCATGGTGACCTGGCATTCCAGCCGGGAACATCATGTGAAATTTGATTAGGTTCTGCAGAAACACAGAGGCATCTATTGAGGGGCCAACAAGAGCAGATTGCTTATTTTGAAGTCACTCTCCAATTACAAACACACATGAAAATAAGACATCGCTCAAAAAAAACATTCATCATCGACAGATATGCACACACACACCCCTCAAAGCAACACGTATCTACTGACACACACACACACCCTCAAAGCAACACGTATCTACTGACACACACACACACACCCCTCAAAGCAACACGTATCTACTGACACACACACACACACACACCCCTCAAAGCAACACGTATCTACTGACACACACACACACACACACACTCAAAGCAACACGTATCTACTGACACACACACACCCCTCAAAGCAACACGTATCTACTGACACACACACACCCCTCAAAGCAACACGTATCTACTGACACATACACACCCCTCAAAGCAACACATCTATCTACCGACACACACACACACCCCTCAAAGCAACACATCTATCTACCGACACACACACACACCCCCTCAAAGCAACACATCTATCTACACACACACACACACACCCCTCAAAGCAACACATCTATCTACCGACACACACACACACACCACTCAAGGTAACACATCTATCTACCGACACACACACACACACACACACACACACCCCTCAAAGCAACACATTTATCTACCGACACACACACACACACACACACACACACACACCCCTCAAAGCAACACATTTATCTACCGACACACACACACACACACACACACACCCTCAAAGAAACACATTTATCTACCGACACACACACACACACACACCCCTCAAAGCAACACATTTATCTACCGACACACACACACACACACACACCCCTCAAAGCAACACATTTATCTACCGACACACACACACACACACACCCTCAAAGCAACACATTTATCTACCGACACACACACACACACACACACCCCTCAAAGCAACACATTTATCTACCGACACACACACACACACACACCCTCAAAGCAACACATTTATCTACCGACACACACACACACACACACACACACCTCAAAGCAACACATTTATCTACCGACACACACACACACACACACACACACACACACACACCCTCAAAGCAACACATTTATCTACCGACACACACACACACACACACACACACACACACCCTCAAAGCAACACATTTATCTACCGACACACACACACACACACACACACACACACCCCTCAAAGCAACACATTTATCTACCGACACACACACACACACACACACACACACACACACACACACACACACCCCTCAAAGCAACACATTTATCTACTGACACACACACACACACACACACACACACACACACCCTCAAAGCAACACATTTATCTACCGACACACACACACACACACCTCAAAGCAACACATTTATCTACCGACACACACACACACACACACCCTCAAAGCAACACATTTATCTACCGACACACACACACACACACACACCCCTCAAAGCAACACATTTATCTACCGACACACACACACACCCCTCAAAGCAACACATTTATCTACCGACACACACACACACACCCCTCAAAGCAACACATTTATCTACCGACACACACACACACACACACACACACACACCCTCAAAGAAACACATTTATCTACCGACACATACAAATCCATGAAAGGCAGTGCTGCCTTGCTGCAGCAGAGATTAGTATGACCTGATGTTACATAAGCAGACAGGTGAAGGCCAGATCCACAAGCAGCAACAACCCCCCCAGCAGGGAGCCTGCTATCGCTCCAATCCAACACACACATGAAAAATGATCTTATAACTAACAGTAATACTAAGTGCTGTCCTTTCCTTGTCACTGCCCAATCTGATAAGGTGATCCTCAGTGGGGGGTGTTGTGAATGTGAGGGAGTGTAAGGGTTATTCATGTTCACATCCTGACACAAACACCAGGCTAGCTAGGATGTATGACGACAGTCTTGGAGGGTTAAAGTGTCCGGTTACCACCCCACCATGTTCCCTGGAGAACTATTCTGCCCTGGATGCTCCCTCCCCTGTCCTTCTCCCCCACCTCCACAAAGAATCCAGGGTGTGACTGTGTGTGTTCTGTGACAATGACAGAGAGGCAGTGGGAAGATGGTGCAGATTGTTCTATTCTGAATAACGCATTCCTTGCTTCTTCCTCACTTGGGACTTAATATGGAGAATCCAGTATACCAGAGCTTGCAATATACCACTTACACACCACGGGGATTCTCTCCCAGCCCCCTACCTTTTAATCCTGCTGGTGTCAACAACCTGAGGGCTGTAAAGAGGAACATCTATTCTATGCATACATACATAATCATCATCTCATATTTGGAATGAGATAAAGGAGGTTTCAAGAAAGCTACACCGTGAAGCCGATGTTCTAAAAGAAGTGGGGTGACTGTGATTACCTAGCGATCAACTGCTGGGAGACAACGAATGGTGGCGAGTCAACATTTAAAAGGAAATGAAGATTAAACAGACAAATGACTGCCAATATTCTGGTCAGAGCCAATAGGAAGGCCACCCACTGCTTTAGTCATTCATCTTGGCAGTGAGGTTTTTCTCGTAGAGATAATGTCATGAGAGTCTAGCCATATAGCTCTGGAAGTGACCACTTCCCCCCTCAGGTTTCAGGCACAACCGCAGCATCACTGTGGTTGGCTGTCATGGTCACCATGGCAATCTGACGCCCTCCACCACTGCATCCAGGAGAGCTGGCCAGAAGAGGCTCTGACAACCACAAAGGAGTTGGCTACAGAAGAAACAGACTGGCAGTCAGGGCCGTGTTCACTACTTAGGGCGGTGACAATACCAGTATCTCAATATTTTTTCCATGGCAAAAATTAAAACACAAAGCAGACTATTTGGTCCTTTAAAAACCTGCTGTACGTAAAATAGTGTAGTATAGCTTGGAATATAAATCAATGTGACACAATGATAATGATGTTTGTTAACAACATTAGGGCTGTTTTCCTAAAGAAGTTAAAACACGAAGCGGATTTGTTTCCTTGCCACTATACTAACGAGTACCGCCATACTGGTATCATCCGGGCCCTATTCCCTATAATATGAAAAAGAGTAAAATTAACTTGTACTATCCGAACTTGTGAGGTCTAAGGTGGTGCACTGGTGGCTCTGCCCCAGCCCATCTCCTCCCCTGATGATTCCTCCCAGTCTCATCCTGTTAATCTCCTCCCAGTCTCATCCTGTTAATCTCCTCCCCTGATGATTCCTCCCCGTCTCATCCTGTTAATCTCCTCCCCTGATGATTCCTCCCCGTCTCATCCTGTTAATCTCCTCCCCTGATGATTCCTCCCAGTCTCATCCTGTTAATCTCCTCCCCTGATGATTCCTCCCAGTCTCATCCTGTTAATCTCCTCCTCTGATGATTCCTCCCCGTCTCATCCTGTTAATCTCCTCCCCTGATGATTCCTCCCCGTCTCATCCTGTTAATCTCCTCCCCTGATGATTCCTCCCAGTCTCATCCTGTTAATCTCCTCCCCTGATGATTCCTCCCAGTCTCATCCTGTTAATCTCCTCCTCTGATGATTCCTCCCAGTCTCATCCTGTTAATCTCCTCCTCTGATGATTCCTCCCAGTCTCATCCTGTTAATCTCCTCCCCTGATGATTCCTCCCCGTCGCATCCTGTGGAGCACTTGAGTGCTACTAGCCTGGGTCATGTTCATTGTTTATGGCATAAAATGTATAAAAAAAAAAAAAAATAAAAAAAAGTTAATCTCACTCCTTTCAAATTGTTTTCTTCTGGCAGGTAGAACAGAAACCCAGCAAGCTCTGGACCTCATAGGGCAACTTCAATCCTGACTGGTATCACACTTTTACCCCAGCTAATACACCCAACTCCAATAATCAACTAATAATGATCTTCAGTTTAAAATTATTATTATTATTATTATTTTTTAATCAGACATCTTTGCTAGGGATGGGGAAGTGGGACACCAGCCCTGAATACCCTGGCCTACATGGTTGGTATCAGCCTTCCTCC